>JAHWFO010070823.1:516787-725163 GCA_023313115.1 Rhysida immarginata | reverse complement strand
TAATAATAATAATAATAATAATAATAATAATAATAATAATAATAATATATTTGATAATAATAATTAATTACAATTAAAACACAATTAAAACAATCAATAAAGGGAGAAAAAGGACTGATTCAACAGCAGATGCTAGAAACGAATAGGCCTTATACAGCAAAAGAGAAATATTTATAATAACATACACATCTATTTTTTACATTAAATACATTAAAATCATCAAAGCAATTTGAATTGATTTTTTTTTTCTGAACGGGCATATGTCAAAATTTAAAAAATTGTGATGACACGAAAAAATGTTTAAAGCCCACTTTATGTAAAATAAAGCCGTTTTCGTGTTTATGTCTCAAATATCAGCTAAAAACTATTAAGATGTGGAAATGTTTGCAAAATATTTTATGGATTTTAAAAATGTCAGGAGATATTTCATTATAAAAAAATAACATCTGTGACTTTACAAATATAGACAAAAAATCACTGGTTAATATAGACCGAAAAATATTTTTGGTTAATGTTCACTATCTGCACATCGCGCTATGGCTGATCATGCGACCAAGGTAAGCGAAATTTTCACTAATTTAAACATCACTGCTTAGATATTTACTGTGACTAAATAGAAAAGGGATTATGGATCAGTTCGTTAGAGGGGGTCTGGGGGCCACAGCCCCCCGGTATTTAAAAAATAAATTTATTTACCTTGGTCGCATGATCAGTCATCGCGTGAAGAGCAGATAGTGAACATTAACCATTTTGGCATATGTGAAAGATTACGTTAACAAAACACAGATAATACAACTTGTATTGATTTGGGTTTTAGCTTTTTTGGATTTGGAATTACATCTGTGTATGCAATACTGTAGTTTGATTACCTGTTTGAATTACATCTAGCTTTTTCTTTTAATATCCCTTTTTGTAAATAATAAATAAAGAAAATAAATTTCAACGTTAATTTTCTCTTCTGTTGACCAAGAAACTGTTGCGGTTTCTTTTTATCTCTACGTTAAATTGTACGGAAAATGTAATGCTGATGATCATTGTAGTATTTCTCTGTAAAGTAATCAATAAAATACATTCTTAGGCAAATTTTATCTTTTAATTGAAACGGAAATTCTGTTTTTCGTGATTAATTATTTTGTTTATTAAGCCATCAACTTCCTGAGTCCTTTTTGGCAAATAAAATTTTTTTAAATTAAATATATTACATACATTCATTTCAGTCTCTAATTTTTTGAGATTGTTTTATTTTCTCAGATTAAATTAGAGCGCTTTTCATTTTTAATTTTACTGAGTTTAATGGGATTAATTCATGAGTAATTTTTCTTCAGTAAATATATATCATTTATTTCCAATATTTACATATTATAAAAAAGAACCACAACGTTGATGAATTATAAAAAATTATTGATGCAAAATCTCTTGAATATTCATTAATAAAAATGTTCATTAATAATTTAAGCATCTGAGGTATAGCATCTAATAATTCCTCAAAGGACATTCTTAAATTATTCTAAAATGATAAAAATATACCATAAATCCATAAAATATATGTAAGCACTTGAAAGATTTCCCATTATTTAAAACAAGGCTTAAAATTGTATCTATAAAGTTTATAGTTAATATACAGGATGAGTAATTTAACCTGGAATTTTGCAATATCTCGAAAATAAAAGCATTCTGCGAAAACAATGTCCGAAATAAAAAGTGAATTACCTCGCGGGGGAAACTCATTACCCGCTTGTAAGGGGAGGAGGGGGTAACTTTGAAATCTTAAATAAAAACCCCAGTTTTTAATTGGAGATTGGAATTTTACGTCTAAAATTAACAAGGGAATCTCTCGAACATGTATGTCACAGATTTCCACAAAATTGAAATATGTTATTCATCTGAAGCTACTATAGATGCTTGCAGAATAAGAGAATGCGAAATTGTGTTTCTTTCAAAATTAACCGCGAAAACGAAAAAATTTCAGCATACATAGCAATACAAGAACTCCGTTGTTAAAGTGGTTAGGCTATGTGGGGTTCCCTTGTAAGTATCATTTGTCTACAAAAATTTATATATTTATATATTTCGATTTCATGATAGATGGCGCTGTGATCGACAAAACTTAATTTTTCCCGATTTTTCCATATAAGAACCAATACAGTCGATTCTGCAATACTTTTGCAATAATAAAAATTTTTTTATCGTAAACACTTGAAAATTGTGTTAAAAAATAACTTGTTTTGCAAATTTGGAAATATAGAAATTTTTTACCTGTAAGAAACTGCTTTTAGCGAATCCAGAACAAAGGCGTGAACATAATGCTTGATCAAATTGGTCTTTTTGCTTGTTCAAATCGACATTTAGGTTGTCTTATATTTTTGCCTTTATTAGAGTACGCAAAAAAAATGTGTACACATATATTTTGCCTTTGCTAGAGTCTCTGGTTTGCAATGGCCGTACGCTAATGTGGCTCTTGCAAACAGTACATTAAAAAATCACTAAAATCCATTTATTGTGATGGTCCTTGTCATAAAATATTCCATCTAAAATGTGCAGATATCACAGAAGTGGATTTGAAGTGGATTGAGGCAGAGGACATTGACTCGGACTTGTAAAACGTGTCCGCCTGTCTCCCTTGTCAATTCTCCTGCATGACACATAGTGTTGGATACCGAATTTCCTGGTTCATCTTTGAAGGAAAAGCTGAGCAATATAGTCAATTCTACGAGAATTACTTCAATTCAAAGTAAGATTTGATGATCTTAATTCAAAAGCTGAGAAATTGAAAACTCTAAATTAAAAACCTAGTTGGCGGATTACCAAGACAAATGTGCTGCGATTGAATCTAAATTTGAGAACATTACGAAAAAAAAGCAAGTCGATTCTGTCGATTCACGACGATTGAGAAAATTCCAGAGAGAGATTGGTCTTAGGCGGTGTCTCTCTTCAAATGGGTGCTAATTTACTTAACTGCTTGACATTTCTTTCACAGAAAATTAACAACAATATTTCTTCAGCTGAAGTAAAGGCCATTTTTCGTGTTGGGCGTCCAGCAAGTGAAGTGGTAATTGCTAAATGGCCTATTGTCGCGGAGATTGTGAGCCACTATAAAAAATTGAGTTTCTCTAGAGTTTTTGTAAATTTTCAGATCTTGCTTCAGTAAAGGATTTTGATCTTGGTACTCATACTGATAAAATCACAGCTTACCACTTCATTCCCAGAAAATATATGAAATTACATTACCAGCTGCGACAGCTTAAGAAGGAAAAAAATTATAAATCCTTTTAGTTTGTTGATTCTGGTTTCTATCTTCGCAAATGTGAATGTGCTAATACGATTAAAGTCAATACAAAGGACGATCTTGTGAACTTATAATATGGATCATCGCTGTTCTACGCTCTCCACTTGCTATCAAAATACCAGGACTATTGTAGCCAAGGCGGATCAACTATAATGGCTAAAATGAATAGTGTCGCAATCGCGTAACACTCCAATGCTGGCAGCTGTCCTCCTTTCGGATGACGGAAGTAGATGGCGTTAGTAGAGCTTGTTAGGGTACTGAGCTCTATTTACAACATCGAAGTCAATGGCGAATCTGGAGCGATCGAAAGATTGCTTGCATTTATCTGTAATTAATCTTTCAATATTTTAAGAGAGATAATATTTACATATTTTATAGGAAACTTAATTTAAAAAATGAACAATTTTTCTTACGATCCTCTTAATAAAATTTAATAACATGCGTTTTTTTTCTCTTGTGCCTTTCGATCTTAAAACAAATTGCCTATAAAAGCATATCGAGCATACATAATAAATTTTCGCAGCATTTTGGAATGCTAAAATGCATTTAAAAAATATAAAATCTTATAGAATCAGAAATGCATTTCTCTGTTTTGGAGAAATATAAATATACTTTGTGAAACAGAATGTGTAGTTTTGAAATAAAAAGCTTATTTTGCGGAATGAAAAATGCATTTTGGAAAAAAAAATAAAAAATAAAAAAATAAAAAAGCTGCTTGTGGAATTTTCAAATCCACTTGGGCAAGCTAAAATTTTTAAAATAAGAGAGATTAAGAAAATAAAAATTGGATAAAGAGAATAAAAATTGGGGGGAGGAGGTGTTGGGATAGTTCTGAACACATAATAAGAGTGTTATTTTGAAAAGATTTAGGAGTACTAATCATTAGGGCCTAATGGAATGAAACTACAATCTTCCTCACATATTTAACAATATTTTTATTATTTAAAGCCATTTTCTACGGAATAAATTAGTCCAGTCTTTTTGAAAAATGTAAAATATCTTGTTCAAACTATTTCAACTTTAAGTGAAATTCAGAATATTTTAGATGATGTAGAGAATTATAATTTATGTATCGGAATGGGACCATTCGATAATTTTCAACACAAAGAAATATAGTTATCAAAAACACTGTGTTCTAATAGTATGATATTTTAGTAAAGAATGTATGCAGAAAGTAGACAGTGATACAATTTGTCTTAAAAGTAAATATTTAAAAAAATTGCTCTTAAATAATCAATCAAGGAAAAATAAAAAAAAAACACTAGCCCTAATCGATGAGGTTCACTCAAGAGTAAAAAAAAAATGCAGAACCAAAATGCTAAGACTGCTCAAAGACCGAAAATTTAAAAATGTAATATAGAAATAGATCAATTAAAGAAAAAGAAAATATCAAATTGAACAATCAGTGTTACAAAAAAGAATAAAATCATTGCCGGAAAAGCAAGAACTTTCTGTGATGCATTGTTTAAGAGCAATTCGAAGACGATCAACAAATGGTATGCTTTTTGATAAGGAGTGGATTCTTTAATGCCTTCTTATGAAAATGAAAAGCCTAAGATTATATGAACATCTTCGAATAAATAAAATACTTGTTCTTCCAAGTAAAAGAATTTTATCTAATTATTAAGTAGCGGAAGAATGGAGCTACTTATTGGTTTCACAATGTCCGTCCCAAAAGTGGAAATTCTCCAGTTCAAGATATAATACCATTGCTGACGACTGAATAATAAGATTGAAGTTTCATGTATTCAAAAAGCATGACGACATTTCATGTATTCATGTATGTATTTCCGGTGATTTAATTAATTCTGGAGATCTTTTTACACTTGAGGGTATACTACAGAAAAATTCATGGCTGGCAGATCATGGTGCTTATTTTCACAAAAAACAGTGATGACAGATTGATTTACTATATTACTTGATATGTGGCAAGAAAAACTTAAAAATTTTGAACTGTGAAGTTTGTAAAACGGAAATGTTAAGCACAAGAGAGATAATGACCGATGAAACTGTTAATTTCACCACATAATTTGATAAAGTTGGTTTAGTTTATCCCTCATTAAAACTGTTTAATTTTATTAAAAACTTAAAAGATAATATTACACTGAATTTTAGTTTCAATGAAATTCATCGGGATATGTATTGTGACATATTTAAATTGGTAGAAAATATATTTATTTAATTGGTTGTCAAAATCATCAAAAGATAATAACTTGTAAAATTTTTTAATTTTATGTTTTGACAAGGCTACATTTTTTATAAAAGGTATTAACAAATCAAAAATTAATAAGACCAAAATGAAAATTTTAAAATTGCATAGAAACTAACAGCTTAAAAATTAATGAGTTTTTTTTTCTCTAATGCATGTATTTCAATTTGTAAATAAATACTGAAAAGAATTTTGGCTCAAATTATTTCAAGCAAAACAATTTTAGTATCTATTATTCATTTAATTATTTATTGAAGATTGTGTTTAATAAAATAAATTATTATTTCTATTGAAATTTAATCGAATTAAAAGCAAAATTTCGTTGGAAAAACATGTTTAAATATGATATATCTACCGGGTGTTTCAAAAATGACCGTTATACCGGTATATTTGAAAAATCAATAAAAACTAAACGGGCAGCGATAGAAATACACCGTTTGTTGCAATATGCTTGGGACAACAGTAAATTTTCAGGCAGACAAACTTTCGAAATTAGTTCACGGTGTATTTCTGTCGCTGCCCGTTTAGATTTTTCAAATATACCGGTCATTTTTGAAATACCCGGTATGAACAACTTACACTATGATACCTTAACAGGGAACAGTAACGCCATCTGGCCGTGTCATTCGGCAGTGAGACACGAGAACTACGCCGATTGCGACACTACTCACTTTAGCCACTGTTTGACGGTGCCATAGATCAACTGTTTGACGGTGTCATACTATCTAATTATGAGGTGATTTTTTTGTTGGAGACATGGCTGAGAGTTGACGCCCAATATGAAAATACCGTTCCTTCTGCTTATCCTATCTTTAGAAGAGATCGCATTGATGGCAGGCGTGGTGGTGGTGTCCTTGTTGCCGTCAAAAATGGTATTTCTTGCCGACGGCGTGACGATCTTGAGAGAAGCGATGAAGTATTATGGCTCAAGTTTATTGGTAATGACTCTAGATAATTTTTATTTGGAAATCATTATTACCCGCTAGCTACCGCATCAAATAGATTCTGTGCATATTTTGATGATCTTACAACACTGCTGCATAAATCTGATTGTTCTTTCTTGCTTTTGGGCGACTTTAACTTGCCAAGGGTTTCGTGGACTGATGAACTTTATAATGGTGATAATTGCCTTGTGCGTCAAAATAGCACACAATTATTTGAATTTTGTGCCTTTTTTCAATTCAGACAATATAATAATATTTTCATTTGCAATTTTGGTATTTTGGATTTGGTTCTGACCAATATTAACGTCTCCATCACTAATCCAGTGGAGCCATTAGTGATGATTGATAAATATCATCCTCCGTTGGATATTCTGATTGATGTGAAGCCTGTTGGTATTATAAACAATTTTGGGCGTGCTCCTTCTTGGAATTTTCTGGGAGTAGACTATCTCGGGCTTTATACATACTTTGAGAATTTTGATTGATCAGGGCTATATTCAATATCTTGGGACTTAAGAAAACGTGCTAAATATCCAAAATGGTTTCCCCCTCAACTGCGATTCCTTCTTCGTAAAAAATATTTTGGCATCGAAAGTGGAAAAAATCCGGCAACCAATGTTATTACGATAAATTTTGTGATTAGAGAAAAAAAAGTTAAATCTCAAATATTGATTGACCGGAATCATTTTTATGACGAGCTAATAAAGCACTGTAAAAACAATTTCTCCAATTTTTGGTCCTTGTTCCCCAGAAAGATTGCGAGTAGCTCTGATATTCGTATGTCTGATAATGATGGTATGACTCTGTCCGATCCTGAAATTGTTGGACAATTTTCCCATTTTTTTCAGAAACTTTTCTCCTCTCAGGAAATTCCTGAATATGTCTGTCCTTTCTCGTTTTCTCCATCTTTGTCCGAGGTTTTTATTACTGAAAAGGAGGTTTCAGAGGCCATTTAAGTACTTAAAGGTTCCAAGAGTGTTGGACCTGGCTTAGTACCTGCTTTTATTATTAAAGGTTGCTCTATTTCCTTTGTTAGACCCGTCCAATTTATTTTTAATCTTAGTGTGCGTTTCGAATGTTACCCCAAAATATAGAAAGAATCTGTTGTCGTGCCTCTTTTTAAAAGTGACAGTCATGATGATCCATCAAACTACCGTTTGATATCACTTATTAACTCATTTTCTAATGTCTTCAAAAAAATAATTTTTAAGAGACTTTGTTTTCTTATTTCTCGTTCTTTTGTGTGTTAAACAACACGTATTTCTTTCTTCTCGATCTACTTTGTCTAATCTCCTTGAGCTTGAAAATTGTATCCGTGGAGCTTTCTGCATTTGGACGCAGTTTGACTGTATCCATTTCGACATACAAAAGGCCTTCGTAATTTGTGTAGCTAGGTAATTAAATAAGAGAAGTGGTTTTATTGAGGTTAGAGGTAGAGTTATCACATCTTCCTTTTTTATTGCTGGAGGTGTCCCTCAGGGTAGTCCTTTGGGCCCACTTCTTTTCTTTCTTTTTATTAATGACTTATCCTTTACCCTAACCTGCAACCACTTTTTATTTGCTGATGACCTTAAAAGTGCTCGCGAAATTTTCTCAATCAGAGACTGTCAGATTCGACAGCAAAATGCCATACGAGTGCAGCAGCGGTGTCCTACAAATGGGTTAACGTTGCAGTTGATAAAATGAAAACAATCAACTGAAACATCACCCTATTATCGATGAATATAATCTTGATCATGGTATTATTATTAGAATTCCCTTTATTTGTGACTTGGAGTGATTCTCGATGCTGAATTGCCTTTTGAAATACATATTTTGGATAGGGTCAGGAAGGGCTTTGCCAGTTTGGGACAGACTTGTCGGATAACTAAAAAAGTGTGTAATCTTGATACCTTCTCCAAACTATTTGATGCTATTGTAAGAACAATGATTACTTATGCCTCGCCAGTTTGGTCTGGTTGTGCCCAAAATTAACTTAAATCTCTCCAGCAAGTTGAAAAGAGATTTGTTCGCACTGCTTTTTTCAGATACTTAAATAGTGACTGCTCTGCTCCATATTTATTTATCCAGGAGTCCGGGCATGTCGCTAGAAAAACGTCCAAACAGATCTTTTTCCGCTCTAATGTTTTCTATTTTTAAAACTTGTACGTAGTTTTATTTATTCTGCTCTTTTATCTTGCGTGTTGTCCATTGTCCCGTCTCGCCCATTACGTTTTCAACGGCTTTGCTTTCGATCTTCTTTTTTGGATCTGATGCTTTATCTGTTATTATTAACGATTTCAATTTATTTTTAGATTTTTTCCAGAGATCAGGATGCCTGAGTCTGTTGAGAAGGGCGAGTCATATTGCTCTCTATGCTAGTTGGGCCACTTTTTTGTACATTCATGAGATAAGCCCCCCACTTTAAATTAAAGTTTCATGATTCAGATTTTTGTTTTTTGTTTTACAGGTGGTTGGATTTTGTTTCATCTGCTTAGTAAGATCTTTATAGATTTGGTATTTACCATCAGCCTTAGCATCAACAAGAGAAAATGCTATTTCTTTGTGTAAAAAATAATTTTAATAATATTTTATTACGTTTATATTTAACATTTATTTTTTTCTCTTTTGTTCGTTTTTTTGTAGTTACAAAAACATAAAATAAATTAGAAGAAAATAGAACAGGAAAACATAGTTCCACACAAAGAGTTTGTTATCTCGTATGTACATTTCGCTGATAATATCATGTTTTTCAGCGAGTATTTTGGAGCATCCGAAGATTCGAAAGTGCTTACTAAAGCTTGGAGCAATCGAAGATTCGAAAGTCGATTAGTACAATCGACAATCGATCAGTATAGAGAAAAAGTAGCATGAGTGATCCAGCAGCCAAGCTCACTGTACACGCTCGCCCAAAAAATAAACCAAATCAGGTACACTGAAATGAGAAAAGAGCCTGATGAACCTCTTAATTCATCCAAGGAAGAGTCCCCTCATGGTAGGGACGAGAATCAGATTGCAAATTGACAAATAGCGAACCCAAGAAACTAGGATCTAGGACTTCCAGTAGTTGGGAAGTCGGCCTTGTTATTGTCCTCAAAAATGACATCCAGGGTATGATGGGGTCTTCTAAATCTTAGGGGATCCCTAATAACGAGTGAGTGGCCCAGAATAGGAGTAACGAGAGTATTTTCATGACTTTTTCACCTTAGGTAGTATATTCTTGAGAAGCGCTTGGACTTAAGAACCAATGTGGGTCATCCCTAGATCCTCGTAGACTAGTTGGCAACTCTTCTGTCAAGCTGTCCGGAGGGTAACAGGTTGGGAGGTCTGAAGTTCATTGCACTTCGATTTGCAGATGGAAGCACGAGCATGCTTACTATGAAATAAAAAAGCGCGAATCACTACCTTGTATAACAAAAGTTTGCTGTCTACTCCAAGCGCGATCAAACTAAACTTCACTTTTTTAGCCTTGTTAAGCGCATATTGTATATGGTCATTTCACTTAAGCTTGGTTTCTGTCACAACTCCAAGGTACTTATAATTTTTAACCCACTCAAACTTCTTACCATAACGGATGAGGGGCCTTGGAGGGTTTTGGCTCATGATGAACATGGCTATACACTTGTTATCGTTCAGCTTTAAGTGCCATTAGAGAACCAGCTCTCACACATGTATAGCTTTTTGGAGACGACTGGTGTAAAACCACGTGAGAACATACTTTTGGAATTTTTTAGCCTATGTCATCACATGTATTTTGGCAAGCTCAGTGATTTGAAGTGATTTGGCAACCATTACTATATGTTGTTGGCTTTGGCTTCGATGTTACACCCGTTTGATTTCGAAGCCATTCTCAAAAAATGCATGACGTTAACTGGCAAAAAAGACCCGAAAATATTCCACCTTCAGGACTAAACTACATAGACTACGATACCAGGTCTCCTAAAAAAATATCCTCAAAGGACAGCATAGTTATTAATAAATCCAACGTTAACTTCACACCATAGGCATGAAGAGCGACTTAACAGTTTCCATAGTAGCACTGCTTAAATGTCATAATCCAGGTAAATATGATTTGAATATTTTTAAAGTTCTTTATAAACAGCAGCTGCTTAAAAATTTCAATAACTACAATAAGCGAAGACCCAACATTAATTACAGACGAGCAAAAGAGAGACATGTTTTGTTGGTGACTTTACAAATGGGAGACACCGCGTCTCATGTGCATGCTGAGCATTGGTAGAAACGCCGGTTTACATGGAGAAACGACACCATTTGCTTTCACCGCTCTGGCGGGTAATTGAATTGTTTATGCTTTTTTAAACAAGTGCGCTTAAGCTAGAAGGTATTTGAAAACATGTCTAAGCTCTTCTTATTATTTTGGCATTTCAGCTAAGATTAACTTTATTCTTTTTCATTTAAGTTTGATATTCAAGAAATCTCTATGAAAAACTGTTTATTTTTGTTTTCACCTTATAATGTGCCAACTCAGCACTTCTGGGATTCTAGTTAAAACATTGAAGAGGTTGTGTGCTTCCATTATAGGGCCATTGTATTACTACAGCGTTTTTTTCGACGTTTGGACCCGGATGCTCCGTGTGGTATCAACATCACGTCCCTACCCTTTCAAAAAAGGGTGGGCAGTACACGAAAAGAAAAAAAAACTGATCGACCAAATCATACATCGCTAATCAATCGGCGCTCCACATTCCGGTCTCTACACACCATCCTAGCTTCATCCACGGTCATTCTCTTCTTCATGCAAGCACGTCTCTTGTACAGGCTCTCAAACCCATCCACCTGCTCTCTCCACTTTCATCGGTCTCCCTCCACTCTTTCCTCGGTCTCCCTCTTCCTCGCCCACCATCAACTTTACCAACATACAGTCGTTTCGTCAGTCGTTCCTCATTCGTGGGTTCCATATGTCCAAACCACCTCAACGTTGACTTTGCACGACATCAGCCACACTATGTTGCATTCCACAATCGTCTCTCACTACAACATTTGGAATACAGTATTTATTAGTCACCATTCTCATTTCCAAAGTTTTGGGCTTCCATTATAGAGCCATTGAAGCGATTCATTTAATTTAATTAAGTGGCACATGAATGGTGTTTATTATGTGGAGCCCATTTCTATATGCTATTAATTCTATACTTCAGTGGTATTATGAAAGTAGCAATTAAATCTGAAAAAGTTTTGTTTGATAATACAGTATCTAATTTTTATGTTAGTGGTTCTTTTATTGCTACAAGTGTGATGTTTATCAGTGTTGTGTTAAGTATCGGCAAGGCCAGTGTTCAGTTTCTCAAGCGTGGTCCTTTAGTGTGCATAATGTTGGGTGTTTGCAGAATCAAAAATGTTACTTTATGCTGTTTTAAAATAGTAATAAATACGGGTGGTCAAATATTGTACTAATGTGGTAAAGCTGATATTATTAAGGAGTTAAGCAGATTGGATTTTAAAGACATGGATATTAGGGAGTTTAACGAATGCTTCTCGTCCATGGACCTTAAAAGTTTATCCCTAAGTGAAAGATTTTAAATGGATATTTATGTTGATGCTTTCTCGATCATGATGACTTAATGTGTAATATCCACAAGGTCGCGTAATTTAAAAGAGGGTATGAACTTTATAAGAATGTCTATGAAGTCCAAGTATTGAAAACTACAATTTCGATATGGGCTGAAAAGAATTATCAACAAGATAAATTACTTCAAAAAATGAAGCAACATTTACTACAGTGAACAGTGTGGAACTCTTTATTTCAAGTGGAGTTAAAAAGGGCAAGCATTGAGAAAATACGAGGGGTAATCAAAAAGTAATTTTTCACAGCGATACTTCAGGATTTGCGAACATCATTTTTAAAGCATGTTATTCTCCACCTCCCCGAGAGATGGCGGGCGTGTAGGCTTTCTGTATGCAGGATGTATGGTTTAGCTGGAGACGTTCAAGATTGTGGAGATCCGTAATATGATCTGTATCTGTGGTCAAAAAGACAAAATATTTCTGAAATACATCGCGAGTTGTATGCAACGTACGGTGACAGGTGGATGATAATGACAAATGTGTGCAACTAGTGTGTAAGTTCACAGCAGGGCGCGAAAATGCCCTCGAAGAACCGATGTCATAAATGCAGTGATTGAGAAAATTGATGTCATAAATGAAGTGATTCAGCGTAACAGGCGGGTAACTATCCAAACAGTGGCACTGGAAATGGAAATTTCATACGGAACTGAAGACCACATATCTACAGTTTCGAAAAATGTTGGCAAAATGGGCCTCTGTACAACTCACAATAGTACACATGGAGAACCGCATGTATTACAGTTTAGAGCATTAGCCTCGATACCACAAAAAGTGACTCATTACTTAAGCACATTGTGACCAGAGATGTGTTGGTGTTTCATGCTCCCTATCAGTGTGTGTTTCATTACACCCACGAAACGAAGCACCGAAATTTTTTTGGAATATTCGATACTTTTCACTGTATTATTTCTAAGCGTTTTCATGCGTTCATTTTTACCGTATATTCACATACAGATATTGCAAATTTAATCAAAAAAGAGTCCGAGCAACGGCGGGGATATCACCAAGCTGATATTGCAAAACAGCAGATTCAAACAGTTCCTAAAAAATCTCCGATACATTTTATTATTATTATTAACTAGTAGAGGACCCGGCATTGTCCGGGATAATTACACTTGTAGGGAAACAACAATCTCAAAAAGTTAAATTATAAATCCAAATTGGTTAAATAATAATTATACAGAAGACAGGGAAACCACAAATCCACATAACGAATTTATTCTGAGGAATACGTGTTTCAGCATCTAAAGGAAGCTATGATCATAGAGACAAGCTGTTCTGATGGTGAGTGACAATCGACAATCGAACAGTAAAGTGTACATTTTTTCAGATGGGACGAAAGCAGTGCTTTCACAAAGCTCATCAAACCATAATAAATTCCAAATGAAATACACTGAGAGGTAGTCAAGAAGCCTAACCAACCCAAGCGGTTTTCCATATTAGCATAAAAGAAAGTAAGACTGACGATTGTCAGAAAGAAAATACAAACAAAATAAAAATAAAACGAGAAAGAAGATTATCACATCTTCCGGGAAAGAAACGTTGCTGATGTCTTCAAAGTTGATGTCAAGAATGTGCCTCGGTTTTCGATATTTCATATGTCACTTCATATCCATTGAGTTCTTCAGTAAGTCATTGTTGTGAATCTTCATCTTCTGCACCATTACCAAAAGGAGGTACTGTATAAACTTTCCAACATGGACCATGTTTAAATCTGAATGGATGGAGTGGTTTTTCACAGTCTTTCGGCCAAGCTGGGCATTGTCCCTCAGGGTAACATTCTGGAACGTCTGTAGCTCGTTCCATCTGTTTCTACATATAGTCGCCCACGCAGGTATGGCATAGAGGAGTAATCGACTTGCATAGAAGTAATTTGTTATCGATGCTGAAGGTGCTGTTGCGACCTAGGAGAGCTATGAGATTGTACTTAGTCCTCTTCACATTGTTCAGAGCGTAGGACACATAACGATTCCACGAGAGTCATGAGTCGTTGATATCGCCAAGATATTTGTAGTTGTCTACCCAATCCAGTTTTTTATTGAGTAGAGCAAGATAATCTGCGGAACACTTGAACTATCTTTTGAAGTACATAGCCTTGCACTTTCCGATGTTAGGGTTCAGCTTCCAGCAGTTAAAAGAGTCTTCGAACATCTTCAAGGCGTGCTGCAGCGAGTGATAACATGAGCTGGCTTGTGTGCCCATGTCATGGTGGCAGTATCATCAGCTTAGAAATATAGATTACAATTTTTGGGTTTAGGGAAACCATGCACAAAATAATTAAATAGCACGGGCCCGAGGACAGAATCTTGAGGGACACCGGTCTTTACAACACGGGGTGTGGAAAGATTTTTACCAACTTCAAGTTGGTAGGACCTGTCGTTGAGAAAGGATCTCAGCATCAAAATCAAATCGGGAGGAAACCCGTTTCTAATCATCTTGTAGACATGGCCCCCATGCCACACATGGTCAGAAGCTTTACTGACATCGAGAAATACCACTCCGCAATACCTGGATACGTTCAGGGGGGTGCTCTGGTGTTCTACAAGCCTTCATATCTACATCTGACAGGAAAGGGTGAAACGGAAGCCAAACTGAACTTTCCGAAGTAGATCAGTGGCGAGACAGTGGTCTTGGAATCTGACGAGGATCGTTTTATCCAAAACTTTAGACATCGAGGGGAGCAGACTAACGGGTTGGTGGCTCGAGGGAATTGGTGGATTTTTTCCCTGCTTGAGGATACTCAACACAATAGATTGTTTCCAAGATGCAGGGAAGTAAGAAATATTCCAGCAGTCGCTGATGATATTGGTGAGATAGTCAATAAAGTTCTTCGGGAGATTCATAAAGGTGGTAATGCTCACCTTGTCTCTTCTTGGAGCCTTCTTCTTTTTCAGTTTATTTATGATGGTAGCGAGCTCTCCAGGCTCGATGTTGTTCTTCGGTAAATGCTGCGTAACTTCATCAAAGTTGACATGACCATCTTCCACACGCTGAGACATCTTTAGCTCTCGAGATAATTGATGATAGGAGTAACAAATTCCACTTCTAGGGAATCTGCAATGACTTGGGCCTTGTCCTGATCAGTTTGCACATAGTCACCTTGTGGTGTACGGAGTGGAGGGAGCGTATTATTCATCTTCTTCTGTAAAGTTCTGACCTTACTCCAATTGGAATTGTCGCGAGCCGACAAGCTTTTGAGTTTGTCATTCCATCTTGCGTCGCGAAGCTCTATTATCTCTTCTTAGACTCTTCGCTCTAGCCTGTTGTAGTTGTTTTTGAGCCAGGTTTCACAATAGCGTTGCCATAGTCTACGTGTCCTGTTTCTTTCAGCAATTAGGCGTTGGATTCCAGGAGTGAGTTGGAGTCGATTAGGAGTTTTATTCTCTGATGGATAGTTACTAGCTTCTATAGCACTGTTAATACGTCTAGTTATGTCTTCAACACATTGGTCAATGTACTCCGTACTGCATGCAACGTCGGGATGGCAGCCATAGTCATTAAAAATATTTTATAGAGCTTCCAGTCCTATTGATGTACGGGTTCTTCTCTGAAATTTATATAGACATTGTCAAAGTTAAATGTCACAGGCTTGTGGCCAGAATAAAGGTCATCAATCGTGAAGATATTGTATGTTTTGAAGAAACCCTTCAAGGGCGAGATGTCCAAAACTTCACCAGTAGGAGAGTGGTAGCAGAAGTAGGTGTCCATCACAGGTCCAGCATCAATGATATCAGCTTTTCCTTTTATATACATCTAGAGAATGATGCCTTTGTAGTTTTGTGTTCTGGAGTTCCAACTTGCGTTTGGCATTTAGGTCACCAGCCAGGACGATTTGAGTGTCACCACTGAAGAGTTCATCAAGCTCGCTAATTTCATTACAATGTTTAGGTCAATTGTAGAGCACCACGAACTTCACTTCACCAAGGGAGACGTCATATATAATGAAGGAGGCCGATTCCATACCTGCATTAGACTTGGAGACTAATTCTTGGTGTTGAATTGCCTTCTTAATGATTATCGCAGAGCCCCCAGAAGCAAATCTTGCAGCGTTTGAATGGATACGATCCTTACAGTACATACAGTAGCCAGGTAGCTTGAACTCTTGGCTTGGTTTGAGGTGCGTTTCACAGAGGAAAGCAACGTCTTTTTCTTGCTTTATCAGAAAATTGTGAAACTCGATATGCTTTCAGGGAATCCCCCTTGTGTTCCATATTACGCAACCCGAATTCCGAAGTAGATCATTGGTGAGACAGTGGTCCTTAAACCTGGTGACGATCGTTTTCTCCAAAACTTTAGACATCGACGGGAGTACACTGATAGGTCGGTAGCTCGCAGAAATTGCAGAAATTTGCCGCTGCTTAGGGATACTTAAAACAATAGATTGCTTCCAAGGAGTCGGGAAGTAGGAAAACTTTCTTCAATCGCTTATGATATTCGAAATGTCATTAATAATGTTGTTCCTGAGATTGCTTAGAGGTTTCATTACTTACCTTGTCTCTTCCTGGAGCCTTCCTCAGTTTGAGATTTCTGATGATGGCAGCTATCTCGCCAGTCTCGATGTTAATCTTTGATGTAAATTGCGGGACTTCATCAAGTTTGATAAGACCATCTTCCACACTCTGGGACATGACTTGACTCTCTTGATTATTTTTACCACGAGTAACAGACTGTATCTCTAGAGAATCTGCAATTGTTTGTGCTTTATCCTGATTAGTTTGGACGTAATAACCTTGAGGGGTACGAAGTGGAGGAAGCGTGTCATTCTTCTTCTTCTGTAGAGCTCTAACCATGCTCTAAATGGAATTGTCGCGAGCCGGCAAGCTTTTCAGCGTGTCATTCCACGTAGCTTTCGCGTAACTCTTTTATTTCTTCATGAACTCTTCGTACTAATCTGTTATATTTGGTTTTTAGCCAAGGTTCACGATAACGTTGCCAAGCCTACGGGTGCTGTTTCTTTCTGCAATCAATTTTGGATTCCTGGGGTAAGCACAATTGGATGAGGAGATTTATTTTCCAATGGAAAAGCACTAGCTTCAGTGGCAGTATTTATTCGCCTGGTGATGTCTTCAACACGTTTAATGATGTCATCGATAAAGTTGGCTCTATCGAGTAGGCAGTCATGGTCCTTGAGGATTTCTTTGAAGAGTTTCCAATCTTGCTGATGCTTGACTTCTTTGCTGAAATTCATGTGAACATTGTCAATGTTTAACGCTACAGGCTTGTTGTCTGAAGAAAGGTCATCAATCGTGAAGATATTGTATGGCTTGAAGAAACCCTTCATCAGCGAGATATCAAACACGTCACTCATAGGGGAATGGTCACAGTAATAAGTGCCCTCGATTGGCCCTGCAGCAATGATGTCATTGAATATACTAGTATAGAATCATGCCATTTCAGTTCGGTGTTCTGGAGTTCGTTGGAGTTTGCATTAAGGTCACTAGCCCGTATAACTGGATTGTCACCATCGAAGAGTTCATCGAGTTCGTTAACATGCGTAAGATTTGGAGATCATGCCTGCGAAAGATTTGGAGATAATGCCTGCCTAAGATTTGGAGATCATGCCTGCGTATGATTCGGTGACAATTCTTGATGCTTAATTCCATTCTTGATGATAATCGCAGCACCATCAGAGGCACATCTTGTAGTGTTTGGAGTAATACGATCGTTACGGTACACACAATAACCGCGTAGCTTGAAATCTCGCCTTGGTTTGAGGTGTGTTTCACAGAGGAAAGAACGTCAATTTCCTGCTTCAACAAAAAGTTGTGAAACTCTGTACGCTTTCGGAGAACCTCCCTAGAGTTCCATATCACGCACTGAAGTTCACCTTTGTTGATCTTAGTATAATGTCGTGTAGCCATGATGAAATTAGTTGGTCTTAAGTAGCCCTCTCAACTGTGGGTAACGTTTGCCTAGATTTGTAAACAAATGACATATTCGTCCAATTTGATTATACATACCTTGTAGGTCGTTAATGTGGAGACCTGTTTCCTCCGGCGTAGACACTGCAGCTGCAAAGGATTTGTCCGCGATCACCTTGGAACTATGCATCCCATTAACTGGGGATATTTTCGACATTTTGTATAGCTTGACGTGTGCTGTCCTCCACATCTTATACCCTTCGGGGGGGGGTCTTGTTCTTTAATCTTAGGGGAGTCTCTTGACTGGTGCACCTCTGCGCATTTGTTGCAAGGTGGGTCTTTTGTGCAGCCCATGGATACGTGTCCGAAGTGCAGGCAGTTGTAACAATGTAGTGGCTTCTTGTTCCCTCGGAAGACTTCTACTAGAACTCCTATTGGACCAATACGAGTGATACTCTACAATGACTGGTTATGTTATTGGGGAGCAGAACCAAAACCATAGGCATATCTATTCATCCTTTGGCTTTCCTAAGTCGGATTACTTTTTCCGGGAAGTAGTTGGCTCTTTTTAGGTCTTCTTGAAGATCTTTTAGATCGTAACATAACATCAACTTTTCGAATAACGAATTTCAACCCCTTTTTGGATTTCAGTTGATGGTGCTGAATTTTCAAAATATCACCAGCTTTGATACCAGCGACGAGCTTCTTATAGATAACTTCGTCTAGCCATTTCACTTTTACTGTCTGTGCTCTGCCTGTATGCATTATGATTTTTTCTAAAGGTACATACTTCTTAATCTCGTCTAGAATTTCTTTAATAGGCTTATGATGTTGGTGCGACATATGAATATTTACTTACTTTTTGGCTGATATTTTTGGCCGAGTCCTTGTTTCCATTTCTGCTGCGTTTTTCTCTGGCGGCAGTAAAAACTTCTTCATTGACATTGGCGATTTTTTACAAATTATGTAACCATTTGCGTTTTCCATTTGCGACTGGTGTCGTCTTTGCTCCATGTACTCCTCCGCCTTCTCCAACTTAAGAGTTGGTTCGATATTGGGATTGGCAGCCACGGACTTGGTTGCAAGAGCATTATTAAGCAGTGAATCGAATTCTTTAAGTGAAACTTACCTTTGATCAGTGAAGTGTACGTTTCTTCAGATGGGACGAAAGCAGCGCTTTCACAAAGCTCATCAAACCAAATGAAATACACAGAGGTAGTCAAGAGGCCAAACCAACCCAAGTGGTCTTCCATATTATACAAAAAAAATAAGATTGACGATTTTCACTCAAAATAATAATTGATTTTTGCCAACAATTGATGACGGGGGGGGGGGGGTTCTAGAAATTAAGGCGTCGATTTCTTAGGTTATTTTGCGCCTTTTACACAAGTTACATCTGTACGCACCCCGGAACAAACACAAACATCCATGCCCACGGCGGGATTCGAACCCACATCCAGGCGGAATCGAGAACTAGAAAACCAACGCCCTAGCCCTCTCGGCCACCTGGCTGGCAATTGATGACGGACATGGATAAGAAATTTCAAGATCAAAGGTTAGTTTCACTTAAAGAATTCGCTTCACTACTTAAGAATGCTCTTGCAACCAAGTCCATGGCTGCCAGTCTCAATAGCAAACCAACTCTTGATTTTTACAACGAAAAAATACAACGAGAAATAAGATTATCTAATCTTCCAGTATTCCGGTAAAGAAACGTTGCTGATGTCTTCAAAGTTAATGTCAAGAATGTGCCATTAGTATTCCAGTATTCCAGTCACTAGGTCATTGTCGGGAATCTTCATCTTCTTTACCATTATCAATAGGAGGTCCTGTATAAATTTTCCGATGTGAACCATGTTTAAATCTGAATGGATGTTGGTTTTTCACTGTTCCTCTGTCAAGCTGGGCAGTGGTCCTCAGAGTAACATTCTGGAATGACTGTAGATCGCTCCACTTCTTTCTACACACAGTAGCCTACGCAGGCATGCCATAGAGGAGTATGGTCGGAATAATTGACTGGTAGAGAGGTAACTTATTGTCGAAGCTGAAGGTGCTGTTGCGACCCAGGAGAGCTATGAGACTTTACTTAGCCCTCTTCGCTTTGTTCAGAGCGTAGGTCAAGTGACGAATCCACGAGGGTCTTGAGTCGATGATAATGCCAAGATATTTGTAGTTGTGTACCCAGTCCAATTTCTTATTGAATAGAACAAGATAATCTGGGGGACAATTGAACTTTCTTTTGAAGTACATAGCCTTGCACTTTCCGACATTAAGGTTCAGCTTCCAGCAGTTAAAAAAGTCTTCGACCATCTTCAAGGCGTGCTGTAGACGCGTGAAAACGTGAGCCGGCTTGTGTGCCCATGTCACAATGACAGTATCGTCAGCATAGAAATATACATTACAGTTTTTTGTTCTCGAGAAATCATGCACAAAATAATTAAATAGCATAGGCCCGAAGACAGAAACTTGAGGGACACCGGCCTTTACAACATGGGGCATGGATAGATTTTCACCAACTTTACCTTGGTAAGACCTGTCAGTGAGAAAGGATTTCACCATCAAAATAAAATCGGGAGGGAACACATCTCTAATCATCTTGTAGACAAGGCCCCCATGCCACACTTGGTGAAAAGCTTTACTGACATCGAGGAATATCACTCCTCAGTACCTGATAAAGTTCAAAGGGGTGCTCAGGTCTTCTACAAGCCTCCATATCTGGATCTGACAAGAGTGGGCAGCATGAAAGTCAAACTCATCTTTCCGATGTAGTTCATTGTTGAGACGGTGGTCTTGGAATCTGACGAGGATCGTTTTCTCCCAAACTTTGGACGTTGATGGGAGCAGACTAATAGGTCGGTAGCTGGAGGGAATTGCTGGGTTTTGTCCCTGCTTCGGGATACTAATAACAACTGATTTTTTCCAACAAGCAGGGAAATAAGAAAATTTCCAGCAGTCGATAAAGATATTGGTGAAATAGTCAATAAAGTTCTTTGGGAGGTTCATAAGGGTGTTATTGCTCACCTTGTCTATTTTTGGAGCCTTCTACTTTTTCAGTTTACTTATTATGGTGGCAATCTCTCTGACCTCGAAGTTGTTTTTCGTTAAAACCTGCGGGACTTCATCAACGTTGACAAGACCATCTTCCACACGCGGAGACATGATTTGGCTCTCTGGATTGTTGTAAACTGTAGTAACAAATTGCATTTCTAGTGAAATTGGCAATGACTTGCGCCTTGTCCTGATCAGGTTGCTCATAGTCACCTTGTGGTGTACAGAGTGGAGGAAGCGTATTGTTCTTCTTCTTCTGTAAAGCTCTGACTATACTCCAATTGGAATACCCTAGCGTTGCATATCACGCACCGAAGTTCACTTTTGTTGATTACTCTATAACGTTTTGCAGCCATAGTATAATTAGTTGGTCATAAGGAGCCCACTCAACTGTGGGTAACTTTTGCCTAGATTAGAAAACAGATGAAAGATACGTCCTAATTGCTTGTACATACCTGGTAGGTCGTTAATGTTCAGACGTTTATCCTCTGGCTTAGACACAGCAGCGGCAAAGGATTTGTCTGCTGTCTTTTTGGAACCAGGCATACTTTGACCCTGGGGATATTATGGACATTTCGTGTAATTTTTAGTGTGTTGTCCACCTCATCTGACGCACTTTTGGGGGTCATGTCCTTTAATCTTCGGGCACTCTCTAGACTGGTGCCCCTCTGCGCATTTGTTGCAACGAGGATTAGCCGTGCGTCCCATGGATAACTCTCCAAATCGCAGGCAGTTGTAGCATTGAACTGGCTTCTTGTTCCCTTGAAAAGCCTCCAATAACACTACCAGCCCCCCAATACATATGATATTCTTCAATGACTGGTTGTGTTCGGTGTTCGGGAGCAGAATCAAAACCATCGGCATATTAATCCTTTGGCTTTCCTCAGTCGGATTACCTTTTCTGGGAAGTAGTTGGCTCGTTTTAGTTTTTCTTGGAAGTCATCAGGATCATACAGGTATTGGACATTGAAACTGAAACACCTTCGCAAATAGCACTGGATACCCCCAGGGCTGAATAGAACCTTCTGCTATGTAATTAATCGTATGCATATCAATGAATCACGTGCCAGAGGCCTTGGTAGTCACTCCAGTAGAAAAGTTCGATAGTAAGCTTCAAATTGTCTGTGCAGAGCGCTATAATGGGAGACATATCTGACTTCAAAAGAGGGCAGATTGTTGGGGCGCGTCTAGCAGGTGCATCTGTGTCCAAAACTGCCACACTTTGTGATGTCTCACGTGCTACAGTATCCAGGGTGATGTGTGCATATGAACAGGAAGGACGAACCACGCCGAGGAGGAGCAACTACAGGGGAAAACGGAAGTTGCCGGAAAGAGACGTCAGGACATTGACCAGGATTGTTGCACGAAAGTAGAAAACTACCGCAGCAGCAATCACCGCAGAAATGAATACACACCTCCAGGAACCTGTGTGCACGAATTCAATCTGTCGTTACCTGCATAAATCCAACATCCATGGCAGGGTTGCTATACCGAAGCCTTTCATCAGTAGTACAAATGCCTCCAAGCGGGTTTAGTGGTGCCGGACGCATAAAACCTGGACGTTGGATGACCTCAAACGCGTCATATTCTCGGACGAGTCCAGCTACACTGTCTTCCAAACAACAGGGAGGGTATTCGTCTGGAGGAGCCCCTCTGATGCCTACAACCCAGACTGCTGGGCACCCACAGTCAAACACGGAGGTGGATCAGTAATGGGTGGATCAGTAATGGTTTGGGGTGCAAACTGTGCAGGACCTCTACCGATCCTTCCCAAGACGTGTTACTGCTGTGCTGGCTGCCCACAGTGCCCCAACACCTTATTAAATAAAGATTTAGGATTTCTACCAGGTGTTTCAGTTTCAATATCCAATACCTGTAGGATACATCAACATTTCCATTGACGAACATCAGAACCTTCTCGGACTTCAGTTGATGATGCTGAATTTTTAGAATATTGTCAAACTTAATTCCAAAGACTAACCAGTTGTGAGTTTCTTCGTCTTCACTTTTAACTTTGACGGTATCAGCTCTGCCCGTGTGAACAGCGATCTTTTCGATTGGAACATGCTTCTCGAACTTAGTTAAAATCGTCTTAAACGGGATGCCATGAGTCTGCTGAATAATCAACGGGACATACCTCTCCGTGATCCTATTGTCTTCATTACGCGAGCGACTCTATCCATTCTTCGGATTCCTCTTTCTAGACGCACTGACGTCTTCTTCGTTTATATCTGGAGACGGTCTTTAGGTTATCGATCCTCGTGCCTTTTCTGAATTTTTTATTAGTAAAACCAATCCAGGGACTTTCATCCAACTTCTTCATCTGTTCCATCAGAGTGACCTCTCTTCCAGCCACCGTTTGTCAAGCAGTCACTATTTTCAACTATATCCATAGATTCCAAACTTTTGGCACAGGAAACAGTGTATAAAACATTAATTTCCTTGCTGTTATCAACCAGTTTATCTTCCGTGGAGTTTCCTGCTTTTAGAGTCCCGGAACATTTCCCAAAGGATTCCTTAAGTTCACTTATCTTGTCAATAACATCTCTCTGAGAGTCTTCAATTTCCTTGATGATACCTTCGAACTTTTCAAACCTTTTATGTAGGGATTCCACTTCTTCCTCCAGTACACTATACTTAGCGTATATTTCACCCCGGAGAGCTTCTATCATTTTGTTGAACACTAGGTCAAAAGTAGCAAACCTAGCATCCAAGCAGGCATCCCGGTAGGCCTTTTCGCAGGACACCATTTTACCATTCCACACTAGCAAAAGCTCTTTAGCCGACTTCAACGTGGTTAATTTGGACGAAGCCATCATATTCCTAAAATATAATTGCATAGAACCATTGGGGGGGGGGAGTAACCTCGCAGTTAAATGTGTGCTGAAAAAGTTATCCTAAGAAGGACGCACCTAGCTTTAAGGAAAAAAGAAAACAAGTCAAATTGCGAGAAAGATAATTCTACGCTAGGGACCCAGAAGGATAATGAGCGTCTTGATGTACTGATTTACGGTATATTAATTCCAACGCAAGGGACCAGCATATCTGACGTAACAGAAGGTGGATATCGGCTTGAAAAGGGCGCACCGTGAAATGAGAGTAATGTGATTATACCTGAAAAGAGAGTAGGGGTGATACCTTGAAGAGCTAGTCCGTTCTGATCGTTCTGGCCGTCCTCAGTCGTTGATGAGTGACAATCGATAATCGAACAGTGAAGTGTATACTTGTTTGGATGGGACGAAAGCAGCGCTTTCACAAAGCTCATCCAACCAGAATAAACTCCAAATGAAATAAACTGAGGTAGTCAAGAAGCCTAACCAACCCAAGCGGTCTTCCATATTATACAAAAAGAAAATAAGATTAACGATTGTCAGAAAGAAAATACGAACGAAATAAAAAACACAAGGAGATAGAAGATTATCACATCTTCCATTAGTCCGGAAAAGAGACGTTGCTAATATCTTCAAAATTGACGAAAAGTACGTGCCTCGATTTACGATACTTCGTATGCCAGTTCATATTCAATGAGTTCTTCAGTATTCCATTCACAAATTTATTGTCGTGAGTCTTCATCTTCTGTATCATAATCAAAAGGAGATCCTGTATAAACTTTCCGATATGGGCCATGTTTAAATCCATGTGGATGGATTGGTTTTTCACCATCCTTCTGTCCAGCTGAGCAATGGTCCTCAGGGTAACATTCTGGAATGACTGCAGTTCACTCCATCTGGTTTTACAGATAGTCGCCCACGCAGGCATGCCATAGAGGAGTATGGTCTGGATAATCGACTTGTAGAGAACTTGTTGTCAATGGTGAGGGCGCTGTTGCGAGCCATGAGAGCTATGATACTGTACTTAGCTCTCTTTGCTTTGTTCAGAGCATAGGACATGTGCCGGTTCCGTGAGAGTCTTGAGTCAATGATAACTCCCAGATACTTGTAGTTGTCCACCCAGTCCAGTTTCTTATTGAACAGAACAAGAGAATCTGGGGGACGCTTGAGCTTCCTATTGAGGTACAAAGCCTTGCACTTTCCGACGTTAAGGTTCAACTTCCAGCAGTTAAACCAGTCTTCGAACTGCTTCAAGGCACACTGCAGCTGAGTGATAACGTGAGACGGCTGGTGTGCCCATGTCATGATGACAGTATCATCCGCATAAAAATACAGATTACAATTATCGGGTTTCGGGAAATCATGTACAAAGTAATTAAATAGCACAGGCCCGAGGACAGAACCCTGAGGGACATCTGCCTTTAGAACTCGGGGCGTGGAAAGATTTTTCCAACTTTGGCTTCATAAGATCTGCCGTCAAGAAAGGATTTCACCAACAAAATCAAATCGGCAGGAAACCTGTCTCTGATCATTTTGTAGACTAGGCCCTCATGCCACACTTGGTCAAAAGCTTTACTGACATCGAGAAATACCACCCCACAGTACCTGGATAGGTTCAGGGGGGTGCTCAGGTCATCAACAAGCCTCCATATCTGCATCGGACAAGAGTGGGCAGCACGAAAGCCAAACTACACTTTCCGAAAAAGGTCATTTGCTAGACAGTGATCTTGGAATCTGACGAAGATCGTAGCTACTCTCCAAAACCTTGGGCATCGAGGGTAGCAAGCTAGTAGGTCGGTAGCTCGCGGAAATTGCAGGATTTTGCCCCTGCTTGGGGATACTCAAGACAATAGATTTCTTCCAAGCCACAGGGAAGTAAGAAAATTTCCAGCAGTCGCTAATGATACTGGTGAGAAAGTCAATAAAGCTCTTTGGGAGATTCTTAAGGGTGTTATTACTCACCTTGTCTTCTCCTGGAGCCTTCTTCATTTTCGGTTTACTTATGATGTTGTCGATCTCTCCAGCCTCGGTGTTGTACTTCGTTAAATGCTGCGGGACTTCATCAAAGTTGACAATACGTTCTTCCACACGCTGAGACATGATTTGGCTCTCGGGCTCATCGTTGATAGGAGTAACAAACTGCATTTCCAGTGAATCTGCAATGACTTGGGCCTTGTCCTGATCTGTTTGCACATAGTCACCTTGTGGAGTACGAAGTGGAGAAAGCGTATCATTCTTCCTATTCTGTAAAGCTCTGACCATATTCCAAATGGAATTGTCGCGAGCCGACAAGCTTTTGAGTTTTTCATTCCATTTAGCGTCGCGAAGCTCTTTTATATCCTCTTGGACTCTTTGCACTAGCCTGTTATACTTGGTTTTGAGCCAAGGTTCACGATAGCGTTGCCATAGTCTACGGGTCATGATTTTTCAGAAATTAGGCCTTGGATTCCAGGAGTGAGTTGGATTCGATGAGGAGGTTTATTCTCTGATGGATACTTACTAGCTTCTATGGGACTGTTAATACATTTGGTGATGTCTTCAACACGTTGATTGATTTCCTCTGTACAGTAAGCAACGTCGGGATGGCAGCCATATTCCTTAAGAATATCTTTGTATCAGTCTTCATGATGTATCAGTTCCTCTCGGAAATTTATGTCGACGTTGTCAAAGTTCAACTACAACGGCTTGTGGTCAGAAGAAAGATCATCAATCGTGAAGATATTGTACGGTTTGAAGAAAACCTTCAAGAGCGATATGTTCAAAACGTCACTACTAGGGGAGTGGTCGCAGTAGTAGGTGTCCTCCACAGGTCCACCAGCGATAATATCATCTCTACCTTGTATGTACCTATAGAGAATCATGCCGTTGTAATTCTGCGTTCTGGAGTTCCAGCTTGGGTGTTTGGCATTTAGGTCACCAGCTAGGACGACTGGAGTGTCACCACTGAAGAGTTCATCAAGCTCACTAATGTCAAGATAATGTTTAGATGAATTGTAGAGCACCACGAACTTCACTTCACCACAGGAGACGTCATTGATAACGATGAGGCCGATTCCATACCTGCATAAGACTTGGAGACCAATTCTTGGTGTTGAATTCCCTTCCTAATGATGATCTCAGCGCCCCCAGAAGCACATCTTGCAGCATTTGAAGCCATTCGATCCTTACGGTACACACAATAGCTAGGTAGCTTGAAGTCTTCGCTTGGTTTGAGATGAGTTTCACACAGGAAAGCAACGTCGATTTCTTGCTTTAACATAAAATTGTGAAACTCGATACGCTTTCAGGGAATGCCCCTAGCGTTCCATATCACGCAACGAAGTTCACCTTTGTTGATTACAGTATAACGTTGTGCAGACATACTAAACTTAGTTGGTCGTAAGGAACCCACTCAACTGTGGATAATTTTTGCCTAGATTAGAAAACAGATGAAAGATACGTCCTAATTGCTTATACATACCTGGTAGGTCGTTGATGTTGAGGCCTTTTTCTTCCGGTGTAGACACGCAGCAGCATAGGATTTGCTTGCTGTCACTTTAGAACTAGGCATCCTTTGAACCTGGGGGTATTTTGGACATTTCGTTTAACTAGAAGCTTGCTGTCCACCACATCTGATGCACTTTGGGATCAGCATATCAATGGATCCTTTGGCTTTCCTCAAGCGAATTAATTTTTCCTGGAAGTAGTTGGATTTTTTTATGTCTTCTTGGAAGTCATCGAGGTCATACGTAATACTCACATTACGTATCACGTATTTCAAGACCTTCTCCCTGACTTCAGTTGATGATGCTGAATTTTTAAAATATTGTCAGTCTTAATTCCAAAGACTAACCTGTTGTGCGTTTCTTCGTCTTCACATTTAACTTTGACGGTTTCAGCTCTGCCTATATGAACGGTGATCTTTTCCACTGGAACATGCTTCTCGAGCTCAGTTAAAATCGTTTTAAACGGGACGCCATGAGTCCGCACGATAATCGGCGGTATATACCTTTTCGTGATTCTATGGTCTTCATTAGCCGAGCGACCTTGTCCATTCTTCAGATTCCTCATTCTAGACGCGCTGACGACTTCTTCGTTTACTTAGGAGACGATCCTCGTGCCTTTTCTGAATTTTTTATTAGTGACACCAATCCAGGGACTGTCATCCACTTCTTCATCAGTTCCGTCAGAGTGACTTCTCTTACAGCCACCGTTTGTCGAACAGTCACTATTTTCTATTATATCCATAGACTCCATACTATTAGAAGAGGAAATATTTTTTAAGACATTACTTACCTTGCTGTTATCAACTGGATTATCTTTCGTGGAGTTTTTTTGCCTGCGAAGTCCCGGAGCATTTCCCAAATGCTTCCTTAAGTTCGATTATCTTTGAGAGTCCTTAATTTCCTTATTAATACCTTCGAACTTTTCCTCTAAACTTTTGTGTAGGGATTCGACTTTTTTCTCCAGTGCACTATACCTAGCGTTTATTTCATCCCGGAGGGCTTCTAACATTTCGTTGAACACTAGGTCAAATGCAGCAAACCTAGCATCCAAGCAGGCATCCCGGTAGGCCTTTTCGCAGGATACAGTTTTACCATCCGCCACTAGCAAATGCTCCTTAGCCGACTTCAACTTGGTTAATTTGGACGAAGCCATCATATATAAATGTATAGAACCTGGGGGGGGGGAATAACCTCGCAGCTAGGTGTGTGCTAAAGAAGCCGTCCTGAGAAGGGCGCACCTAGCTCTAAGAAAAATGAACAAGTCAGGTTTGCGAGAAAATTAATTCTACGCCAGGGACCCGCTCGTGAATGATTAGAATAATAATAGATGATATGAGAAAATGTCCTTAGTTAGGTTTGCGGGGAAATTAATCCCAACGCCAGGGACCCAGAAGGATAATGAGCGTCTTGATGTACTGGTTTATGGGAATATTAATTCCAACGCCAGGGACCAGCACATAAGACGTAACAGAAGGTGAATATCGCCCGGAAAAGGGCACACCGTGAAATGAGAATAATGAAATGATACCTGAAAAGAGAGTAGAGTGATACCTTGAAGAGCTAGTCCGTTTTGATCGTCCTGATCGTCCTCAGCCTAGGTTCCGTTCTCTGATGTCGAATATACATAAGAGAGGTAACAAAAAAAGACCTAAGTATACATAAGAAATTTTACACAAAATACCTAACTAGCCATTGGAAAGGTTCAAGTAATGAAGACACCAGTTAGTTGTACGTCATTAGTTGTCTAAGGAAGTCCTCTCATTGGTTGTTGCTAGTGGGGCGTGTTTGAAACATACACAGTTTGGAAACCGTCTTCAGATGGGAGAGATCAAAAGGGCCTTTATCACTGTTCAAGAGTTTTCCCGGTTCTTCCTGACTGATCGCGTAGCTCTCCAGGAAGTTCAATAAGTGAGGGTCTCTCGTGTTGTGGAGACTTTCAAAGTCCTCGAACCGATAATCATGTTTCCAGTCCAGAATGTGGTCTGCGAATCTTGATACGCAGTATTTTCCATTCTTGATGCAAGAGTGGTGTTCTTTTACCCTGGTGCCCGCTATTCTCTGTGAGTGCCTGTATTAGACGGAATCACATTTAGCACACAGCAGTCGATATACTCCGGGTCTCAGATCTATCGTAATCACGTCTTTAGGGTTGCCCAGTAATCTACTTAAGGTGTTTGCACTTCGGTATGGAGTTTCCAGGACAATTTTCGCCATTCCTCTGTTGAGGTTCTTATTATATTGCAAGATGATATGTCCTTTGGTTTTTTCTTGTTCTGTAGGGTCATAATTTCATTACTGGCTATCTTCCATTGTATCTTTCTAACCAAGCTGTCTACTAACCCTTCTTGGAAGCCATTTTGCTTAACGTAGTTTTTAATCTATCTAATTTAAATCTTCCTGTTTATGTCACTCAGAGAAATGAGTAGGCCCTCCACCCCATGTGACGGCTTATGTCGTTGGCAGTGATTAAAATTACTACTGATATAACTGGCCACAAAATTCATCTTTCGGTGTATGTTGAACTCTAGTTCATGGTTATTCCTGGATATGAACAAGTGTTAGTAGCGGATGCTACATTTGTCTTCTTTTTCGGTGGTGAAATTGATATTAAGACACAGGTTGTTCATGTTATTACACAGTTGTCGAATCTCGTTTGCGGGGACTACAGCAAGGACATCGTCAATGTATCTTATCCAGAACCTCGGAAAGTAGAGGAATTCCGATATGGCGCGGGTTTCTAATTTTCTGATATAGATATTTGCAATGAAGGGGCTAAATACTGCTTCCCATGGGGGTTCCCATCCGTCATTTTATACCAGTTGTGGTTGAAAATTAGAACGTTGTTATACAAGACTAGTTGTTATACATAATACGTCCCTAATTGTGCCATGGGGCCAGTCATTATCACACATAGTTTCGGCATGGATATCAATGGCTTCGGCTAGTAGTATGCTCGGGAAGAGTGACTCAATATCGAACGAATCTAACTCTTCACCATATGTTTGTTAGTTTTCAGCACAGTTCGTTGGTATTCTTAATAGAGAAGTTCTGTCCGTTAAGGTTGAGTTTAAGGAGGTAGTTTTTGAGCAAATATCTGGCAAATCGGTCTGTTGGTGAGTCTATACTATTGACCATGAGTCTCCATTTGCTTCCCGGTTTATGAGTTTTTGGTAAGCAGTACAGTCTCGGTGGCAGAGGGTTTGTAGCTACGAGGTCATTTAGTTTGCGGTCCTTGAAGATGTAGGAGCAGTTACGGATATAGTTTTTGGTGTCCTGGAGAAAGTTTTTTGACGGGTCACGGAAAGTTTTAAGTAAGATCCTGCGTCTAACATTTCTTGGATTTCCTTGAAGTAAATTGATCTGTTAACAATCACTAGGTAGTTCGACTTATCGTCTTTAAATAGAACACATTTTTCGCTTTCAGTTTTCTGGTGGTCTTGTGACTGTAAGTCAGTGTGAGTGGGTATGGTGGATGAGGTGCTCCTGTATGAGTGGTTTGTTTGCATCTGTGTGTGTTGTTTTTGCCCCGTTAATGTGTCGGTTTCATCTAAATTGCTATGATAATCTGATCATTGAGTGTGTTGTATAACGTTTTTATAACAGAAATAATAAATGGTGTTTAACGTAATTGTTGGGAGAAGTTTAAAAAATTTCCGTTCGTGGCAACAATAGCGTCAGCAGCAGCGCTGGACTCTGTTGCAGCGAGAAGAGATTCGATAAAGAATGGCGTTTTTTTTTGCCCTTATGTTTGTTTGGATCGTTAGAAATAAAAGTTTTAGAGTTCCTTCTAAAATCTTTGACGAGGATGGACGTATGTGTAATCGCTAGTGCAAGCAACGAGAAACATTTGCACATCGAAGCGAAGTTCATAAATGGAGCTTGTACTTAGCTTATACGTAGCTTCTTGTGGCAATTGAATTAAAATTATTAGTGTGCAACGGAACTTAATAATTGCTATAAAGCGACCGAGCATGCTGTTATTTTAATTAATTGTGGAAAGAAATGTCAGAGAACGGCGTTGAATCGAACGCTGCCCATGTCTAAGCCCCGATTCATCGATGTTGTTCCTTTGTTGTGCGGAGTTCATCGAAGTTGAGAAAACATCGTGCCCACATGATCGGTGAGACCGTTTTTTTTTTTTTATCTGTTGAAGAAATTTTCCCATGTCGGTTAAGAAAACTTTTTCAAGTCTGGTGTGTTATTCTAAAAAAAAAAAAACTTGCACTGCTTACCGTATCTTTTCCGATGCCTGAAGAATACACACTTAAGCGATAGTGACAATTGATTCTATTGCCGAAGCTTCACTAATTAATAGTGGATAAATGTATGGTTTTGTCACAACTAAAAGCTAGCAGAGTGATAAAACTATTTAGTGTACAGGAGGGGAAGGCGGTAGACACGTAGTTGAGAAAAAAATCAATTTTAATCATTGAAAGGGGTTATACCCAACTGACGTCAGGCATCACAAAAATAATGATTTTTACAAGTCAAATGAAATCAGCCACTGGCTTATCCAATGTAACAAATCCGCATACAAGGATCTAGTAATAATTTTCAAAAATTAAAACGAAATATCTTCTTTCGATGAAGAACTTCTTCCGTAAGCGAACGAGACCTGATGCTATTGCGGAACCTGAGCAGTGGGGCATCTGATCGTTGACTCCAAAAAATACTCCTTCCATACGTCTTAATCTAATGCTGGCTCCGTTTCGTAGTCCTTCACGCTAAACATGACTGGGCTAGGCTGAGTCCGAACCTCAAGATTTCCTTTTTCGGATGCGTCAACGGGAACAGCGAAGAATGCCTCTTTATCCCAAAGGCTATCGTGGAAGGTTGCTAGTGGAAGAAAAATAACAAGCAAAGATTAATGGCCAGCCAGTTATCCTAATAAAGTCACAGAATCCGTACACATTCACACAGCAATAAAGGAAACGTAAGAGTCTGAAAGTTCACTACCAAAAGCAGCAACGCGGCCTACCAAGCGCAGTAGCACGACTAGGGCCCTGTCAATACTACTGGACGCTAAAGGCACGCAAATATTGCTTAGCAGTTCCTTCTTCTCGACTGTTGTACGTGGATGCCCAAGCACCGGCTTGACCACACACGGGATGCACATAAGCTGACAGTAGTGCATCAAGCGCACATGTCGTCTTACACTATAGCAGGCTAAAACCTGCTATAGCACAGCAAACGCTTCAAAACTCTAAGTTAACCCAAGATGTTAAGAGAGTGCAGAAGTTTGCACGTTTAAGGCAGAAACCCTGACAACAGAATAGTGGAACTAGAAACCAAAAATCAAAGACTAAGATCTAAGGATCTTGGAAATCTAAAACAAAAACCACTGCACGACTTGTTCAGTGAGCAGAGCTTCCCTGAGCTCGCATAACGCCTCCGAAAAATCTTGGAGGACAACCTAAGATATTCATTCAAAAGAAGGAATCGAATGTAAGAGTGGGCTTTCTTCCAGACCACCTCACATGGAACAAACAAACCTTTAACACGCAAGACTCTTGCTTCCCAAAGTTATCTGTTTAAAAACCCAATGGGAATCATGAAATCAAACGGGAGAGCCTTGCCCGTTACTTCATCTAACAAAAACCGTATCATGTGATAAGATATATAAGGTAAATCATAATGCCTTTTAAGCGCTGCCCAACAACTCGAGGCAAACTTGCAATCAAAATAAATGTGACGAACAGTTTCAGGGACCCTGCACACCTCGCACAACTCTGAATCGGACAAACCCCACCAATGTATGTTTTGCAGAGTAAAATACCCTTCATGCAGGAGTCGCCACTGAGTGTCAAACCATCGATAATTAGATCTGACTGTATAAATTAATTCAAATACCTTAGACCACTCAGAATTTGGAAAAATTTGCACAAACTCAGGGTCCGGTGCAACCTGTAACTTTTCCACTAACCAAATCTTCTTGAGGCCGCCCAACTGTGCTGGGTCGACCAGTTCCAAGTATTTCAAAACTCGAGTAAAAAGTGCCTTCAGAGAAAAATAAAAAGCCGACGAGTCTATATAGACTGCATGACGGCCGCTGAGTAAAGACGGAAGACCATACGAACGGAAAAACCCATCCAAATGCAGCGCAACCAGAGGAGCCCACCTAGGCGGAGGATGCTCAAAAAACGTAACGAAGATCCCCAAAACAAAAGCAGCGATTTCATTATAAATGACTGGGACTCCAATACCGCCTCTCTTCCGCGGTAAACAAAGCAAGTAGTCAGACACTGGATGCCTATTAATTTGAGGACCCCAGACAAATTTTACGAACTCTTTCTGTAGTACCTTCAGATCTCCCATCAAAGGCATAGAAAGAAGACACCGATAAGTAATCAAGGGGATAAGGTGCACTTTCAAGTAAGTCGCTCGGATAGCCATAGATACCGGAAAACGGAAGGATCTCGCCATTTTTTGCCTACACTCAGCTGCAATCGCACCCCATTGAAGAGTATCCACCGCAGGATTAAAGGAAAAAACATGGCCCAGAACTTTAACAGAAAGGCCCCACGACAAAGGAAAACTCCTTAAGGAATCCTGAGACCAATTCCCCACGGCAATACCTTTAGACTTAGACAGATTTAACGTTGAGCCTGTTGACGAACTGAACGAAGTGAAAGCATTGTAAAGAACCCCCAGAGCATATGCATCTGCCGCTGTCAGAACGATATCATCCGCATACGCAAGTGAAACAATTTTCAACGAGATGAGCGGGAGCGTATAGCCCTCAATCCCAGGGTGACGGTTAATGTATTTCAAAAGAGGCTCAATGTAAAGAACGTAAAGGAGAGGCGAAAGCGGGCAGCTTTGACGTACGCCTTTCTGCAACGGAAAAACCTCAGATGACAGGCCGTTAACTGAGACAAATGACTCGGATGGCGCATACATAGATTGCAAAAGCGAGGCAAATTTATTAAGACCGAGATGGCGAAAGATACTAAACAGAAATTCATGATTTACCTTATCAAATGCTTTTTCTTGGTCTAAACTCAAGACAGCCAATGACTGCTTACGCAAAAGCGCTTCTTCGATAATGCACCGCAAAAACACAAGATTGTCCGTCATACGCCGACCCGGGATGGAACAGGTCTGACCAGGATCAAAGCACTCCGACACAACCAACTTTAACCGCGACTGCAAGACCCCAGTAAAGATCTTGTAGTCTGCATTCAATAGCGTTATGGGCCGCCAATGGGAAACCAACGACGGAGATGCACGTTTGGGAAGTAAGATAATCTTGCCAACCGTGAAAGCTGCATTAATGCTCGACGGGACTGCCAAAATAGAATTATAAACCCTTATCAAAAAGTCCCCAATCACCGACCAAGATTTTGCGTAAAATTCATATGTAAATCCGTCCACTCCAGGGCTAGATGCATAATTCCTACCAGACGCAATGTATGATAAAACCTCCTGCTTTGAGAACCTTCTTGTTAAAACAGAATCCTCCGAATGGGGAAGAACAGGAAGCAGACGAATCCATTCAAGAGTATCGTCCGACGGACGAAGCGGCGAAGAGAATAAATTTTTATAAAAGGCGTGAAAAACAGAAATAATATCGCCCTCTTCAGAAAAAGATTGACCATCAGAGCAAACATGAGGAACGAGACGCGCAGCAGCCCTAGAGCGCTCCTCCGCAAACGCATTAGAAGAAGCCTGGACAACCTCTTTTATCCACGTTGCTTTGGCACGAATGGCTGCCCCAGCCGCCTTCCGCACACAGAGCGCATTAATTTCAGATCGTATCTGCCTAATATCCCTCGCATATTCCCCACGGGGAGTAGAACGCTTCAGCGTGCCGAGGATCTGGGTCAACCGCATAATACGATGACGCATCCTCCTCGCGGCAGCAATACCTAGTCTCCTGAAGAACTTCTTCAGTCTTGATTTAATTACCTGCCATGATTCCAATGTAGGGGTCAGAGGTGAAGAAATGCGCACAAAGAAAGAGGCGAATTTCTGAAAATTGCTTGGATCATCGAGCAAGGAGATATTCATAAACCATTGACGATCACATCCCCTAGAGGACCCTTCCGGCAAAGACCAAGACCACGAAATAGCATCATGGTCTGAGAACGACACTGGAAGCACCACCATTGTACTTGATTGGGACAAAAAAAGTGGATCCACCAGAAAAAGGTCTAATCGGTGCGATTGACAAAAACCCCGGCTAAACGTATACCCGGGATCACCTGTATTTAAAATAGGCCAAACATCAACTAGCTTATTTTGATCACAAATAGTAAAAACAGGACCAGTAGAAAAAACATTACGAACATCAGGATGTGAATTGAAATTGCCCGCCATCACCAAAGGCAAAGTAGTAAAAAAGAAAGGCGATAATTCAGACAGAAAAGCACGCCGTTCCCTTATTGAGTTAGGCGCATACACATTAATTAAACGAAACTTAAACTTTAGCAAAGAAATGTCCAGAGAAATCACCCTCGAATCTAAATCACGTTCAATCGCATCCACCTGAAAGTTCGGATTAAAGATAATAATGGCTACACCACAAGAATGCGATGAGGAAGAATTAACAAAATACTTGGCTGATGGAAAAAAACTATAGAAAACATGCAAACATTGTTTGATGTCAGGATTACTCAACTTAACTTCTTGCAGTAACAGAACATCTGGGGAGTGAATCTGAACGAACGTGGCAAGAACATTCTGCTTAAAACGAGAACACAACGAACAGATGTTGAGAGAGATGTATTTAAACGTCATTATTAGGAAGCTGGGTAGAAGAATTGCCTTCAGGATTACTCGCTAGTGATGGAACATTATCAGAGCTTTTCTTAGCGTGCCGATTTTTGGAACGCCTATTTTTGGACCTACGGTTTCTGGACCGACTGCGTGACGGTTGGGACTTATCCGACCTTGATGGCGATGGGCTGACATCGTATCCAGAAGATTGCGAGGGTGACTTTCCCCGCTGAAGCGCTGGAGAACAACTTTCAAGCACAACAGAAGCAGGCGTTAAGTCATCATTAACTTCCATAGAGTTGTCTTCGTCAATTATTAATTTATCATCACATGAATTGTCAGAAATCACATCCTCAGGCAGGACACTCTCTGATTCACCTTCGACGCAAGACAGTTTAGGCTTTTGCCCACCAGAAGAACGCTGTCGTGGCGATGGAGTGCGACTCCTTTTGGAGGAGGATCGCAATGCTGTACTATCACCAGAAGAATGGTACGGCGGCAACACAGGAAGCTCTGGGAAGGACTCACAATTTTCTGACGAGTTCGTTAACACAATCTCCTTTTCTTTAGCTGGTTGCTCAAAAAGATGAGAAGACGAAGGCAAACGTAAAGCTGGGGCGTAAGGACACGAATGAGCTCGGCTCACAAATCTGTGACAGTGTTCACACTTTTTTAGCAAGGGGCAGTCATTCCTAACATGATCCATACGTTTGCAGTACCAGCATGAGCGGTGCATTCCTGGATAAGATACAAACGCTCGCTCACCATGCACCATTAAGGAGTCTGGAATGTCCTTTTCCAAGTTCATTTCGATGTTAATCTCTCCGGTCTGCAAATATGCTGGGTCTTCATGCTTGATCCTGGACATCTTAAGAACTTCGCCAAATTGGCTAAACACATTTAGAATGTAGGCCCATGCCACCAAAGGGGAGATACCCCGCACTAAAATTACCAATCGAGATGGATTGTAGGGAAACAAATTAACCCTGATGTCATTAACTTTAACAAACTTAGCTTCAATAATTTTCCTAGCAACTGACTCAGTTGCTGCAAGCAAACGGTGCTCCGTAGCAGAAAGTTTCTGGAGACAGATGACTGCTGGATGATCGTTCGGCAGGAACTCTGGCACGTCGATCTTCGACAGCAGGGCCTTCATAAACTCCGCCACGTTGAAGGCTCTCTCGCAGGTGACGAGTATCATCCTCTCCATGGTGTGCAGTCTTCCGCTGGGCACAGACGACGCCGGTAATGGATGGACGGGTCGCGAGCACCCAGGGCGAGCCTGGGGTCACGTACGCCGATAAAATCAAATCAAAGTATGCACAAAAAGTCACTTACAAAAATGTCCAGTCCTTGAAATGTCCACTCCAGTTGAAAATCCAAAATCACAGGCGATGAAATCCAGATGTAAACTCCAACAACTGAAACAGTAATAGAAATGAATAGCTTAATAGCTAAAAGTGGCTCCTTCTTCTCTGTATTGAAGCTAAGGCAGATGGTTTTGCCTCAGCGAACACCTCATAAGATCTCAGTTACAGGTGTCCGGCGCACATGAGACAGCAAAGTGATCAGGCAGCCTATAAGGGCTGCGCCAACTGTTTAAACGCCCCAAAAAGTAACCCACTCCAAACCGGCAAAAAAATCACAAAGACAATGGAAACGAAAAATAGAAGGCTTGATTGTTTTTATCGACCGTACAAAGCCGCCTAGAAGATGTAAAAAGGCGACGGAACCTTAGCCGACCTAACCTGTTCCACTCCATCAAGAGGAAGGACCGGAGATGATAAGCCGCCCTTTCCCAAACAACAGACAGCGGGTACGGAGATCCAAAACATCTAGCAACCCTTGCCGACCACAACTGCTTGTTTATAAACAATACTGGAACAGCCAGGTCCACTTTAAAAGCCTCGCCGGATGACTCATCAAGCAAGCACCGCACTGACTGATAAGAAAGATTCTTCAGCCCGTAGTGTTGCTTGAGCCGCGCCCAGATGGTTTGGGCAAGTGGGCACTCGAAAAATATATGCGGAATGGTCTCAACTAAACCGCAACCAGGACATGCATCTGAATTAACAACCCTCCATGCCCGAAGGCACAGTAAAGAACGGAACCCTTGGTGCAACAACCTCCACTGAAAATTGAAAACGTCATTCTCAAAGGTTACCAGTTTTAACACTTTGCAGATCGATGCCCAGGGATAATTAGGATATAAACGGACCACATCCGTAGTCAAATTCAAACCTGAATTTCCAAAAAACCAGGACTCTTTTAAGAGTCCCACAGAATCAAAACTAACAGCACGAAGAAAAGAAATAAAAGACTCGAATTCCATTCGAATATTCCGATAAAATTTTGGTTCCTGACCCAATACGACTATTGGCAAGGATGATGAAATTGGGAAACCGTTGGCTTTAAAAAACAGCCGAAGGTGAATAAAAACAAAATTCGCCCAAATAGGAGGAGGAATTAGGAACACTCGAATCAGAGCCGCCATTCTGGCCGCCACAAGACGTTGGCGAATCATCGGGAGCCCTAACCCACCTCTCTCAAACGGGGCAAACAGAAAATCAGCACGCAACGGGTGACTGTTACTATTGCTGAAATTCACGCCCCACACGCAATCGACCATTTTCCGACGAAGCATTGTTTGCTCTCGCCAAGATGGAAGGGAGAACAAGCATTTAGCCGTCAACAATGGAATGATATACGTTTTCACATAATTAACTTTCACCAACATAGATGTTCGGAAACGAAAAGCCTTATTTAGGCGAGACACACATTTTTCAACTACCGGTTTCCAATGTACGAAATCCATAGACAAAGTAAATGAAAAGGTATAACCCAAGACGACTATTTGATAACCCCAAGAGATCGGAAATCGACGGAGATGATCATCAGCCCAATACCCTGAAACAATCCCTTTAGATTTCCCAAAGTTTATACAGCTTCCAGTGGAGTCACTGAAAGAATCAAAGCACTTTTTGTAAACATCCAGGGTATTAGGATCTGAGGCAAAGAGAACAATATCATCGGCATACGCAAGCGTAGCGATGTTTATCGACGCAGCTGGCCATGAATATCCTCTCACTTGAGGGTGACGATTTAAAAGATGCAACAGCGGTTCAAGATAAAAAATATAAAGCAGGGGGGACAAAGGATACCCCTGCCTAACGCCTTTCAAGAGATCGAAAGAAGGCGAACATAAACCATTGATCGAAACAAAGGATGTAGCTGTTGCATAAAGTGAGGCTAAAACCAAAGCAAAATTTTGAAGACGAAGATGATGAAAGATCTCCAACAGAAAGGCATGGTTCACCTTGTCAAAGGCCTTTTCTTGATCCAGACTAAGAATCGCAAGCGATTGACGACGCAAGCGCACTTCCTCCATTACACAACGGATCATAATAAGGTTATCAGACATCCTGCGCGATGGCACTGAGCAGGACTGTCCAGGATCGAAAAACTCGGGGGCGAAAAGTTTTAACCTACGTTGCAGGACCCCAGTGAAAACCTTATAATCTGTGTTCAACAGAGTAATAGGCCTCCACTGAGAAACCTGCTCGGGAGATGGAATCTTAGGCAGAAGAATAATCCTGCCCACCGTAAACTCGGAAGTAATGGAGGAAGGGTCAGAAAGGATAGAATTAAACATCCGGACAAGAAAAGGCCCCAACACCTTCCATGTCTTAATATAGAACGCATACGGAAAGCCGTCCACGCCTGGACTAGACTGAAGACGGCCCCCGGCAGACAGGAAGGACACAACTTCGTCTTCAACAAACGGACGAGTAATGGTTGTATCCACGTCGTCAGCAAACGGAGGCAGTGCCTCCACCCAAGATCTCGTGACTTCTGAAGGAGAGACAGGATCATCAAAAAACGAGGAAAAGTGGGCGTGGAAAGCTGACAAGATGTCCGCGTCAGACTCCACCGTCCCAGTTTCCACGACCAAACGGCGGCAAGATCTCACAGCCGCACAACGACGCTCTTCAGCAAAAACCGCCGATGACATATGCCGAATATCAGAAGCCCACTTAAGTTTGGCCCTAAGAGCTGCACCTGCAGCTTTCCGCACCAGCAATGCATTTATTTCGCTTTTAACCTGGCGTATGTCAGCGGCGAACTCTTTTTTAGGAGTAGAGTTTCGAAGAAACCTTAAGATTTCCTCGAGCATGAGGAGACGACGCTTACGAATCCTGGCTTCATTTATTCCAATCCTTCTAATAAATTTTCGAATCCTTTTTGTCAAAAACAGCCACTAATCTAGGGTCGGAGGCAAATTGTGGAGATGACGTTCCACAAATTGAACGAAAGATTCCATATGGCTCTCGTTATCCAAAAGAGAAACATTCAGAAACCACTGACAAGATGGAGACGCAGCAGTTCCTGCCATCGAAGGAAGATGCCAATTCCAAACAATAGCGCTATGATCAGAAAAACTGCAAGGAATTATGGTCATAGAACCCGGGGAACCAGCAAACGCATTGTCAATTAAAAATAGATCTAAACGATAAGAAATGCTGACACCTTGATGGAAAGTAAAACCAGACTCCTTGTGGGTGGATGGCCATAAATCAAACAATGCGTTCTGCAGACAAAGAGAAAACACTGGCCCAGAGGAAAAGATGTTATTATGATCTGGGTGACAGTTAAAGTCTCCGGCAAGGACTAACGGAAGAGACGCAAGCAAAAAGGAATCGAAATCCTTAAAGAAATTATGTTTCTCAATTGGACGGCAAGGGACATATACATTGAGCAGTCGGAACTTAAAACCAGATGTTATTAGATCCAATGCTATCACTCTGCATTCAAGATCTTGTGATTTATTTAAAACCTGAATATTGGGGTCGAAGATGGCAATAGCGACCCCTTGCCCAAAAGGTGAATTAGAGTTTATAAACCATTGGCTCTTTGGCCAAAGGTTGCGCAAGCTATCCAGATTATACAGTGCTTGCGAAGGTGCCAATTTAACCTCCTGCAGGAGCAAAATATCTGGCGAATGCAGAGCGATAAATGTGGAAAGAACTGACTGCTTGAAACGAGAGCCTAAGGATCTAACGTTCAACGATATTATCCTCATACTGACGACTTATTAGAAGAGGACAGATCTTGCCCCTGCGAAGACTTCTGATCTTCAGGAGATGCAGTCCTGGCATTAGGTGATCGATCCCGCACAGTTTCACCGGTGTCTTTGGTCGCTTCAACAGAGGACGAATCTGATTTCTTACGATTTCGCCGAGATGATTTTGATGATCGACGTTTAGATCTGTGCCTGTTATCCCTTTGGTCAGCATTCAGAAGAGGCTCAGTTGATACTGCTGGTGGGGCAGTAGAAGTTGTTGCAGGTTGTAATGACGGGGTCGAAGATGTGTCCAGAGGTTGAGATGAATTTTGCGGAGGAAGTGAAGACGGGTACTCATTGTCGATAGTCAATTGAGGACCGATGTACATACTCGGATCCTCATCAGTACTTGCAGCCTCATCCATCTGTGCGTCTGCTGTGTCTACCAAACGCAAGTCTCCAACCGCAGGGACAGAAGGGGAGACTCGACGGGAAGTACCATCTTGCTCGTCCAAGTTGTTTGGAGATGACGGCAAAGCAGTATCGGCTGATTCTTCCACAAGAGCACCCTGTGGGCATTGATGGTTCCTGCCCACTAGACGATTACAAAAGTCACAACGTCGCAATAGAGGGCACTCCCTCTTGATATGGGTGCTCTTGCGACAGTACCAACAACACCTTCTCATGCCCCTATACATTACGTAAATTCTCTCCCCATGCATAACCATGGAATCGGGGATCTCTCTGTCTAGCTTCATATCCAGGAATACATCTCCGCTTTGGAGACCAGGAGTGTCTGAATGGTCTGGGCGATACATCTTGTACACTTCACCAAAATCCCGAAAAAAGCTAATCACGTATTTATCTGATAACAGGGGACAAACCCCTTTAACATTAACTACCAAATGCATTGGCTCGGCCGGAAAAAAATTAACAGTGGTGTCACCCACCTTCACAAAATCAGCGGCGATGAGACGATCCGCAATATTCCTGGATTGGCATAGCATCCGAGCTTCCGTAGCAGATAATTTCTGCAAGCAGATGAATGATGGCTTCTCAGACGGCAATTTCGGAGCTATGCCCGTCTTGGCATAAATGGCCTTCATCACGTCGCATACGGAGTAGCGCCCGTCGAAGGTAAGTAGTACCATTCGCTCCATTGTCGATGGTCTTCCTCCAGGAGCAGTAGTTGATGGCGATGGTCGGGCCGTGAACACCCAAGACAAGCCTGGGGTCACGCACACCGACAAAAGTCACAATCGAGAAAATAAACAAAAGTCACTCACGTGAAAAGTCCAGTGAAATCCAGTGAAAAGTCCAATCCGGGTAAATGTCCACAGTCGAGAAAACACACACACAAATCCAGTAGAAAATAAATCCTCTCACACGGGAGCGAAAAATTAATACCAATGGCTCCTTCTTCTCGGAAGAGACGGAAGTTTGCAATTGCCACTGGTTTGAATTCGACTCGATATCCCTGTCGGCGTCTACAAATCCATTCACAGCTGGGCTAGAGGTCCCTTGTTGAATGGCGCCGTTTTCAGGCTCTGTCAAGACGAAATCATCAATCCTGGCTTGTGGATTGCGTTCAAAAGTCTCCGTTCCTGAATTGGTTTTCTCTGTTTCTTGAACAAACGGGTCGTAGGCCTGTGGGCAGGATTTCCGGTCACCATTGCCGGACGTCTTTACCTCAGCAAGGATTCCAGGCAGAATCGAACCTCGTAGTTGAGAGTCACTATTAACGAACCGTTTGGAGGGGAATAAAAGTTTATCTCGCTCGTTGCGATAGAAAGTGCGAGTATTGCAGCCAACTCCGTCTCTGTATCCAGTCTTTAAGTTAATGGCTCCGCACGTTGCCACCGAAGAGCACTTAATTCTAGTCTTACCGGCGTAACCAGCTTTTCCTCTGTTTTCTGGAACCCTCCTTAATTTCCAGCTGCTGCTCCTTGCCTGATATGCACTCTCCGTTCCAGGCTTAGTGGTCCTCTGGGCTTTTCATCACCATTCACCTTCACGTCGGGTTTCGTGGTTTTCGCAGCCCAAGAGCGGTTCCATCCTCTCTCGTTCAAGTCATTTTTCTTCTCCCCTTTCCTTTCCAAATTCCTCCCGACGAAAACTTCTCTTTTCCTTTCTTCCAATGAGGGAACGACCCGATCTCTCTTTTTCCGACCTACTCTATTTCCTTTCCAAGGGGTCGGCTTTTTCTTCGCCTTCTCTTTCTCCATTTCTTCTGCCGCCTTCCCATTAGGTCGTTGCTCTGATATCATTAAATGCGGAGAATCTCCTTTTATCTTCATTGTCACTTCATTCGCATTCTCCAATCTCTGCCAAACCCGAGGTGACATTTTCCCGCCGCTAAACCCGCGAAGAAAAACTTGCTTTTTCGTTTGCGGCTTTTTCTTCACTTGATTTGGTCACTCCTCTTCTTTTCTCCACTTTTTCTTCTGTCTTTTCTTGCGACCTGCTGTCTGGAGATGGAGAAGATCACAGCTTCCTTCAGCATCTTCTTCTGGCTCTCTCTGCTTTCGGAAATATCTTGATAGGGCATCGGCGAATATGTTTCTTTCTGCCCTAATATAAGCCAACTCCACCGTCAACTCCGAGAGCCCCTGCAGTGCTTGCGCTTGATACCTGGACAGCCTTTTCTGCTTCAACAGTCTCGATACCGCCTGGTTATCAGTATAGATAATAGTGGGCACCTGCTGGATGTAGTGGCTCCAACACTGCGCAGCGTGTGCGACTGCCAAAAGCTCTCTTTCATAATTGGAGTGCTCTCCTTCTTCCCTTCTCCACTTCCTGGATTCAAATGCCACCGGAAATAATTTACCGTTGTACATCTGTAGTGCTACAAGACCAATCGCCACTTCCGACGCATCACAAAAGATGTGTAGCCTTTTTTGTGGGCAGAATATCTTCAGGATTGGAGGATTTATTAAAGCAGTTTTCAGCGTTTCAAATGCGTTTTTCCTTTCCTTTCCAATAAAAAGGTTCCTCCGTTTGCAAGAGTTGAAATAAAGGCTCAGCTATATCAGAGTATTTTGGTATGAATGCTCGGTAAAATTGTACCGATCCTAAAAATCCCCGCACTTGCTTTAGCGTCATTGGCAAGGGCCACTTCTTAATCACCTGTGTTAACACCTCGTCGCATGCCCTTCTTTCGCCATTAAATTTGTAGCCCAAATATTTGACCATTCGTACGCTGAACTTACACTTGGAGATCTTTAAGTACCACTTGTTCCTACTTAGCCTTTGCAATACCTCTTCCGTTCTTTTTTTTAATTGCTCCTCTGAATCCGCGTAAACCAAAATATCATCGAAATATGAGATCGTGCCCTTTCCACTTAGACCCTCAAGCGTTTCGTTAAGAGCCTGGGCAAGCGTTGACGCGGCTCCTTTTAGACCAAAGGGCATCACTAATGACTCATATAGTCCAAACTTGGTCTTAAATGCCGTAAACTGGACGTGTTCTTCGTTCATACGAATTTGATGGTAAGCGTCCATTATATCCAATTTGGTGAACCATTTCGCTCCTCCTAATTTGTCTATCAATTCATCAATACGAGGTACGGGATATCTGTTATCTCTCGTTATCTGATTTATTTTTCTAAAGTCAATGCACATGCGCAGCCCTCTATCCTTTTTTGTTACAAACAGGATGGGGGATGCGTAACTAGAGGTAGAGGCTTTTATTAATTTCTTTTTAAGTAACTTACTCAGGGTGGCTTCTACTTCTTTTTCCTCCTCCGCTGATAAACGATTTAACGGTGCGTTAATCGGCAAGGCCCTTGACATGACCTCCACACTATGTTGCACTCCCCGTTTAGGCGGTAATCCAGTAGGCAACTCGTCTGGAAATAGATAGAAGTATTTTTTAATTAATTCCTGACACCCCTTTGGGATACTAGTTAGCGCTTGATTAAGATTGTTGTTCGCGCACGCACCTTGTTTTTTGATAAATATGGCAAAGGCTGGCGTATCTGGTTCCTGCGTTATTACATGCAGAAACTCCACCACTGATATTTCCTCTATATAGTCATTATTATTTTTCCATTTTTCTAGGTATAACTTTTTCTCTTTCTTTTCTCCTTCGACGACCATTTCACAATAGGGTTTTCCTTTTGGAGCCCGGGTACTCCTAACACCATATCATAGTTTTTTATCGGTAGCACATTAAAACTTTCTTCACCCGCATAGCGACCACTTCGGAATCCTATTTTCTCTGTTTCTCCCGCTATGTTCCACTGTTGGCCGTTTATGAACGCCGCTTGTCGACCTGCCTCATTTGGGTGCACTTTGGCACCAATTTTAGTTGCAAACCCCTTATCCATAAAATTTTCTTCGGCTCCCATATCCACCAAAAATTTTACTGGCCATTGACCTATTCGTCCTTGGTAGATGTATAAATTTTTCCCGCCTGCCTTTTTCACAAAATTTGCTTGGGGATACTTTTCTTTCTTTTTTCCCTGTTCTTTCTTCCCTTTCTTTTTTCTACAAAATTTTCTGATTTGTCCGGGTCCTCCGCAATTATAACAAATAATGTCTTTTTTCTGCGCTACAGTATTCCTTTTTGTTCCGATAACTTCTATTTTCATCGGCTCTTCTAATCTTGCCCGACTGTACACAGGATTATCCTGTGCTTGCTGCCAGGACTCCAAAAACACCATTGCTTCATTTACGTCTATAAACGTTTTAAGTCTCATCATCACTCTTAATGATGGCGGGAGCCCCTCTATTAGCCATAATAACTTGTCGTAATCTGATGCCTGGACTATCTTATTAAGTATTTCTCTGAACTGTTTTATATACTGCTATATATCCCCATTTTTGAGTTTCAAATTCAATATATCTCTTCTCAGTGTAATTTACGTATGCCCTTTTCTATAAGCATGCTTTATTCTCGCCTCAAAAATTTCCCATGTTAGCTTCGGAATCTGTAGGACTAGATCCGTGAACCAGCCAAGCGCTTCTCCTTTTAATGCTACCGGAACCAATTTTATACATTTTTCTAATGGTATATCCTTGCAACCCGCTATTAATTTAAAGTGCTTGACAAACTTGTCCACGTCTTCATCAACTTTTCCCTCAAACGTGGGAAACTGCATACTTTCTATTGCTTTTGCCTCCATAGTTAGCTTAACCGATATGGCTTACCGACACTGTCGTCTTCTTGATTTAGCTACCTTGTTAAACAATGGCTCCGTAACTCCGCTTCCTTTTGTAGCTCCGCACTCGTCCACTCGATGATGTGTCCGTCGAGATGCAGCACTAGAACGCAGAAAAGAAGACAGGCTCTTATTAACCATTAATTTGCAACCTTCAATTATCCAAAGAATATATATATATATATATATATATATATATATTTATATATATTTTTTAAATTGGCCCTTCTTTTAATAACTTTAATTGACTGGGAGAAGAGCATTAAACCAAACAAAAAAATTTTTTTTTTAAGTTCTGGCAGGAAGTCTTATTCTCTTTAAACACTAGTGGGCCAACGAGGCCATGGCATATACCGGCAACTGGTACCAAGCTCCGCCCTCCTCCTGTCACAACTAAAAGCTAGCAGAGTGATAAAACTATTTAGTGTACAGGAGGGGAAGGCGGTAGACACGTAGTTGAGAAAAAAATCAATTTTAATCATTGAAAGGAGTTATACCCAACTGACGTCAGGCATAAAAAAATAATGATTTTTACAAGTCAAATGAAATCAGCCACTGGCTTATCCAATGTAACAAATCCGCATACAAGGATCTAGTAATAATTTTCAAAAATTAAAACGAAATATCTTCTTTCGATGAAGAACTTCTTCCGTAAGCGAACGAAACCTGATGCTAATGCGGAACCTGAGCAGTGGGGCATCTGATCGTTGACTCCAAAAAATACTCCTTCCATACGTCTTAATCTAATGCTGGCTCCGTTTCGTAGTCCTTGACGCTAAACATGACTGGGCTAGGCTGAGTCCGAACCTCAAGATTTCCTTTTTCGGATGCGTCAACGGGAACAGCGAAGAATGCCTCCTTATCCCAAAGGCTATCGTAGAAGGTTGCTAGTGGAAGAAAAATAACAGGCAAAGATTAATGGCCAGCCAGTTATCCTAATAAAGTCACAGAATCCATACACATTCACACAGCAATAAAGGAAACGTAAAAGTCTGAAAGTTCACTACCAAAAGCAGCATTGTGGCCTACCAAGCGCGGTAGCACGACTAGGGCCCTGTCAATACTACTGGAAGCTAAAGGCACGCAAATATTGCTTAGCGGCTCCTTCTTCTCGGACGAGACTGAAGTTTGCAATTACCACTGGTTTAAATTCGACTTGATATCCCTGTCGGCGTCTACAAATCCATTCACAGCTGGGCTAGAGGTCCCTTGTTGAACGGCGCCGTTTTCAGGCTCTGTCAAGACGAAATCATCAATCCTGGCTTGTGGATTGCGTTCAAAAGTTTCTGTTCCTGAATTGGTTTTCTCCGTTTCTTGAACAAACGGGTCGTTGGCCTGTGGGAAGGATTTCCGGTCACCTTTGCTGGACGTCTTTACCTCAGCGAGGATTCCAGGCAGAATCGAACCTCGTAGTTGAGAGTCACTATTAACGAACCATTTGGAGGGGATTAAAAGTTTATCTCGCTCGTTGCGATAGAAAGTGCGAGTATTGCAGCCAACTCCGTCTCTGTATCCAGTCTTAAAGTTAATGGCTCCGCACGTTGCCACCGAAGAGCACTTAATTTTAGTCTTACCGGCGTAACCAGCTTTCCCTCTGTTTTCTGGAACCCTCCTTAATTTCCAGCTGCTGCTCCTTGCCTGATATGCACTCTCCGTTCCGGGCTTGGTACGTCCTCTCGGCTTTTCATCACCATTCACCTTCACGTCGGGTTTCGTGGTTTTCGCAGCCCAAGAACGGTTCCATCCTCTCTCGTTCAAGTCATTTTTCTTCTCCGCTTTCCTTTCCAAATTCCTCCCGACGAAAACTTCTCTTTTCCTTTCTTCCAATGAGAGAACGACCCGATCTCTCTTCTTCCGACCTACTCTATTACCTTTCCAAGGGGTCGGCTTTTTCTTCACCTTCTCTTTCTCCATTTCTTCTGCCGCCTTCCCATTGGGTCGTTGCTCTGTCATTAAATGCGGAGAATCTCCTTTTACCTTCATTGCCACCTCATTCGCATTCTCCAATCTCTGCCAAAACCGAGGTGACACTATGTTAACGCTAGATGATGAATTTTGTTTAAACTAATTAAATACCAGTTAGTTTTAGGTGACAAAGTAACGCATGTTCATTAGACAAAACCAGAAGTCGTACAGCTGAGCTTACATAAGCGTTTCCGAGCATTAAGTTGGAATGAAGAAGTAAAGGGGGGCACAGGTGTGTATGGAAAATAGTCGCCCATATCCGTTCACGCTATTTTGTGTGATTGAGCCCAAGAGGTATTGTGTTGCGTCAATTGAAGTTGCTCTATTGGACGAGTTTAGGGGTTACTGTATTCCTCCCCTCACTAAGAAAACAAAAGGGATACGCGACGCGTTCTAGCATTGGCCTTATCTTGGAGCTCATTGATCTCCTTTAATGTGAACAGGTAGTGACTGATACACAGTGCCGTGAGTAATAGGGTATTTTAACCCTGGATGGTTCCGGGACACTTATGTCGGCAAGATTCCATATGATTAAAGCATGTTATGCATATGTAAAGTTGCTTAGAATATTAGAAGGATTTAGAGTTTATGTTACTTTATGATTATCAATTTGTTTATGTGTTAGGGGGCCCCTGAGTTTATTAATATTTATTTTGTAATAGTAATTAAGATTTTAACAATGTAATGTTTTGATAATTCAGCATGTTGATTAAATATTTCTATTTTGTTTGAAGCACACTGATTGTTTTTTTTCCGACCTAAACGAGTTCTACCCTCCCTTGCCTCCACGTTCCGGGGTTTAGATCTGTCGAAGGGTCATAAAGGGATGCCCGCCCCCGCACGTGGGTGGCACAGTCTCAGCGAGCTTCCTGGTTATATTGAGTCTTTTCTTGCATAAGTCATACTTAGTGAGGGTCTTCTGTATTTGAAGACGTAGGTACGCATTGTAGTTTGAGTCCAATCCTGGTGGCCATCTCAGCCACTTTGAAATGCCAACCAGGATTGCATTCAATTCGGACCTATGTCTTCAAATACAGAAGACCCTCACTAATAATGCCCTGTTCCAGAAAAAGACGTAATGCACCCAGGAACCTCGCTGAGACCACCAGAAAACAGGTGTGCATAAAATGTTGCCAATACCCGTATAGCTTTTTATGTTTTAGCTGCAGAGTTTCTCTGACCAATTCTCGATTTTTCTCTTTCCTTTCCAGACACATAACGTTTGATAAGGTGCTCAAGGGAGACACTTGTGACTCCTTTGTGTCCTTAATAGACGCTGCCTTATTTATGTCCTGTCACTGCATTATCATTTTATGCTCAATATTAATACTTCTTGGAAACGAACGTTCTATCAACGCATTATCAACATCTCAATTTCCAAAAAATTCATATTCACACATTATATAGTCAAAATATATTTTTATGAAATATTTGGATCATCTATGGTAGGGGTTAATCCCGGCTTGGCTTGGAGTCTTTGTTTTTTTGATTAAATTTTGCAATATCTTAAAAATAAACATATTGAAATACTTAGAATTAATACAGTAAAAATTCATAAAGAAAAATTAAAAAAAATTTTTAAATGATCACAATGGATGGACCTTCCATATATGCCACTGCTAGCCAAAATATTTTCTTAGTCACGTAATCTTACTCTAAATGTACACATGAGGTTATTGCAATTCCCACTGTGCTCTCGATGTCTTGAAATGAAATTTACCTGTCACACTTTCTGTAGTCTATATTGTTGGACCCTGTATAGAGTTTGTGCATTGCGTTTTGGTACCGTTGTTGATAGCTATTGTTGCGCAATGATAATATAAAACTAACCCTGCATTGTTGGTCGTGAAATAGTTCTTATTAATATGCCCTGCCATCATGATGAATATCGATTTAATATCGTTAATTATTATTTTTTCGACATCTAAGGTAGACGTCTGACCTTGCACTAGCTTTGAAGATCAAATGTGCAAAATTTCACCAAGATCTAAGTAAATCTGAGTAGATTTGTATAAGAAACAAACAAACCCATAAACCCACAAACATTCCTCTTTAAAAAGACGCGGCTTTTCCCGGGTTGATTACACTTGCAGGTAAACAGAACGATCTCAACAAGTTAAATTAAAAACTCTAAATTGGTTAAATAATAACTCAATCAATACAACATCCATTCTAAAAAAAATCGGGAATTCTAGGTGATATAACGGAACTTTATTTAACTACTCTTTGACTAGCTTCAGATTAAAATGATATCCATCTTCTCCACCGGAAACATCACTGGATACTTTAGATCAAATTTTTTCTTGGTCTTGAAGTAAAAGTTCTTATACCCTCTTGATCTTTTCGAAATTCCCGTTCTTCAGATGCTTCAATGCCCGTATATCTTTTTCAGTTTTAGCTGCAGAGTTTCTGTGACCAATTCTCGTCTTTTCTCTTACTTTTGTAGACACAAATTTTTGCCAGTCGTATGGAAGTTTGATAAGGAACTAAAGGGAGACACGTGTGACAACTTTTCCTCCTCAATAGAAGCTGTCTTATTTATATCCTGTCACTGCATCAACATTTTCTGCTCATAATTAATAATTTTTTGGAAACGAACATTCAATCATCGCATTATCAGCATTTCAGTTTCCAAAATATTCACATTCAAACAAAATATAGTCAAAATGTATTTTTTTGAAATGTTTGAATCTGCTGTGCTACCAAATAAGCTAGGTGATAACTCTGGCATGACTCGGAATCTTTCGTTTTTTGATTATATTTTGCTATTTCTTAAATATAAACACATGCAAACGCTAAGAATTAATATAGTAAAAATTCCTAATGAAAATTCCCCAAAAAATTCTTTAAAATGCTCAGAATACATGGACCTCTCCATGTTAGACCTTCTAGTCTAAATAAATTCTTAGTCACGCAATCTTAACTTAGATGTTACCCTAGATGTGTTGCAATTTACTCTCTATTATCGATGTCGTGAAGCATAACTTGGCTATTCGTCAGTTTATGTAATCTACCAGTCGCCGAATCTTCTATTGACATGGTTACCATTTGCTCAATACAGCACGGAACGTAAGGACTCCTTCCTCTGTCGTCTTTCACCTCTTTCTCAATAGTCGGCTAACTCTCCATTATCTCCAGTTACTGATCATTTTTAAAGATTTCAAAGAAATTGTTAATACTAAGAACTCTCATTTCTAAGAAAAATCACGAATAACCGGAATTCTATGCATTGTTAAAAATTGAACCTTAGTTAGTTTCCACGAACTTTGCCTTGCATCGCTCCTTAACCTTCCCTGCATTGTGTGTTGATACCACGGTCTATAGATATTCATGGTTATCGAGCTTCGGCCAATTTCCATTGTTTCGAGAAGCTAAGGAAAACAGATCGCTCCAGGTGCTGCATAGATCGCACTATTCCCGACCGCAACCTGCGATAGAGATTTTCATTGAAACTGAATACCAAAGTAAAGTTTCCCTCTCCCGATAGGGTGGCGCTGAAGGCGCAGTTGGGCAGATTGTACATGCAGCGCATTTTTCAATAGAGTTCCCACCCTACCGGTAGCTAGAAACTTTAGCTTCATTTTAACAATAGAGCTCGATGACCATGAATATCTATAGACCGTAGTTGATACCATTGCTGAAACCCATTGTTGCAGAAACTTTTCCTTGCATTATTGGTTATAAGATATTTCTTCTTAATATGCCCTGCCATCATTATTTATTATCGATAATTATTATTTTTCGAACTCATACTTTGAAGGTCAAGTATGCAAAATTTCATCTAAACCAGAATAAAACTGTATATTTATATAACAAAAAAAACAAACAAACATACAAACTCCACAAACATTCTTTTATATATATATATATATATATATATATATATATATATATATATATATGTATATATATATAGAAAGATCCTCATAAAATAATGATGCAATGACAGGAGGCAGAGTTTATCGAGAAGTTAAGGAGTTACACGGTTCTCTCCAGAGCTCCTTAAAAACGTCCAATCTGGTTAAAATGTGTGTGCTTGGGAAGAAAAGAGAAAGAACGAATATTGATCAGAGAAAGATAAAAAGCTATCCAGCATAGCTGGATGACATAAGAGGTTCTATGTCAAAGGCAAGGGAATCTTTAAAAGAAAGATAGGTTTAGAATGCTTAAAAATAATACAGAAAAAATTCATAATGAAAATTTCAAAAAAATGTTGGGGTTACTTACTATTTGGTAATCAGTTGTTGCAATTCGCACTCTGCTCTCGGTGTCTTAAAGCAATAGTTGGCCATTTACCACTTTGTGTAATCTACATTGGCAGTTTCTTCTGTTGATACGCTTGAATCGTCATGGGCCGCCTGGGAATTTCGTTGAGTCTTTATAACTCAGCACTTGCTCAGTTTCTCAAGAGTATGGTAACTCTCTTTTAGCTCCAGTTAGTGTTCTTTTTAATTATTTTTAAATTCTTATAATTAACATTTCTATAAAAAGCGCCAAGAACAGTAATTGAATGCATTGTTACAAATTGCACCTTATGTCACATAGGAATGCGACAGCTAAGCAATAAGCATAGCAAGGCAGCATAAAGCATTTACAAGCCTCGTTATTACTAGGTTTATTGAAGCGCGCTTAAATAATGCCTCTCTATGTCTTCCAATTTATATAATGAGGAAACTGAAGCTCTGCACGTCGAGCGTGAAGAATGACAATAAGTTAATTGAGTTCTTTTCTTTCTTTTACAGTTAGAGTTCTCACACTGTACGGTGAAATGGAAGAGTTCACTTTATCGCGCTCAAGAATTAGGGATAGGTAAATAAATTTTTTTTAATGCTTTAACTTTTTTAAATCTGCACTTCAACAATAGGCTGCAACGAGCTATTGCAAGAAGGCTTGAGTGAAAAAAGCAGCTCACAGAACGTGCATGAGGGTATAGAGTATACTATCTCTATGACGTCCCTACCTATTGAGCGCGATAAAGTGAACTCTTCCATTTCAACTTAAAGTGTGAGAACTCTACTTACTTCGTTAGTCAGTTTATAAACGCTGTGCATCATCGTTATGTGTAAGGCAATACGACAGTACGAAAAGAAAGGAGAAGAGCGAGACATTAAGGCTTTCCACGGCAAGCATAGACAGGGACATTAAGGCTTTCCACCCTTATATTGTCACGTTAGACATTCTAATTGTTCTCAGCTGTTCCAGGTAATAATGCTGAAACATTGAAGTGCATGATTAATTGTTAAGCTTTTGCAAATAGTTTACTTTCATTAATTTTTTTAATTTATTTTTCATACGAGCGGGTTTTCTACATGTTAGTAGGATTCCGCCCCTTTGCCCAAAACACGTGCTACGACCTTTCGTTATTTAAGGCATTATTCTTTTCTGCCATTGTAGTTTTGATAAGGCGAAGGGCGTACCCTTTGGGTAACCTTTATACCTACCGTTAGTAAGTTTAGTTTATTAAACATTTTGTTTAGCACAAAGTATGTTATTTTCTGTTCATGTACTCCTAAGGAGCTTCCACTGTGCATAGATGCAAGTTAACGTGACACGTTATATATAAACCACAATCTTCACTACATTATTGGTCATGAGATATAGTTGGTCCGTGCGTAGTTTTTGTGAAATTTTGTGTTGATACAATTGTCGATACATATTTTTGCACTAACTTGGCTTGCGTTGTTTGTCATGAGATAATTTTATATTAATATGCACTGCAAAAGTTTGTGCAATAGTATGTATCAAGAATGTTATCAACAAGCAGTGCACCAACCAATGTAGGGATCAACAATATATAACTCATGACCAACAATGCAAGGCAAAGTTTGTGCAATATAGATAAGGTTTAATTTACAAAAATGTATAGAATTTCTTTTTTCAGTCTTTTCTTTGAATTGACACTTCTTAATACTTAAAAATTTCTTGAAAATCTTTAAAAATAATCAGTAACTGGAGATAATGGCGAGTTATCAGACTATTGAAAAAAAGTGGAAAGACGAAAGAGGAGGCAGTCCTTAAGCTCCGTGCTTTATTGAGTAAATATTAAACATGTCAATAGAAGAATCGGCGACCGCTTGACTACACAAAGTGTTGAAAGTATGGAGCTCAGGGACTGCTTCGTCTGTCGTCTTTCCACTCTTTTTCAATAGTTTGCTCACTCTCAATAGTTAGTGATCATTTTTTAAGATTTTCAAAATATTGTTAAGTACTAAGAACTCTCATTTCTAAGAAATGGCTGAATAACAAGAATTCTAACCATTGTTACAAACTGAATCTTATTAAGTACCGAAAGGTACTTTATGCTATCAGTGTGGGGAAACATGTCTGTCTGTTATTCTGTCTGTCTGTCCGTCTGTCTGTAACTCTAGCTCCTCCGAGTTTGGCATGTAATATATCAAACGACTTGGAATGATGTGTCATGAATAAATATAACGTAAAATTAATGATATTCGAAATACACTACATGATCAAAGGAGTTGGGAGATCCCTATGAACACCAACCGTACTGGACTGGACTAGGCCTGCTCATCAAGGTGGACGGAAAATTCAATGCTGATGGCTACAGGACCATTCTGGATAACGGGGCACTTCCAGCGCTGTGGGAATACTTCGGAGACGAGCCGTTATTCTTCCAGCACGACAATGCGCCTTACCACAGAGCAAGATCCATATCTGACTTATTTGAGGAGATGCGGGTTGAAGAACTGGATTGGCCCGCCCAGATTCCTGATCTCAACCACATCGAACACCTTTGGGACGAATTGGAACGACGTGTGAGATCCAGGAAGGTTCGCCCTACATCTGTCCAGGAGCTGGCCACGACACTCCTCGAGGAATGGATGTGAATACCTGTGGACAGATACCGTAAACTTGTGAACAGTATGCGATGTAGGGTGGAGGCAGTGATAGCAGCTCGGGGTGGTCCTAAACACTACTGATTGAAGCTTTTTGCGGTTTTACGATAGAGCAACAGGTGTCCCAATTCCTTTGATCATGTAGTGTAGGTTTCAAGGAACATGGTTTAGTGGAATCATGATGGTTGATTGGAACTTTAAATGCTAAAATACGGCGTGTAATATATCAAATGACTTGGAATGATGTGTCATAATTGAATATAACGTAAAATTATTGATAGTCGAAATTAGTTTCAAGGAACCTGGTCAATAGAACCATTATAACAGATGGACATCAGGAGTTCCAACTAGTTTCGCCATTTATTCCCGGCTTTGTCAAGGATATATAGCAAGAGGTATGCAAGCCTTTATATATACAGAACAGTGGTACAAGTTATGCAATGAGCGTAAATACATACAAGAACAATAGGATATAAAGCAAGGGGGCCAATGAGTTCAAAAAGGATGTAATGGCCAGTAGAATAAATCAGAATAAATACAATTTTTTTTTAAAAGATATACAAAAGAGAAGTTGTACAGAGATGGTACGTTTAACGCAGACCGAAAAGAGAACATATCCGGTTGTCCGAAGACGTAAGGATTTACATAAAAACAACAAAATAAAATAAAGGGGTAAGAAACATAAAAATGCAGAAGAAACATAAAATAAAGAAAACGAGAGAAAATCATAGTAGATCATATAAAGAACTAAGTATTGCATACACATTAAAGTCCGTCTGGCAATTGTGAAGAAAGTGTGGGGTGGACCTCTTGGCCTTGAATATTTCGATCGCTTTGATAGTAGCAGTTTTTTCTGGTTTATTACAGATGTGCAATACAGACAAAACCTCTTCTTTTGTCTTCAAAGTGTGTCCGGAATCTGCGAGATGGTTTGCATAGTGGAAGACACGGTCCCGTTTTTTATATGAGTCAAGATGTTCTTTGAATCGTAACGCAAGATTGCGGGTCGATAATCCCACATAGAACATGTTGCAAAACGCAAAATTCAGGCGGTAAACTCCGGACTGGGAATATTTGTCGGAGGTGACGGAGGTGGGCGGTTCAGGGTGCGAGAAGCTGGGGTTGGAGTATGAAATGATATTCGGAGGCCAAGGGACGATAAGAAATCGGAAAGCTGGGAGAAATTAGGTCCCAGATATAGTAAGGACGTCCACTTTTTAGTATCGTGCGTACCAGGACGTGGGGGGGGGGGGAGAGAAGGGCCCGTCTGCAGCAGTGAAGAATGCGAGAGAACGTAGAGGTCGAATATCCATTGGAGTGAGCGAGGTGTCGAATATGCGGAGTTCTGAAAATCTGGATGGGGGCAGAGGGGGAGCTTCAGGGCACGGTCGATTATGGATTTCAGTGAGGCTTGTTTGTGGGTGGTGAAGTGTGAGGAGGAATGGTGTATTAAGTTGGAGGATGTGGTCGGTTTACGGAAGACAGAAAAGGAGAAGCGGTTAGTGTGGGGGTTGTTGGTGATGAGGATATCAAGGAAAGGGATGGACCGGTTAGTTTCTAGTTCAAAAGTGAATTGGATATGTGGAGAAGAGGAGTTAAAGGTGTTAACAATATTAGTGGGAGTAGTGGTTCGGGAGTCAAAAAGGATGAGGATGTCATCGACATATCGGAAATATGCAGTGACGGAGGAATTATTGAGGAGGGGGGTGACGTGTGTAAATTCCAGGTGCTGTAGAAAAACCTCAGACAGAAAACTGCTGAGTGGGAACGCCATTCCTAGCCCTGTGGGTTGGGAATAGTAAGATTTGTTAAAGGAGAAATAGTTCTGCGAAGAAATTACAGAGAGGATAGCTAGTAGGTCAATAGTATCGGGTGCAGGGAAAGACATCTAGGATAGAAAGGGTGGGGGTGACAGGGATGTTAGTGTATAAGTTGATCATGTCAAGGGACATAAGGGAGAGGAGCTCATCAGTGTGGATGGAAGAAAGGGGCTCAGTAAGGATTAGGAAATTGCGTACATTGTAAGTATTAGGGAGGATTTTCAGGTTAAAGAGGAAGGTGGAAAGTGATGTCGCAACGAGGTGGGCAGGAGCTGGGGAATAGTTAACGACGGGGTATATAGGCATGTTAGGTTTATAAATCTTGACTAGGGTGTTAAGGTTGGGAGGGCGAGGGTTAGGTGGGATGAGGCGTCGGAGGTATCTGAAGCGTGGGGATTTGTTGATGACTATTTCTCCTTTAACAACTCTTACTATTCCCAACCCACAGGGCTAGAAATAGGGTTCCCACTCAGCAGTTTTTAGTCTGAGGTTTTCCTACAGCAACTGGAATTAACGCACGTCACCCCCTTCCACAATAATTCCTCCGTCATCGCATATTTTCGAGATGTCGATGACATCCTCATCCTTTTTGACTCCCAATCCACTACTCCCACTAATATTGTTAACACCTTTAACTCCTTTTCTCCATTCCTTTCCTTGATATCCTCATCACCAACAGCCCTCGTATTAACTGCTTCTTTTTTTCTGTCTTCTGTAAACCAACCACATCCTCCAACTTAATACACCATTCCTCCTCACACCCCACCACCCACAAACAAGTCTCACTAAGATTCCTAATCGACCGTGCCCTGAAGCTCCCCCTCTGCCACCTATCCAGATCTTCAGAACTTCGCATAATCCGACACCTCGCCCACTCCAATAGATATTCGATCTCCACGTTCTCTCGCATTCTTCACCGTCGCAGACGGGCCATTCTCTCCCCCCACCTCCTGTTTCGCCCCATACTAAAAAGTGGATGTCCTTACTATATCTGGGACCTAATTTCTCCCAGCCTTCCGATTTCTTATCGTCCCTTGGCCTCCGAATATCATTTCGTACTCCAACCCCAGCTGCTCGCAACCTGAACCTACCCACCTCCATCACCTCCAACAAATATTCCCAGTCCGGAGTTTACCGCCTGAATTGTGCGTTTTGCGATATGTTCTATGTGGGATTATCGACCCACAATCTTGCATTTCGATTCAACGAACACCTTGACTCGTATAAAAAACGGGACCGTGTCTCCCACTATGCAAACCATCTCCCAGATTCCGGACCCGCTTTGAAGACAAAAGAAGAGGTTATGTCGGTCTTGCACATCTGTAATAATCCAGAAAAAACTGCTACCCTCGAAGCGATCGAAATATTCAAGGCAAAGAGTTCCCCACACTTGCTTCTCAATTGCCAGACGGACTTTAATGTGTGTGCAATACTTAGTTCTTTATCTGATCTATTATGATTTTCTCTCGTTTTTGTTTATTTTATGTTTCTTCTGCATTTTGTAAGTTTCTTACCCACAGAGTAAACAGAGCGCTTACGGCCTCAAAAGCGCGTCGCCTCTTGGCAGCCATCTTGTGGTAGGACGATGCCGCGTTTTACACTGTAGAAGCCATACTCAAAATAGCGAATAATCCGCTTTTTACATGGTATACGTTGATTTTCATGTGAAATTTTTATATTTTCCCAAAACTTTGTTTCATTGATGCACAAAAAAGTGATTTTTTAGGTAACATTCATCAATTTTATAGGAAATAAAATTTAATATCCAACTGCTACATGGCCTTGCATTTTCTCAATTTCAACTTTATTTAAATAAAATAAAATAAATAAAATAAAAATTTTAAAGCACACACTTTCACCTTAAAAAGTTCAGAAAAAATCGAAATTAAAAAAAAAGGTTCAGAAATTAATCGAAAGTGTGGTGGCGTGTTTATTATGTAGTATCTTCTTTTTAAAATTTAATATTAAACGCGCCACCACACTTTTACCTTTTTTTAAATTCGATTTTTTACTTTTTTCTGAACTTTTTAAGATGAAGTGTGTGCTTTAAAATTTTTATTTTATTCTTTTTAGTCTTTATTTATAAAAAGTAAGCTTTTTATTTGATATCTACTAAACTCAAAAAACCTTGGAAATCTGCCGTCTGATATCGGGTAAACGTTTAAAATACTTTATGCTGGCTAATCATAAACAATGCTCACCACAATCAACAAACTTTGCTAGCACTGATGATAAAATTAACGACGATAACAATAAACAACAATACAGGTAGTCGCTACGTCATGATTGCACTGTATACATATTAAACTTAAATATTAAATAACTTACGAATAAATAAATTAAATAAAATAAATTTAATTTAATAAATTAAATAAGACTAGTGAAACTAACGATTGAAACATGCATTGTCATCTATAAGACGACGTTGGGGAAAGTTGCAGAGCTGTAGGTAGTCAGGAAGTGGGCAAAATATTGATTATAAAATTTTTCCTTCCATTTTGCATTTACATCATGTTTGGAGGTCATCTCCAGTATATATTTAATTATTAATCTAAAAGTGAACTTTTTGAAAGCATTTACCAGCATCTTACATTGATAATACTGATGAAAAATGATTGAAATTCTTTGATATTTTTTATCAAACAAACATTTTTTAGAAAAGAAAGCATTTTTAATGTTGGGGACACAAAAAAAGGCTGCTGATATAATTTTCAATCTGTCGAAAAAAAAGAGAAATTGAATACCATATAATTAAAAGGAAATGGTTACAGAAAATATAAAAATTACTAAAATGTACTGTTGAAGACAAAAGGTGTATTGTTAAGATAAATCAAAGAAATCTAAGCGATTGTTTCTCTCGATGACAATGGACACGTGAATGATGAACCTTGTGGTCTTTGTTAGAAGGAATGTAGAGATTAGTTTTTTATTTTGTTTTTTTTTTGGGACGTAAAGCTAGGAGAGGCTCCAGGAGCGAATGGCGTCGAACGAGAAGAAAGACATGTTCTTCAAGACTTTGTCTTCCTGAACGAATGGGACCCAAAATAAAGGGGTCAACATGTCTCGCGGACCCAGTCAATGCCGAGAACGTTTAAACTCATGAAATTTAAATTGTTTGACCTCTAAGTTAGATAAATAACGAGAAAAGAGGTTATAAGGCAACCCTAACCCTGAAATTAGGTTCTCTGGCAAGTGAGCGAATGAGGAAACGACCTAATGGAAGGCCACGCCAGGATGATAATTTACCTAAAACGAATGCTTGATTTGCGAATCCGGTAAGGTAGCAGTTATTTTGGGTAATAACATTTACAATTGAAAACACTCTGCCGTGTTCCTTTTGGTTTTGAATAGATTTGAAGATATCCAGCCCACAATGTCAGCGCATGGAATTTGGAAGGGTAGGAATCTAACAATGAAGCCAGGAGCAACGCAGAAACCCAAAGACGTTTTCGAAAACCTTAATAAAAGCACCGTTCGAGGAAATTCAACAGTAATCCAATCGATGATCCCCTTAAATGAAACTAGGAAAATTAGGTATTTAATCGACGGTCCTACCTCATACTAACCGTATTAACCTGATCCCCGAGTATACTTCCCCCCCCCCCCTTCTAACTTACCTATAATTCCCCGTCGATTTACCTTCCCTAAGACCGAGATGGCGAGCTGTTGATTAAGTTGTAACTGTGCGCTAGCAGAAGGAATATCTAGACGAGAGCCTATAGAGATAAATGATAAACTATAAAAGAGATATGGGGGAAACTTTACCATCTTCCCTTCACCGGAAGCCAGAAACATCTAAGCGATTATCTTGCCATATGCTGGCGCCGCCTATTGTTGGCTTTTCTGCTGTCTGCTTTTACAACTGAATTGAACAAACGTGACCAAATCCAAAAGTAGTTCCAGTGAGAGAGGTTATCTAAGGAAAAAACCACAGATTTAAGGGGAAAAACAAATTTTTAATGTTTTCTCCTTAATCTGTGGAAAAAACTACCTTTAAATTTAACAAACTTTTACCACTCTCGGCGCTTCGCGCCTCACGTCGGCCCTGCGGGCCTCATTCAATGAGGCTCATTGGTCACTGTTTTCCGTTACTCGAACGCCTCCGGCGTTCTGTCTACGACGTCCCCCTCCGGGGGTAAGTAATTGATATATACCCCAACCTATTTGGTTACAGGGGGCAGTTGATTTCCCCTCGGCCGGTTACAAGAGGCTAATGATCCGTATTTTTTAGTGGTCACAGAAATGGCTGCCAGAAAGTTACGGGATCTCATTTTATGGCTAAACCTAAATTAACCCAACCTCAGTTAACCTAACCCAACACCAGAACTCTCAAAAAAATGCTGGCTTACCTTTAGGACATGGTTCCTTTCGATAATGGCTAATTATCCAGAAAGCAGAAAAAAGAAAATCCACAAATAGTTCGAAACGACCGCGATCTGCCAATTGTGTGGTTGCTATGGCAACAGCTAACGCACGACGGGAAGAGACCGCCAAAACACGCCCTGTAATGTCGGAATCCACATGCAGGGGGGTGCCAACAGCACTCGGACTAAGTATTTTTATTGGCCAAGAAATGGCTCCCAGAAAGCTCTGGGAGCTCATTTTATGGACCTCAGTTAGCCTAACCAACATAAGAATGAACCCCCCCAAAAAATCAAGCCCCTGTTTTTCTCAATCCCCTTCAAAACAAGTCGCCCACTTTTAGAATCTTCTCTACAGATGGCGTCACCGTACATCATACAGATAATCGCTCAGACGTGTCTGGCTTCCGGTGAAGGGAAAACCGTAAAATCATGCCGAGATATGATTAAGGCAAGAAAAATATCTGAGATTTAGGTTCAAGCACTTACCTGGAGAGTAGATAAGAATGACGTAACTATCACTGTTATTGGGATGTCTTTGTATTTAAATGAAATTTTTGCATGGCAGAATAATTTTGAATGAACTATTTAATGAACGTGAAGATGATTTAAAGATATGTTAATGATTATAGCGTTTGAATATTCTGCATTAAGAAAAATTCTAACATAAATGTTTTTTTGTTTTCGAATAAAACTGTGTCGAAAAAGTCGACCCAGACCTCCCAGAGCATGTGTATTACGAACTCGTATCAACAGAAGACAAGGTAATATGTAGAACACTAAGAGTCTAGAGTTTAAGGATAAAACCCAGTTTACATTGTGTATAATGGAGCCTTGCACCGAAAGAAATGGTATTACGAGAAATGTTAAAAATATTGACTTTGGGAGAACAAATTAAAAGCAGACAATATAGGAAAATGTATGCATATGATTAGTATTCAAAAGAATAAAGCACAGTTTTATATTTCGAAGGACTAGCGTATAGAGTATTTAATTCCTTTGTCAAACAATTAATCGTGTTTTGCGATTTACCAAATCAATTTAAGTCAGTTCGTTGGTTTAGCGCCTAGCTTTCGAGCGGGAAAGCACCAATTTTTAATGTACTGTACGTTGCCCAGAATCGGAGGGTTACACTATCAGTGTGAGGAAATGTGTCTGTCTGTCTAACTGTCTGACTGACTGACTGACTGTAACTCTAACTTTTTCGAGGCTATGAAAGATTTTCAAAATGTGTTTACGTCAGTCGATGAATATTATGGCACGAACCAATCAAGAATATTATCTAAATCGGTTCACGGGCAGGTGCACAAATGGTACCTCTATTTTTCCTCCAAGCAATTTTAAATGTGAAAATATATTAAGTAATATATCAAGCAAATCGTAATAACGATATATAAGCGTGTATTCTTTAATATATTCGTCAGTCGCTGAATATGCTATATGGCACGAACCAATTAAAAATATTATCTAAATCGCTTCAGTAGCACGTGCACAAATAGTACCTTCACGACCCCACCTAGCAATTTTCAATGGAGAGATATATTAAGTAATATATCATACAAATCGTAATTGTGAGATACAAGCAGATATAAATTACTATTTTTGCCAATTGATAAATGTGGTTAAGGAGATAACCGTTTTGAAAATTGTTGTAATCGAAACAATGGCACGTGATCTAAGGGTACCCACATAACACGCTCAAAAAGTTCAATAATAAGATATGGCATGTAATATATCACACAAATTGGGATGATGTATCATGAATGAATATAATGTATAATTATTGACAGTCGAAATTGGTTCAAAGACACCTGGTTTAGTGGAAACATTATGGTTTATTGAAACTTTCAATTCTAAAATATGGCATGTAATATATCAAACGACTTAGAATGAAGTGTCATAAATGAATATAACGTAAAATTTATGATAGTCAAAATTGGTTTCAAGGAACCTGGTTTAGTAGAACCATTATTGTACATTGAAACTTGGCCGGTCAGGTGGCCAAGAGGGCTAGGGCGTAGGCTTTCTAGTTCTCGAGTCCGCCTGGCTGTGGCTTCGAATCCCACCATGGGCATGCATATTTCTGTTTGTCCCGGGCTGCGTACAGAAATAACTTCTGTAAAAGGCGCAAAATGACCTAGGTAGTCGACGCCTTAATTTCTATAACCCCCCCTATTGGAAGTTTCAGTGCTAAAATATGGCATGTAATATATCAAACTACTTGGAATGAGGTGTCATGAATGAATATAACGTAAAATTTATCATAGTCAAAATTGGTTTCAAGGAACCTGGTTTAGTGGAACCATTATGGTTCATTGGAACTTTCAATGCTAAAATATGGTATGTAATATATCAAACAGTTTGGAATGATGTGTCATGAATGAACATGACGTAAAATAAACGACAGTCGAAAATGGTTCAATGGTACTTGGTTAATGGATGGTTATGGCCAATTTGAAACTTACAATATTAACATAGGGCGTTTTAAAATATGGTTCCGCGAATGGTAGATTAACCTTTCGGTACTTGGTTATGTCATTCCTTAATGGTTTATTTATTTAGCACAAACTTTGACTTTCATTGTTGGTCTTGAGATATATTGTTGATCTGTGCATAATGTTGGTGAATTGCGTATTGATAACATTTTTAATACTTATTGTTGCACAAACTTTTCCTTGCATTGTTGGTCATGAGATATTTCTCATTATGAATATCGATTTATTATCGATAATTATTATTACTTCGAAACCTGAGGTAGACAGTGACCTTCCTCATGCTTTGAAGCTCATGTATGCAAAATTTTATTAAGATCTGAATAAACCTGTAGATTTGTGTAAGAAACAAACCCATAATCCAACCCACATACTCACAAACAAACATCCTTCTTTATACAGGATGTCCCAACGATATAAAATCAGTATATCGCTCATGAGCTGCTTTCAGGGCCATCACCGCGTCTCGATTTGAAAACCTGGCAGCCATTGCTTTGGTTTGCAAAAAATGGCCTTCATCGTATGTTTACGTTTGAAGTTTGCATAGACAAAGACAGCAAAACTCAATACCCATTTTATTGTCTAGCTCTAAATTGTAGTATCAGATATATTAAAGTTTCACCTCTGATCTTTCACAGGTGTGTTTTTATCTTTCTGTGTCTTAAAATGCTTTTCTCATGCAAAAATCCTGGTCATGTTTAATATCGTAGTTGGTTGATACATAAAAGATGTCGACATTCAACCATGTTACCGTCTTTTCAGTGATACCAGAATGATTGTGTATACGCATTTATGAAATTATATACCGCATTTATTAAAAAGCATCTAAATTTGGGAGAGGGCGCTTAAGAAATTTCAGACTCTAGGCAGGATGTTGGTGGGGGAGGCGGTGCTATCTCAGCTGGCATTAAAGCGCATATATAGTAATAGCGCTTTGGCTGGCGATGTTGTTATGCCAATGATGTGAATAAAAGAACTGGATTGCGCGCGCGAGTGAGGAACGAGCGTACAAGGGTTTTCCCTGAAAATGTAAGCGAGTGATCTGAAATGTGGGAGGGTGCTGCATACATTGAGTACTCAGGATATGATGTTTGCCACATTATTGGCAGATAATATCAGCAGAAAATATTAATAACAGAATACTGGCTACTACATCCATACCTCGTTATACGTACGCTTGTTATACGTACTTTTCAAAATATGGCACTAATTCGTTTTACGTGTCCAATATTTCGTCATACGGCCAATGATATTAAATGAAGAGTAGAATGGAAATAAAATGATCATCAGCGCCACCACTATGAACTCAACTATCAATTAGTTTCAAACATGGCATCGTTATTTCCATTCTAATAAATTATTCTCGTTGCACACGACGCATGCGCCGCACGCGATACACTGTTTGTAGTGAGCAATGACGTATATTAAAGACTAGCAAAGGTACCCGGCGTTGCCCGGGATAATTACACTTGGATGTAAACAGAACAATCTCAAAAAATTAAATTAAATTTTGCAATATCTTAAAAATAAACACATGAAAATGCTTAGAATTAATACAGTAAAAATTCTTAATGAAAATTCTAAAAAAAACTTTTTAAAGGCTCACAATGGCTGGACCTCTCCAATAATTTCTTACGCACGTAATCTTACCTCAGATGTATACTTAGTGTTGTTGCAATTTCCACTCTTCTCTCGATGTGTTGAAGCAAATTTTGGCCATTCATCACTTTGTGCAGTCTAGCGGTCGCGGATTCTTCTATTTACTTGCTTCCCATTTGCTCAATACATCACGGAGCTAAAGGAGTGCTTCCTCTGTCGTCTTTCCACTCTTTCTCAATAGTCTGCTAACTCTCCATTATCTCCATTTACTGATCATTTTTAAAGATTTTCAAGAAATTGTTAAGTACTAAGAACTCTCTTTTCTAAGAAAAGCCTGAATAATAGGAATTCTATGCATTGTTACAAATTGAAACTTATCCATATTGCATTGTTATAATTCTTGGAAAGGACTGCTTTATCATTGCATCATCATTTTGAGCTCATTGTTATTGGTGAATTGCGTGTTGAAACCATTGTTGATACCTATTGTTGCACAACTTTTATTTGCATTGTTGGTCATGAGATATATATTGTTGGTCCGTGCAGAGTGTTTGTGAATTGCGTGTTGATACCATTGTTGCAAAAACTTTATCTTGCATTGTTGGTCATGCGATGTTTCTCATTAATATGCCCTGCTATAACCATGAATATCGATTTTTTATCAATAATTATTATTTTTTCGAAATCTGAAGTAGACAGTGACCTTCCTCATGCTTTGAAGGTCATGTATGCGAAATTTCATCAAGATCGGAATAAAACTGTAGATTTGTATAAAAAACGTACAGACCCACCCACAGACAGACCCACAAACATCCTTCTTTATATATATAGATAGACTCCGAATCCTATTGTTAATAGCGGCAAAAATGAAACAAATTAGGCCATGATAGTCCTGGGCAGGAGTGAGCCATGGAGTAATTAGCTGTCTGGCTGCTTTGTTTTTGAAGACTTTGGGCCCGAGGAATAATTAATTAAAAACCATTCCTCAAAATTAAACTGCGTACAACTGTACAAACAGACAAGAGAAAGGATCAGGAATCAATTTTGACAAAAATAAATCAAAAATACGTAACTAAAATTAAAAATACGTAACTGAAAGACAATCGAAAGGAAATTGAAATTGAAACCATGATCGAAAAATTGTTTATAAAATATAATAAAATACTTCAAATACAAAGTAAACGAAAAGATAAACTTATCACTCCGTTATCGGCGTGTGAAAGAATTATTAATCAGCTACTCTTGTGTTTAGTCATGTGTTTTGCATCATCTTCACTCACTTTCGGCCATGACAGTTCTGGGCATGGAGCTTCCCAATGACGTATATTAAAGATAGACTTCGAATCCTATTGTTGTAACTTGAAGCAAATTGGGAAGCTCCATGCCTAGAACTGTCATGGCCGAAAGTGAGTGAAGATGATGCAAAACACATGGCTAAACATGAGAGTAGCTGATTAATAATTCTTTCACACGCCGATCACGGACTGATAAGTTTATCTTTTTGTTTACTTTGTATTTGAAGTATTTTATTATATTTTATAAACAATTTTTCGGTCATGGTTTCAATTTCAATTTCGTTTCGATTGTCTTTCAGTTACGTATTTTCATTTTAGTTACGTATTTTTGGTTTATTTTTGTGGAAAATGATTCCTGATTCTTTTTCTTGTCTGTTTGTACAATTGTACGCAATTTATCTTTGAGGAATGGTTTTGAATTAATTATTCCTCAGGCCCAAAATCTTCAAAAACAAAGCAGCCAGACAGCTAATTACTCCACGGCTCACTCCTGCCCAGAACTGACATGGCTCAATTTGCTTCACTTTTTACCGCTGTTAACAATAGAATTCGGAGTCTATCTTTAATATACGTCATTGGAGCTTCCCAATTTGCTTCAGGTTACAACAATAGGATTCGGAGTCTATCTTTAATATACGTCATTGGTAGTGAGTCAATGTAAGTTCTTGTTTTGTTTGTTGAAATTAATTGCTGAATTGTAAGCATTGTTAGCGCCTTTGAATTAGACACTATTTTCGTTATTTATTATGTTTATGAAGAAATAAAAATAATAAACTAAAGACTAAAAAAAATACTTCCGTGCTGTATTATTTCATAAAAAAAATTGAAACAGATTCAATTTAATTTGTATATGTTTGTATCAAAATTTTTGATGGGTATTTTCAGAGCGTCATCAAGGAAATTTATTTTTAAAAAAGTACAGTAGTGACCTCTGATGAGAGCTACATAATAAAACGTCTCACATTTTTTCATTGCCTCTTTTCTACTGATCCTGAAAAGTTGGTATTCGTTATACGGATATTTCGAGTTATGTACTAAGTTTTTGGAACCAATCAGTACGTATAACGAGGTATAGGTGTATTAATGCCTATCTTTCATTTACTGTTTTTAAATTGTCATTAATTGCAATAGATTTATTTTTATAAATAGTTCAACCCGTTTAAAAAATAAATTACCTCTTTATTTGAATTTACCCACCATCTACCCGCTATGAAATTATTATTCCATTAAATTTGTGTATTCAATTATTAAGATTAATAAAGAAATTATATGCTATTTATTCTTGGAAAAATTATGACTCCTTTATTTATTTTTTAAATAAATTTTTTTTGATTTTAATTTAGCAAACAGGTATTACTTATTTGACTTTTAGTATTGCCATCAATTCATTGAATAATTAGTGAATTATGATTGAATTAACCGATTGTTGCCACAAATAGAGAGGCAGAGAGAGTTGAAAAAAATTTAATTATATAATTTATTAATTTTTTGTGTGATCTCGAGTTTGGACTCGAAGTTCTATGAGCCTGTTGCGACTTAATTTCCTTTTATAATTATACAATAATCAAATATAATATATCTAAATTAATATTTTTGGTTAAACAAAATAAATTGAAGTAATTTATATATTGGCGAATGTTATAATTTTTGTCAAGTTGTCTCTCATTCATACTTGGTTTTCCTTCGCATCATTTGATAGTTTTTGAATAATATTTAAATCTAAAAAATAAAAACATGGTGTTTAATTTTTTTGTAAATTGAGTAGAATGTAAATCATCTAAAACATTTTTGTTTCAATTATACCTAATATATCCTCACAAATAATATATAATTCAATTACTGAAGAATTAAGGGTTTCATCAAGTTCCGTTTTATCCGACGTTTTCGGTTATCCGATACGCGATACGCCCGTTTATGTTGGATAATCGGGACTCTACTGTATTATTAAGCATGAACTATTTTCTCCATGCTGTATTACCACAAAAAATTTACCTACAAAAGTTAAGTTCTAAATTTTGTTTTAAATTTATTTGTTCAGATAATCCCGAACCTGCGAATAAAGATTACTGAATTACAATGATCGAAAAAAAAAAATATAATACAAATAAACAATTTTCATGTCATTAAAGGATAGATAAGCAATAGTACAAACCAGTATTTTGTTATTGTATGACAAAATAATTTAATTTTCTGGTATTATTGTCCTCAAATAGGGTAGATATCATTATCCCACATGTGGGCAAAGGGTATTCCCTCCCACATTTCAGATCGCTCGACTACTTTTGTCGGGGAAACTCCTGTACACACGGCTGAATGGGAGATAGCTTCACGCACGCAATCCAGTTCTTTTATTCACATCATTGGTTATGCCTTGGTTATTAGAAGTTAGTGGTTGGTCCACTCCTTTGTTCTCGACGCTAAAAACGTAATTGGGGAAAACTGCTCCCAATAGATGATTTTGATGTGTCAGTAGTCTATTGACCACCATACATTAAGCTTAGTTTCAATGCAGACCTTCGCCAGTGCTCATTTCTTTTGCTTATTTTTTAATTTTTAAGCAGGTTTTTTTTTATTAATTTTGGTATTATTTAATGTTGGGTATTTGTTCTATTTTTTTTTCTGTTTTATGAAAAGTTTTTGTATTGCATGGTGTTTGAATACCTTTTAATTTGATTATTTTGTGTATGTTTTTTGGATCGTTTTATTCTTAATATTTCTAAGAATGATTCGTCTATTAATTTTATTGTGTATTTTGTTACTGAGAACTTCTATTTTTATTATTACATAAATAATAAAAATAACATAACTTCTATTAATATTATAAAAATAACTTCTATTTTTATTATATAAATAACTAATTATTTTGTGTATATATTATGGTGAGGTTAGATTTTTTTATTCATTGAAATTATTTGATAATATTAATTTTTGGAGTACAGACTTTAATGATAAATAATGTAGGCCTTATTTGGGTTTATCTTATACCTCGAATATTAATTTTAATATTTTATTATTTTTTGTGATTATTATTATTCTCCATGTAGTTGATTGTAAAAGTTAATGGGTTTTTGTATAGAGTTAATGGTGATAATTAAAATGTCATCTCAATATTTTAATTAAATTTAGGTATTTTGCTTATGTTGTGAGGTATTTAATTATTAGTATTCCATATGATTTATATAAATATTTGTGATGACAGGTGATAATGAACTACTCATAAATTCACCTGTTTAGGTATAATTTTTTTTTAATGAATCATAAATTGATAGTTTTTATGATTTATAATGTTTTTTAAATTCTTCTTTATGTTGTCTAATGTTGGCATAATTGGAATGTCATTAATATATATTTGGTACGTCTATTATAAAAATTTGGTCATGATATCAGGTTTGGTTGTTTGCATTATTCTTTATACCAATACTGAATTTTTTTATGATTTAATTAAAAAATTTTATGATATATATTAAAATATCTAGAAATTTTACTAATTTGGTGATGATTCTATTGGTGTTAATCGTTTTTGTTATTCAATATCTATTTTATTTACTTTTTTAATTCTTTTATTTTATTGATTAAATTAAAATTATTATTCAAAAATTACAATTTTTTATAATTTTAAAAAATATATTTATTATTAATTAAATATAAGATGTTTAATCTAATTTGTAATGACAAAAAAAAGATGTTTTTGGACATTAAAAAATACTTTTAGAAATTATTCTTAATTCCAAGATTGTCTTTTGTATTTTATATTCCCTACATTTAATTTTTTGATTATGTAAAATGAAATGAAATTTTAAAAAATTAAAAAAAATTGCTTTAATTCACTGAATTAGTAGCTGATTCAGCTACAACGTATAGTAAAAATGGTCTACTGGTCTCATTCAATGCCACCTGGTGGTCTCCTTTGGCGCTAATAGCCTTTTGAGGAGGAGTTGACCAACCACTAACTTCTAATAACCATGGTTCTGCCAACCACAGTAATGGAGCATACACTAACAATAGAGATTAGTTCCACTTTTCGCCGCCTTCAAATTGCCCCAAAGATGGCGGCCACATAACCGATCTACTGATTTTATATCGTTGGTCTGCACATATTCCCAACGATATGAAATGAGTAGATCGCTCATGAGCTGCTCTCAGCGCCATCAACGCGTCCCCATTTGAAAGCCTGTAGGCAAAAAATGGTTTGGTTGGCAAAAAATGGCCTTCATCGTATGTTTACGTTTGAAGTTTGCATAGACAAACACAGAAAAACTCCATCTTCTTGTCCAGCTGTAAATTGTAGTAATACTGTAGTTCAGTTGAAATATTGGCAATTTCATTTATTTTCATGTCATTTCGGTAATTCTTTGGTTATTTTATATTGTTAATGTGTTTTATATTTACATTGTTTCCATATCGTTTTAAATAAAAAGTTTTAAATAAATTGTAATTATTAACCCGTAACTGATTACAACATTATTTTCAATGATACACTCTTGAAAATTTACATTTTGCAATAGCGTATCTAGGAAATACACGCGACCTTTCACGAACGTTTAGAGGGTGCGTCTGATGGGAGGCGAGAAAAGGAATCGTAATCTGATTTTCTTTAATGGAATGCCGAGTAATTGAGCCAATCCATCGTCTTATGCCGATAATCTTCGTTTTGTCGAGAGCGTTCCAGGTGGCCATTCTATTTTCGGTACTATGAATCGTTAAGTAAATCCTCTATCTATCTTTCTCTCTCACTCTATCGGTTGCAATTTTGTAAAGGTCCAGTGAAATTCCTCCCTCTGCCATGTTTATTAATGTAGATTGGTTCAGTAAATCGTTTTGGGGTCGTTCTCGGCCGCTTCGTTTCATAAAGGGGTGACCATATTATCAATAATGACTACTTTTTCAGACAGGCAATCATAGCCCGCAGCGCAAACGTATATGAAAATTAGTTGTTTGCCTGATTCTGAATAATCAATGTTTCGAGCTAACTTTGATTAAAACACTGCGCGAGTGACGGGCGGAAGAATTAAAACATAAATTATAGTCGTATAGATTTGCATCAAGTCAGAAGTTAATTGGCTTCCACCTAATAAAAGTGATACCAGCTTTACGAAAAAGCAGTTTGCAAATCGTGAAATAATTGAAACAAAAATAATAAGAGGCAGGAAGGAAAGGTATACGCTATTATGAAAAAAAAATCCTATTCTTAAATCGTATTCCAGTAAATATGCGACTTTATATGAAAAGAATAAACAAAAGCAATGAAAGAAAACTTTATCTTTTCTAAAATAATAGGGGTTAAATGAGTAAAATTATTGTCAATATATCCTATCATCCATTTTAAATTTTAAATGAAGAATAGACTATATTAAGAATACATTATTTTAATATTTAAATTAAGAAATTGTTGTTTATCAGTTTATAATGTATCATGATAACACATGCCAAGGATTTAAAAATATACTTAGAAATTGCCTTTTCTATGTGTTATTTAGTTTGCTCAATATGAATCTGTTTTTAGATTTCTTTTATAAGGTCACGTTTTCGACTTATGCATATAAAGAATGCAATGATAAAATTAAGGGTTTGAAGAGAAACTTTTAAACAGATTTTAAAACATACTTTTTCTTTGACTGTGTAATCAACTGTTTTTTATTCTTATGCGTAATTTTTTTGACTTTATTATAAGAGAGATATACCAATAAATGACAGTTTAAGACAATACAGTGAAATGATATCTTACATGAAAGTACATAAATAAAGTTGCATTTTAAAACTTTTCTAGTTATACCTTTATATCTTCATCTATGTAAATAACTAGCTGTTACCCGCGACTTCATCCGCGTTAAAGTCGAAATTGATAAAATCGCTTGTAAGTATAGATTTCTAATTTCCTGAGATTTCGAGATTAGTCAGTAAGGGACATTGCCCTTTTATTTTAAGATACTGTCCCAAATAAATCGAGATCAGGAAGGAAAAATTAAATTACGAGTATATTTTATGGTTGAATAGAATTAATGTAAAGGCCAAAAAATTATAAAAAAAGTTTCAGTATTAGCCTGCCACTCTTACAGTGAAGGCCTATCTGTTCGTTTCAAAAACTCAAAAATCTTTTTTTTGCTGAAATCGACTTAAAAACTCATGATTTGAAATGATGTGTTGAAATTTTGACGAGGCATATAGGAATCTTAAAGTGGAATATTTATAGGTAGGAATGAGTGAACACACACTTTATAGGTAAACAATAAAAGAGTTTATTAATGACATTAAAAATAAACTACAACGCAAAACGTATCCTATGGTTAAACAATGAGAAATTAAATTACAGGCTAACAAAAGAAAAATGAATTCAAGTACTCACAGTAACTCGCACTAGTATTTGTACAAAAACAAATAAATTACGCATGGATTGGGAGTACAGCCGTGGCGACTCGCAATGCACAGTTAACAGCCTAGACGCATGGTTCTGCAGACAAAATATTCAAATATGGAGAAAGGCAGCAGAGAAAGTACCATCCGAACGAAATAGGCTTCGTAGCGAAGACTGAACATGGTGAAATGCAAACAAACGAGAGACGGGTTGAAATCAACATTGTCACCCATGAAACGTGGGGACCAGGTCGACGAACTCGTAATTGCAATTGCGGAGGTACTATCTTAACGATGAAGCAATAAGAAAGAAACACTAGCAAAGTGAGCTGCACAAATAGGAGAGAAATGGAGAAAAGTGGTCGCAAGACCAATGGAGAGAGAAGATGGCGAGAGAATGTACTACGTAGTTAAAAAATAGAACACTGATTGCGCAACAGTCAGACAGTACAACATCTCGAGACCAATTTTAATTAATTGCGAAAGAAAATCGGCGCGCGAGACCAAGAATATGCATCACACGTGTTCGAAAAAAGAATTTTGAGACAACTATAGTCCACGTGCTACGACAATGAATTGCGTAATTCTAATTACAGACTATGAATAAAAAATAACTTTTTATAAATAATAAAAAATATTATAATCCACTACGAGAATTAATGCATAAATTGCGATTTCCCGAACAAATTCCCCTGTAATTAACTTGGGTGCGGAGTAAAAAAAATCTTAAAAAAGATCTCTGCATATACTATTCCTTACTTGTTTGATATAAACAGCTACACTGAGCTCAGCAACATATTAAGATAATATGAAGATTACTACAAACTAGTCAAATATTTAATAATTGTCAAATTATTTAAAAAATGCCATGCCAAAACTTTTCAGTCATTAGGTAAGCATTACAAAAGTAGATTGTACTATAAAAGATAAATCTTGGCGTTAAGAACCCCTTTCATCCCGTCTATTGTAATGCACATAATAAGACCTAACAATATATAATACTTCGGCTATAACAAAAAATAATACTTATGTATACTTACAAAATAACGAACTAATTGACTTTACTCTCCCGCTGTGACAAAAAGCACGTGGTCCCAAATCTTATGTAATGCGGGGCAGGTTAAGATTCTGTAAATACATCTGCCAGCATGTCAGAGGATGGGCAGTAGGTGAACACCACATTCTGAAGATCAATTTCGCGCGAAATGAAATTATGCAATACTAGAATGTGCCTCGTTCTACTTCTGGATCCCAACGTCCTTAGACATGCGATTGCGGATGTTGAATCCGTATAATTAATAGTCGGAAATAGTGATGTAATCCCCTGTCCGATTTGAGTACTCAGGTCCCATAACCATCGGAACGACTGCACTCACTCGGATATATAACAATTAATTCGGCCTAACAACTATTGAGGGCTATAAGGCGCTGTTTCTTTGAACACCAACTGAGAGTATTTTGACCCATCTTAATAAGAACACCAGAAAGAATATCCTTTACTTTGTGGGGTAAGCAGCCACACCTTTGAGTGCTGTCATATGCAAATTGGTAGGAGATCTGGCATATAACGACAATCTCGTAATTACATATGCTAAATCCGGGCGAGTACATGTCATTATGTACATTAATGATCCCAAAAGAGATTGATAAACTGTTGGGTCGGCTGGCTACGATCCTTCTGCTTCATCCAAATTTGTGTGGGTTGAGAGGAGTGCTCCTGGGCTTGGCACTCTGCAGCTGGTAGTCTTGAATGTAGTGGGCCTCAGACAATTGTATGGAATTACCATCACGGCTCACTCGCATGTCCAGAAGGTGACACACATCTCCGAGGTCCACCAATTCGATATCACGTCGTAAAATATCCACGGGTGAAGTTAGGCGTTGAAAATTATTAGTGGCAGCACCGATGCCATCCACATACAAGGCAAGGAGAATTGAACATCTGCCGTCGTTGTAGATGAAGAGGCCATAATCTGCTCGTTAAGACGTGAAGTCCAGGCGAAGGAGTTGACACAATTTTATGTACCAACATCTGCCACTTTGCTTCAGTCCAAACAGGGAATCGAGAAGTTTTCACATTTCGTCTGCACGGACTGGTAATTCTTAGGGCGGAAAAATTCACGTTAGGAGAGTACAAACCAGCTCGCTGTTTTTTCCGTCTTCTGTGTAAGTCTTTGGGATCATCGCAACTGAGGAGGAGGAGGTGACTCGGCTAATGAGGGTAAGCCAGAAGATTGATCTCTATGTTGAGGTTGCTCCGAGGATGGCAAAGTTGAAGCTTGAGACGTAGAAGTTGACGTGTCATACACTTGGGAAGGTGACTGTTGAAAAGTTTCCTCCAGGGCCAAAATCGAAACGGGTGAGAACTATCTAATAACTAGTTCTGTATCATCATTTTCGGGGACATCCAACGGGTGAGAAATGTAAGGAAGTCGTGGCATTGAGGGAATCGTGAACAGTGGTTCCTGAGATGCAGTATGGGGAAATGTCAAGTGGTTCCCTGGTTCATGTCAGGGAATGTATGGGGAAAGAAACGCACAGAACGAGCACGAAGCAGCTTGGATTCCTAAAGTGAATAGACAAGGTACCCTGGAGACGATGCTGAGTATCCCATAAAGATATGGGATCGTTTTGATTTGCGACTTGGAGCTTGGATCGTTGCGATTTGGGACTAAAATAATACACAAGACACTCAAATGGCACTCGATGTTTGAAAGAGGGTCTTTTTACAGACCATAACTGTTCCGGCGACAGCGTTTGTCCTGTTCTTGGTAAAGAGTTCAAGTTATACGCTGCAATTGCCGCTGCAAGATCCCAATACCGGTGGGAAACGTTGGAAGAGGCAAGCAGGGCTCTCATTACATCACAAATGGAGCGAACTGCCGTTTCTACTACACCATTTGACTGGGGATTCTCAGCTATGGTAAACTGTTGCTTTATCCCCTCTCAAGTGAATTCCTTGCCGTTGTCAGATCTTATGTGGACCAGTCGGTTTTCTGTTGATCGTTGTAACTATTAGATTAATCTTATCAAGGCTTGTGGTACCTCTGCCTTAGTACAAACATTTACACAAATGTCTTGTGGGTAAAATCGTCCACGGCGATCAAGAGATAGTTGTGGCCCTAAATAGAGGTGACTGGTATGGGACCAATGGTGTCCACGTGGAGGAGATACAAAGGGCTGGTAGAGTGTTGGCGTCGAAAAATTCTATGAGGTGCGTTAGTCATCACTGCCTCTAGACATGGAACGCAGAGGGAATTGTTAAGTTCTCTGCACCACGGAAGTAGAGGATACCCTGATCGGGCCGGAAAGGAATGTGGAGGGGGTGATGCTGATACTTTTTCTTTTGTTCTCAACCTGCTCTGGAATGCGCTAAGATCCCCTGGGACCCTGTCCCTCTCTTTGTGTCCCGAGGCTATTTGGCAGGGTGTGTCTCTGCTGTTCTAAGGCATTACCTTTTTTGGTCATACTCTGGCCCTCTGGTGTGGAATTTTGGGGTTTGTCCTTTTTGGGTGTGGTTCTTGTTTTGGGTGTTGGCCCCTCTGTTTTGGGTGTTGGTCGTTCTGTTTTGGGTGTTGGTGCTCTATTTTGGGTGTATTCCTTTTTTGGGCGTTAGTCCTGTTTTCAGTGCGGTCATTTTTGGTCTTTTGGGTATGGTTTTATTTACCTTTGATATTCAGATTCATTTTTGATTACTTTTTGATCTGGTTTCCAATTGCGGGTGGGGTCACACAGATGGTTGATGATCTTTTCTTGATTAATCACGTGATGGCAGCCATGTTACGGTGGCCAAAGACTGAAAATGAAATTACTTTCATAATTCTCGGTTGTACACCTGGTGCTGGTGCTCAACACCAGTGTGACAAATAATGGGGGTCTGGTGCACTAAGCAAACTCCAGTTAGCTGATTCTGTCTCACAAGTGAATACCCTCTGATTACCTTAAATACCCACCCAAATGGGAAGGGGATGACATTCTGGCACCTCAAATCGATTGCCTAATTACTAATTAACTATTGTTTCTTGAACCATCAACTTTTTTCCAAGCCCTTTTACAGTTTCTTCTAAATAAAACTACTTATGTTTCAAGGTGTATTGTTGGTTTTTAATTTTCAACTAATTGCTATAATGTTTCAATTGACAAGTGTGCATCTGAGTGGTGACTAATGCTGTCTAAAAGGGTGGGTCTGAACTCACATATACCGGTTTATAAATAAATAAATACAGATGTGTTCTTTACATAACTTAATTTAAAATTTGTTCATGTATTTTCTAACCCAGCTAATACAGCCGTTTTTGATGGTGTGAAAAGTTCAGCTAAACAAATAAATCAATCTGAAAATGAGACACGTGAGTGGTTAAGGGGTGTGAGAGCCAATACACTGCATAAACCGGTACGACATTATTACCCATGTAATCGCATCCATGTATATGCTTTGTTTGAACAATTTCAAGTGGACTTGGCCGATCTAACCAATCTGTCAAAACACAACGATGGTTATAAATTTCTACTTACCTGCATCGATGTTTTCTCATGCTATGCGTGGGTCATTACCATGAGAAAGTCTTTCAAAAAGGAAGACAGAGCTTGAATTTCAGAAAGTCTTTCAAAAAATTTTCACAGTCGGTAGCGTTCCTGTAAAAGTGAACAGCGTTAAAGGGAAGGAGTTTTTAAACAAGCATGTTCAAGAATATTTTAAAGTACTCAACTTTGATTTTCATCACCACAGAATCAGATTTGAAAGCTGTTACCATCGAACGATTCCACCGTATGTTAAAAACAAGGATATTAAAATTTTTTACATTTACCAACAAACACAGATACATCAATGTCTTAGCTGATCTCGTGTTAAGCTACAACCACCGCAATCACAGAGCCCTGGGTATGGCGCCAGCTGATGTCAATGAACGAAATGCCCCAGCTCTATGGCTGAAACAACAGAGTTTTTATACATCAGCACCACAAAGAAATCCAAAGTTGCAAATTGGAGATTATGTACGTATTTCGAAAGTGAAAAACATATTTGGTAAAGGCTATCTTCCGAACTGGCCTGAGGAGGTGATTGAGGTTTCAAAATCATAAATAGAAAACCTGTTGTGTATAAAATTAAAGATTACGATGGCAGCGAGATCTCAGGTGTATTGTATGATCAGGAGTTAAAAAAGTTGAAAAACCTGAAGTTTTTAACATTGAACAGATTTTTAGTTGGCGCACGAGGCGCGGAGTGGCAAAGCTTTTGTGAAATGGCAAGATTACCCTGACAGAATGAACAGCTGGGTTCGAGAGGTAGATCTTTTAAACGCTTGACAATTTGCGGTTGACAGCACTAGGGTTCATGAACAACCACCATGTATGAAGATACTGATTTATGTGTTACATTACCATCAAACTTACCTATGGTTGATCAAGTTCATTCCAATAAAACAGCTCATTTTATTATACGACTGCCAAGAACGCTACATTTCCAAGGGCTATGGGAGGTTGGTTTAACGGAAACACATTTCCCGACGCTCTTCAAGAACATTACGGCTGTAAACAACACTTTCGAAATAGGTTTTAAGGATGATCTCATAGATGAACAAGTCGATTTCAACCTTGTCTCGCCAGTAAGAATTCCGACACACCAGTCTTTCATAATCTATGGTTGAAAGATGTTCTCTTTTACCATAACACTTTTTTAGACCAAAAAGTCACCAAGAGTTTGCTTCTGAATGTAGGGATTCGATTTAACACGCCTGAATTCTGTAAGGTGTTCAATGTTTCACCAAATATATTCTACGAAGAACGTTTTTCTCTAACTCCGGATTAAAACTTTCTGTTTAGGTGGGTGTCTGATTTTTCTGTTACGTTTAGGTATCCCGAGTCGGCACCCCTGTACCAAAAAAATGTTCAATTTAAGAGTACCAAATTGCAAAATAGGGTAGCAGATGTTGGTTTTCTAAAAGATAGTTTTAGAATGGCAGGTATCGAGACAAAGATGGTTAATGATTTTGTATTGTTTACAGGGGCCCCAACACGGTTCATTGAATTCCCAGCAGTGGTAAACATTGGTATTATACCTGATAGGTTTCTGAACAAGAAACTGGAAGCACCTATTACTATGCCTTTAGAAGACACAGATGATGGGTTTATCAGTTGTTATTTTTTACCTGCCTGACACTCCAGAACAGTACATCTTAAAAATTCCCGAAGGGTATTATGATAGTCATAGTGGTGTTGTTGATGCGCTCGTTTAGTTGATTCCATTGAAAGAACAACCATTTTACAAAATCAATCTCACGCCTAACAAATGTTTTAATTTCAAATGCACAGAAGGGCGTTATATTAGTTTTAGCGAGAGTCTATGTTACACATTGGGTTTACGAGGTGAACTTTCCGACTTGGAACTCGTTATTGTTGAGGGTTCAATCCCAATAGATCTTACACGAGACATACACGGTTCATATCTGTATACAGATACCATACAACTGCAAGTTGTAGGTAATACATTCACTCCGCTCCTACAAATTATTCCAGTTTCACATGCCAGGCGAGAAGTGATTTATCATGCTTTTCATTCACCTGACTACCTTCCCTTAAGTAAAAACGTCATAGACAGATTGAAATCGCGGTTCATTCAGACCATGGGGATTTGCTCTCGTTTTTAACAGGCATAACCGTAGTGAAATTACATTATTAATATTCATCAATAATTACATTTTCGTAAGAACCAACTGTAATGCGAGGTTGATTTCTTTTTTCTCTACTCCTCAATTACTTTAAGATGCATTTACCCTATCATCCGAACCAAGAAGTAATTTCGCGTTACTATTTAAACCAGAGAGGGAATGGTTTACCGGTGTTTAGATGGTCGATTTTCCTTAGGGGCAATGGGTTGGTTCAGTATTTTCAAATCTGTTTCGCTCTGCAACACCTTTACTCAAATCCATGGGTAAGATTCTCGGTCTCCATGCCCTAAGGGGTGGTGTTTCCATTTTTAATGATGTGATACATGGTCAAAATCTCTAACAGTCGTTGTCATCACGAATGAAAGAGGCTGGAGGTAGTGCCTTGCAGGAAATGGGTGCTAGAGTTCAGAGTGTCAGAAGCCGTATTAAAAGATGATATTCCACATTTCCTACTCGTTCACAGGTAGAAAGACCTAGAGGAAACAGCTTGGAGTCCTTTCTATCGAGTGAATACAAACGAAAAGGCTGAGTGCAACGTTCAAAAAAGTTGAAAAACGGGCAGAAGAAACTGAAGAAGAAGGGGAAGAAACAAAAAGAGGCGTTTACTGCATGGAAGGACCTCTCCATTTAGCCATCTTTCGCCAGTGTCGTTTGCTACTAAATTCTATGGATTTTCGTCTTAGACTTTACAGAAGTAAACCCTCCTTTGCTCAGATGCCTGATGTAGCTAATCCAGAACACAATCCGAAAAGCAACGCTGAAAGTTGACAGAGTTAAAGTTAACACAGCTACGTTATTAGCACATGCAAAGACTCTGCAAACCACTAATGCGTGTTACCCTATCGGGCGCATTGAAATGAGGTCAGTGAGTATTGCTACTGCAACGAGAAATAACGTCATACAGAACTTAATTACTGGTCAGATTTCTTCCCGCTTGTTTTTTGCATTTACGAGTGAAGCCCAGAATGGTTCTTGTACTTCGAACCCATTCAACTTTCAACATTTCAATCTATCTTTCTTCTCCCTCTCATTGGATACTCATGCAATTCCTCTAAACTCTCTGACGCCGAATTTTCCCTCTGGAGCATACCTAAGAGAGTTTGTTCATTCTAGAAGGCGCTTGTGATTTGGAAAGAAGACAGAGATGTAAACATCAACCAGTTCGTTACGGTTCCAGTTACATATTTCTGGCTTTTGATCTTTCAGGGGACAGGAATTATTATACAAATAGACATAACCTTATATGTAATGATACATTAAGCGTTGAAATTCAGTTTTCCGAGCCATTAGCTAATTCAGTGAACTTGATTGCTTATTGTCAATATCAGAATCTCCTGGAAATCAATAAAGACAGAACCGTGAGCTTCGTTTTCACGAATTAAGATCGATGGATGTGCAAGAGCTATGGAGGGCCCTCGAGAGAGATCCATTCACGTGTACTATGGCAAGAGGTGTTTTCCCAGTAGATTTGGTACTGCACCTCAAACCTATTCACCCATCTTTACTCATTGCTAATACAGATGATTCCAGCAAGCCAGGCTCACACTGGGTAGCTTTTTTTATACCATCCAGCAAATATGCATATATCTTTGATTCTTTCGGAATGTTTCCTCAACCACAATTTCAACCGTTCATGTTTATGCATGCGGAGAAATGGATCTACAACACGAGAATAGTGCAACATCAGATGTCTGACACGTGCGGTCATAACTGTCTAAATTACCTGAAATTAGCAGTGAATGGTTATTCTATGGCAGACATCTTGAACAACACTTATACAAATGAACTGATTTTAAACGACTTACTCGTGAAATGTGAAGTCATTCAAGACGTATATACTTGCAACTCTGAATTAATACCGGTCAAAAGTCCAAGGGGAACCAATCTTGCAAACCGTTAAATTACTGTTTAATTATTCTAATTATTATTTTTGTTTTATTCAATATATGTATATTCATTTGTTCAAATAAACTTTTCGAATTCAGATTGAATTTGTATTTGTTTGTGGTTACTTTTAATCTCTAATAAATAAAGAAATAAGTAAATAAATTGCACAATCAACAGTTTTCATGTATTTAGTTACATTTTTATCCAAATTTTACAGACATTAAAATAAATTTTATCATTGCCATACAAACTAATTTTTTATGTTATTTATCATAATGCAGCCAAGTGAGCTTTGATGTGTCAGACACGTCCACGGGCCGAAACACAGGATTCATGATTAATTCTTCAGAGATTTTGATATGATTTTGAATGTATCACATTCGTAAACAGAGCTCGCCCGGGTAGAGCTTTCTTCAGATCGGGGATGGGTGATAATACGTCTTGTATAAAAATATTAATGGTCAATCCTCGTATTGATTTACCGCCGATTGACACACTTCTTTATTTATTCCACGTGATAACATCAGATCTCTTTTGAAGTGTCTCAATGAAGTGTGTACATGGGGAGGTCAGTTCAACAGGCAAACTCGCGGCATTTCCTGGTCATCTGACCTCGTCGTAGGCTTCGTTGGGAGCACTAACTATTGCGATATCACCATCATCGTGGATTTTATCTTTTAAACCTGTAACCGTACGAAAATTGGGTGAATAGACGAGTTGTTGTGGATACAGATAAGTAGGTGTTTCTTGAAGGGATTGCAGTGTCGGTATTTGGGGCATTAAAAGCTGGTTTGAAGGTGTTTGAGGTTCGGTTTGGTTGGAAAGACTTGTTTGTTTCGAATGGGCTTCCTTGCGCCTCGCTCTTAGATATTTTTGAAGTGTATTTAAATAAAGATCCATTTTCTGATGCACATTCAATTTTGATTCTTTTAAAATCTCGATGATTTGAGAATCCAGTTTTTTATTATATTTTTTTTTAATATCAGTAACCACTCTCAGTTCTGCCTTAAGTTGGGTATGTTCTGCGGGACGCGATGACAACGGCATGCTCCGCACCGTAGCATGAAGGTACCTTTGATATTCGTGAGCAGGTAGTAAAACGTACTTTTGCATGTTCTTTACTAATTTAATTATTCCAAATAGGTGCAGCTACGCTTCCTAGCAAAAGTGGAAGCAGAAATCCGTTTCCACGTTGGTTCAGATAAGTTTTCTTGGCCCTTAATGAAATTTTTTTATGGGCTAAACCTTTTTTTTTCCACAAATGGTGTTGAATGGGTGTTGTCCAGTCGACTCTATGGTGTAGAATGTTATGACAGATCTCACACAGCGCTTTAACGTGATTAAGAATTGCATGTTGCCTTAATACTTTCCTATGCTTAGGAGTCGAGTGTTTCAAAGCTCCTAGAAAATGATGATGTTTCACAACCAGAGGAATCATTGTTGTATCACCACCCTATTCAGGCAATTTAAAAATGATATTCAGCGTCTTTAACTCTCCAGTACTAACATGCGGTCTCAGGGACCGACCCATAAAATTTTCGGTGCTACAGCTCAGACGCGTGTAAATAAATGGTTGATTTCTTGTGTACCTTCACGTTTCCGACAGTCATATGATACATGCTTAAACAACAAATTTTATGTAAATGCACTAGTGAAATGTTCGTACCTTCGGTGCTATGGACCGATATTAGAAACGATACACACATTAAAGATACAGAAAATTTATTTTCTTAGAAAATATAAAGTCAATAGTTGAAGTTTTTCTAATGAATATAAGAAATTCTAATATTGTGCCTTTCATTATTTTCAAGAATAAATTCTGTCACAGTAAGTAAATTTGTTTTGTAGTTTTTTTTAATTTTTGTAGAAGTTAGTTTCTTGATATATATAGTCTTGAAAATTCTTATAATTATTTATTGTTTTGTTACTTTTTAATTTGTTTTATTATTGTATGCTGTAGTTATTTATAAACAATGTGAGTTTTTAAACAGTGATTTTATTTGCTCTGTTGCTACAAATTATGCTTATAGACAGAAATAACTCATTTCTTATTTTGCTTTATTACCTACCTACTTAACAAATTTGTAATGTAGTTTCAATATTGGCATATAATTTAGAATATCTAAATATTCCTCGATTTTGATTCATTTTTTTATGTTTCACAGCCAGTTGTAACAATAATAATCTTTCAATTGATATTATTATGTGGAAAAATATAAATAAATATAACAGCATATACTTTATAAATATATCGGTCTGAGAGACCGATGTTAGTAATATTAGTGGATGGATGGATCATGATAATCTTCCTATTAACTAAACAGGTGGTTGCCTTACAGTATAATGGTATATATACAAAACAATGGTACAAGTTAAGCAATGAGCGTTTGGTTGGTTTGTTTGGTATTAACGTCCTTTTCAACTGCCATGGTCATTTCAGGACGGCGTTATAGGGGCCGCAAACTTTGCTCGCAAGGGTTCTTTAACGTGCAGCCGGCAAACGACTACACGGGACCAACGGCTTTACTTCCCTTCCGAAGGAAGTGCGTGATCTGAGGATTTTCCCCCTGAAAAAATCCTCGTCGTCCTCGGCCGGGGTCGAACCCGCGTCCTCGGGCATCAGAGGCGACCACGCAACCCCTGAGCCACCAAGGCCGATAAACAATGAGCGTAAATACATACAAGTACCAAAAGATATAAAGAAAGGGGGCCAATGAGTTCAAAAATGATGTAATGTCCAGTAGGATAAAATAGAATAAATACAAAAAATTTTTTTGAAAAATACAAAAAGTTGATCAGAGATGGTGCGTTTAACGCGGACTGAAAAGAGAACATATCCGGTTGTCCGAAGACAAGAGAATTTACATAAAAACTAAATAAAATAAAGGGGCAAGAAACTTACAAAATGCAGATCAAACATAAAAAAAAGAATATGAGATAAAATCATAGTAGATCAGATAAAGAACTAAGTACTGCATACACATTAAAGTCCGTCTGGCAATTGAGAAGCAAGTGCGGGGTGGGCCTCTTGGCCTTGAATATTTCGATCGCTTCGAGGGTAGCAGTTTTTTCTGGTTTATTACAGATATGCAAGACAGATATAACTTCTTCTTTTGTCTTCAAAGTGTGTCCGGAATCTGCGAGATGGTTTATATAGTGGGAGACACGGTCCCGTTTCTTATACGAGTCAAGGTGTTCTTTGAATCGCATTGAAAGATTGCAGGTCGATAATCTCACATAAAACATATTTCAAAATGCACAATTCCGGCGATAAACTCCGGACTGGGAATATTTGCCGGAGTGTTCAGGGTGTGAGCAGCTGGGGTTGAAGTACAAAATGATATTCGGAGGCCAAGTAACGATAAGAAATCGGAAAGCTGGGAGAAATTAGGTCCTAGATTTAGTAAGGATGACCATTTTTTAGAATGGGGTGAAACAGAGGTGGGGGGAGAGAAGAGCCTGCATTCTTCACCGACGCAGACGGGCCCTTCTCTCCCCCCCACCTCCTGTTTCACCCCATACGAAAAAACGGACATTCTTACTATATCTGGAACCTAATTTCTCCCAGCTTTCCGATTTCTTTGCCTCCGAATATTATTTTGTACTCCAACCCCAGCTGCTCACACCTTAAACCCACCCACATCCGTCACCTCCAACAAATATTCCCAGTCCGGAGTTTATCGCATGAATTTTGCATTTTGCAATATGTTTTATGTGGGATTATCGAAACGGGACCGTGTCTCCCACTATGCAAATCATCTCGCAGATTCCACACACACTTTGAAGACAAAAGAAGAGGTTATGTCTCTCTTGCATATCAGTAATAAACCAGAAAAAACTGCTACCCTCGAAGCTATAGAAATATTCAAGGCCAAGAGGTCCACCCCACACCTGCTTCTCAATTGCCAGACGGACTTTAATGTGTATGCAATACTTAGTTCTTTATCTGATCTACTATGATTTTCTCTACTTTTCTTTATTTTATGTTTCTTCTGCATTTTGTTTTCTTACCCCTTTATTTTATTTTGTTTTTATGTAAATCCTCTCTTCTTTGGACAACCGGATATGTTCTCTTTTCGGTCCGTGTTAAACGCACCATCTCTGTACAACTTCTTTTTGTATCTTTAAAAAAAATTTTTTGTATTTATTCTATTTTATTCTACTGGCCATTACATCATTTTTGAACTCATTGGCCCCCTTGCTTTATATCCTATTTGTTTTTGTATGTATTTATGCTCATTGCTTAACTTGTACCACTGTTCTGTATATATAAAGGCTTGGATGCCTCTTGCTGTATATCCTTGACAAAGTCGGGAATAAATGGCGAAACTAGTTGGAACTTTTAATGTCCCTTTGTAATACTGTAAGGCCACCACCTGTTAATTAGTAATGTTGTTTGTAAAATTCATGTTAGTACCGGAGGGTTAAACCCGTGTTTTATCTGCATAGACACCGATAGGTTTTTTGTGGGAAAAAATTTTTCTATGCAATCTCAGAACATCGGGGCAACTCTGACTTAAATCAAGTAGTAAATAACTATGCTGCTCCTGAGTGGCATCTTTAAATGCCTCGATGAGTAAACGATTGTAACCGGTTTGCGATGCCAAGGTGCGAATCTGTCGTACGTCTCTAGGTGACTTTAGCCGAAAGACGGACTGAGTATTTAAACTTACTGTACGGATGATTTTTCAATGAGCAAAGAGGTTCTCAGTTATTAACAACACAGAGAAGTTGAGATGATGACTGTACCTCGTGTAGATTTTCTCAACAATTTTGTTATTTTTCACTTCATTTAATAACTCGTCTAAAATCAGTAAAGCCTGTTCAGGAATACGTTCGTGTATCAACATTTCATCTGGCACCCCTGCATGAAACGTAATATTAGGTAGGTTCAGATTTTAATAGCAGGAGGGATTAAAGCTCCATAGCAGTAAATTTTTTCTGTAGGTGGCGGGTCCATCACTCCATCTCTATACTTTAACATTTGAGCTACTAATGTAGACTTTCTGCTTCCCGAACAACCAGCAACAACAGCCGAAAAGTAGTGCCAAAATCTAACAGTTGCATTTATTTCCATGATGAAAAAAAGATGAGATAGAGAAAATTTCCACATGAATTTTCAAATCCTATGTTGAATGTCGAATGACGCAAATCTCTTTTTGAACGCACTTTTTTTCAAAATCCACAACAAATGTAATTCAACCTATGATATGAAATTATCTGATGTACAGTTTTATCACAAAGGGATTACAGGTAAGTTTATTTTTGGCAAAGCCAGAATTTCAACATAAAGGGTTTTGCAATGAAAAAAAATTCTCTGTAGATAGTTTAGCGAATGCGGAATTTCTCCATAGACCGTTTTTAGGATTGTGGATTTTCTCCATACACGGTTTTTGCGTTGTGGAATTTCGCTGTAGATAGTTTTTGCAATTGCAGAATTTCTCGGTAGACAGTTTTTACGATTGTGGTGTGGGGAACCGGGACCTTATAAAATTAAGAATTTTATAATTTAATTTTAATTGCATCTTTTAAGCCAATCTAGAGTCCTCAGCCTCATCTTCCAACCTCATTATAAGGATGGGAAGACCTCTACACCAGTTCGTGCTTAGTCGGTGTGAGTTCACTAGGTCTTAGAAATAAAGAAACTGTTTTTTCAAATAGTGTAATTAACATTTTTTTTAAATAAGTATGTAAATATATGATTAATTATTTCAATGACTCAAATGTAAGTAATAGATTAATGAGACAATTTATTAATTCAAAATTTGTTAATCTAAATTAAATTATTATGTTTGATGGCCAAACGAGAAATAGGGAAATGAGTGAGTGAGTGCGTTTACCATTCATGGCTGTCCGGCGATGTGGCGGGGATGATGGGTGATGCTTCCCCAGATGGGCTCCGCGATTCTAACTAACTTTCCTCATTTGAAACAAATTTATAATAATAATGTTAAGAATAACATATTATTAAGTAGTCTCATTTTTTTGACACTGATGGTTCTAAGTAAAGAATCTAGTGAAAGGACTTCACTCTAACTAATTGTCACTTCTTCATGATGATTCTCAGGGGACGTCTTTCTCTCAGGGTTGCTCTCTTCCAACTTTCAGAAGAAAAGATTTTTCTTATTCAATCCGTAATAAGATCTGTTTTTTTGAATTTTTGATATTTCCTATGATTGGCTGATCAGGAAGGGAGACTCCACCTATTATTTACGGTCAGCTGGGTGACGTCGGAACCGACTCACCGGTGTAATTTACGAGAAGGGATGGGTCCAGGGTCCACTCTGGGCATCGCCAACCGACTCCTCTGTAAACAAATGACTTCATGGTGGAATCTGACTCCTTCCTAATCAAGCTGGAGAAGATTTATTATGAGATTTAATATAATATTTTTAGAATAAGATTAGAAGTTCTTTTAATCTCAATAAAGCGTTTATAAAAGGAGATAGGGGTGGGTTCGGAGGTCTCAGGATCCCACATTACTGCGGCCTTTAAGAAAGTTAATAATTCGGGGAGGGGGGATTTTAAAATCTTTTCAGAGCCATACCTCAATTCCTCTGTTGTATGCAGTGTGCACTCTGTCATTCTCCGTAGCTGGCCTTTGAAGAGCACGCACTCACGTTTACTCACCTCCCATCTGTCGTCCATCATCACAAACTCACACTGTTTTATTTTTATTGAACAAAATTCAAGAGATAATGTAAAAGTTACAAAGTCACATTACGTTGAATATAGGCTTTACATATATGATAAAATTTTTCAATAAAGAAATTATGGGTTATATTTTTAGCGTTACTTCAGAAAATAATAAAAGTCGTAAATACACATAAGGAAAGATTTCATATTACATGCTTATACAATGAAGGATAAAATTATTTTACAGAAGCTTGAATGTTCTTGTAATAGCATATCTTAGAAAAAACTAAGATGTATGTTAACTGTCCATAAATCTCAAAACATGATAATTCATAAATTGTTCAAGAACAGTATTAAGTAATGGAGATCCATTTAAAAGTAGAAGTAAGTTAATTATTTCGGCTAAAATTTATCGAGTCATATTTTAAATTGAGACAAGATTTGCAAGTTTAGAAAGCTGACGTTTAACAAACTACAATAAAACTGAAGAAATATTTGTTTGTTTAAACATTCAGTACTGAAGATAAACTTAGCTAACATATGGAGTAAAAATCATTTATTTATATATGAAACAATCATGCAAGTAAAAAATTCAGATGATTTGTTAACCTAATATAAGTGTAAAAGCTGTAAATAACAGATTCATGTGAAAAACAAAAGCATAACAGTTATCAAATTGTTAATTAAAAAGTTTATCGATAAATTAAAACATCATACTCGAAGCATAAATGATATTGTTAATAGTAATTAGAAAAATTTCTTAGAATACAATTGTCATTAAAAGTTTCAGTTCAAAAATTCTAACTCTAGATGTGCTTTATTTGTAGTGGTTATAATGCCATCTATCACTAAATATGTCACAATTTCAGAAAAAACATTAGTGTAGTTTATTATAAAACACAAAAAAACAAACTTACTTAATAATGAACGGACTGTCATCAGGCAAAGCTATAAAATCTGTTTGTTAAAGAAACAATAGTTCAACTCGCGACACAAGTTCACCAAAAAATATTGTTTTTAAAGTCAATTGTCCATATAATTACTTCAGTCAGTCTTAAACGAACTAGCAGGAAAGTTCTTCATAGCGTGAAAAGTTTGTATGTGATGACACTTGAAGAGGACTGTAGATCGTATGAAGAAAGACACCAGATAAAAAACACTTGAAGTCGCTAGCTGAGGTAGTTGAAGAATATAACTAGTTGAAGATTAATGTAGTGAGGCATAAAATCTCCAGTGGCCTCTCTGTATGGAAGCTGAAGTGATGAGAAAAGACTGCTCCGTCTGCTCCATGCTCGGTGATGCTACGATGAGTCACTGTTCTCTGGCTCCAAGTTCATCAGTTGCTCTGCAATAACATCGCTTCAAACATCATTCGAATGGGGGGAGGGGCCAAATAGTCACTCACTCATGCCGTCATTAGGTTCAATTTATTTCAAAGTCAATGCAAAGTTTCTTAAAGGTAAATACACCTCATCACTCATTTCAAAGTTTGGCCACCAATTATTTAATAGTTATATATTTAAAATTCAATGTTCAACTATCAAAATATATTAGGCAATCAAAACTCAAACTAATGACTTCTTAAAAAATATTGATTAGAAAAAGTAATAAAATCATTGAAAAATCTCATATATGTATAGGTATTGGACATTGAAACTGAAACACCTGGTAGAAATCCAAAATCTTTATTTAATAAGGTGTTGGGGCACCGTGGGCAGCCAGCACAGCAGTAACACGTCTTGGGAAGGATCGGTAGAGGTCCTGCACAGTTTGCACCCCAAACCATTACTGATCCACCCATTACTGATCCACCTCCGTGTTTGACTGTGGGTGCCAAGCAGTCTGGGTTGTAGGCATCAGAGGGGCTCCTCCAGATGAATACCCTCCCTGTTGTTTGGAAGATAGTGTAGCTGGACTCGTCCGAGAATATGACGCGTTTGAGGTCATCCAACGTCCAGGTTTTATGCGTCCGGCACCACTGAACCCGCTTGGAGGCATTTGTACTACTGATGAAAGGCTTCGGTATAGCAACCCTGCCATGGATGTTGGATTTTTGCAGGTAACGACGGATTGTCTTCGTGCACACAGGTTCCTGGAGGTGTGTATTCATTTCTGCGGTGATTTCTGCTGCGGTGGTTTTCTGCTTTCGTGCAACAATCCTGGTCATTGTCCAGATGTCTCTTTCCGACAACTTCCGTTTTCCCCTGCAGTTGCTCCTCGTGGACGTGGTTCGTCCTTCCTGTTCATATGCACACATCACCCTGGATACTGTAGCACGTGAGACATCACAAAGTGTGGCAGTTTTGGACACAGATGCACCTGCTAGACGCGCCCCAACAATCTGCCCTCTTTTGAAGTCGGATATGTCTCCCATTATAGCGCTCTGCACAGACAATTTGAAGCTTACAATCGAACTTTTCTACTGGAGTGACTACCAAGACCTCTGACACGTGATTCATTGATATGCATACGATTAATTACCTAGCAGACGGTTCTATTCAGCCCTGGGGGTATCAGTGCTATTTGCGAAGATGTTTCAGTTTCAATGTCCAATACCTGTATATCTTTTAATTTAATAAGCCACACACTTTTTGTTTTTTTATTTGCTTAATGTAGTATGTGGAAAACCTGTTATGTTCATTCCCTTCTCAAATAAAATTCTTTGTTGTAGAAATTCATAACATGTTAAAGGTAATAGTGTCTTCATTATTAATTGTTCATGATTAAATAATACAGTTTAAGTTAGAATAAATGGTTTTAATTATTTTTCAAACTGTTAAAAAATTTTTTCGTTGATAAAATAAAAGTAAAAATCTTAAAGTTATTACAAATGGTTGATCCTACAAGGAAGTAAAGGAAATAAAATCTTTCTTTAACCTAAACAAAAGAAGTGAACTGTTTCCCTCCTTCTCTCTCGACCCATCTAAAGCCTAGTACACACTAGTTGCAAATGCCCATTGCCTTACGCTATTTCTTGTGACGCAATGCTGCAAACGCGTGTGCATGTGCATAAACACTTGTTTTGTTACTTGAGGAAACGAGGAAACCCGTGGAAACGCAACTATCAGGAAGAACCACTTTCTTTGGTCTCCCCCTCCAAAGGGGGGAGGGGGAGTGAATTTGCAAGTGCTCCCATAATGTAGGTAGTCTCTCGTTTGGATCTATTGAATGTTCAAATCTATCGAATGTTCAAATCCATTGCAGTTTAGAGGTTTAAAAAATATCGATTTCAGTGAGAATTACATAGGACAACAAAACTTTAAAAAACTTCTTTAATGTTAAGTGCTGATTTTTATGCTTATTTTGTGCTAATTCCATATCTAACTACAGTTTTTTTCTATCAAGAGCCTATAAAAAAAATAAGGAAACCTCAACATGGTGGATTAGTAAACTATATACTATTAAGAAGGCGTATTATGACACGAATCTGTTGGGTGATTTAAGATTTCAGAGTGAGAGTGAAATGTATAAAAATTTCGCTCGGGTGCACCCAACAGATTTCGAATTTCTGTTATGTTTAATCGGTCCTAAAATTGCTAAAAATGACACGAAATTTCCTTCACTGAAAGGTTTAATATTTTGGTATTAAAGAAAATAATATAAAAATAATATGGAAACTGCCCAAAGATTTTGACTTATATAATACATAATATAAACTATGGTTTATTTCTGTAATATTTTATATTCCCATAACATCTTAAACAACAATGAGAAATATTTCTTTACCTCATTACAATCATTAATTTATATTTGTATAAACATAAATTATATTTCATTGTATAAATAAGATATTTTTTAAAATAAATAAATAATTAAATAAGTAAATGAATAAATTAAATATATATTTTAAAATATTGAATATATAAATAAGATATATTTTAGAATAAATAAATTATCATTTATATAAATATATAAATTAAAAATTAAATCTATTAGAAAATTGAGAATAATATATTTATTTATTCCTTTAAAGAAATGAAAATAAAATCACTGATTTTATTTAAACATGGAGGGGGAAGTTAAGGAAGGAGGAAAAGAAACGCTCCCCATCCACACCAGTGTCATTTCAATCCGTTGATGTGTCGGAGAAAAAACGCCTTCCGAGCGATCGTGCCCGCTGCTTGCTTCAAGGCATATTTTGACACAAGCAAACCTTTCACACTTGTTTCTATCATCAAAACTAATTTCCTACATCAAAACTTCGAGAAGGTTCTTAAAAGAGAAAACCACTCACTCTTGCTGACCATGGAATGCAATGCCAAGTTTCCCGCCAAACTTTCTATACTGTAATTGTTTCAGGTAACTAAATTATTTTATACCTATTTATACATGTTTAATATACATAGTGTTTATTTATTATATGGATTATATTATTTAAAATGATTAAAACTTCATACCATAATAAAAAATTGACATATGAAAAGAAAGCTAGAGTTTTTTCGCGTTTCTAGTTTGAAGATGCTAATATAATGTATGTTTGAATTATTTTTGGCTTTTTATGATTTTTTCGTTAAAATAATATGAATAATAATTCTACACTAACCCTTTAGATTGATTCCATGGAATATAATAAACGATCATTTAATCAAAAAAAAACAAAACAAAATCTTTTTGTCTATTAAGAGCTACAAAAAGTTGTTTAATTTAAATATGACCTTAGCATTATCAATCTAGTATGGTGTCTATTACGATCACAATTTACGTTAGTAAGGCAATTATTTAATCCTATAAATCTACTAATGACTTTTAAAATATTATTTATTAATAGTTAGCAGTAAATTCTTGTTATTAAACTTGATATTCTAATTTTGAAAAATAAATGGATACACTTAATGCATAATTCCTTTGCTTAATAAACAAAGTAATTTCTTTAGGTGCAGAATGGCAAAAATATTACGAGATTAAATAAGATATATTGTTACAATAAAATGATTATAGATTCCTTTTATTTGAATACTTAGATATATTTCAAATTATACTGCGTAATAATAAATAAGCTAAAGATTAATAGAAAATTCAAAAGAATGTAATCAAATGCGAACCTAGACCACCAAACTTCATACGATCAATTTAAATAAAAAATTAATAATTTGCCTAATTGAAAATATCAGGATACCTTGAATTAACTATAACTTAAGAGATAATCTCTGGTTTAAATATTAAAACCATTACGAAAATTGCGACTTCTTAGAATACAAAAGACCATTCGTAAAGATTTTTTAATCGCTAAAAATGTTATAGTCACTTAATAACTATAGATAATGTACAGTAACTTTAAATATTTTTAGAATATTAAAATTAAGATACATATGTGAATAAGATGTTATCAAGATTTGTTCTATATCATTTATAATAATATCTCCAGATATGGGGTGAACTTTTCTAAGGAAAGAAACTGCTTTCCTTCCCTTAAACTATATAATCATATTGACTACAGGCGCTGCCTGATCTCGATTTTCACACAAAGCAGAGAATTCATTTTGACCTTCTTGGTTGGAATCAGGAAATAAACTCTCGTTTAATTCCATGCTTGTAGTTGCGCTATCTAAAGCTTTGGGTGATTTCTTTCTTAAACAAAAACGAAAAAAAACGATTTCTGCGCTTTAAATGCTTTCCTATGAATACTAAAATTATAATAACTACTAAAACGACGCAAATAATGGGTATAATCTCAAATGGTAAAAATATCAGTTTTGCAGTGACATTCTTCTGCAACTCCTGTCTCAAGGTTTCTGCTCTTTGTCTCAGCTCTTGCAAGGATATTCCCGCCTGCTCCAGAGGCATGTGCTGGGATTTACCCGGAAAGTTATCTAAAAATGACTTATTTAATCGTTCAATTGTATTGAAAACTTCGAAAATTTCTGTGTGATATCTGTTTAATATCTGGCTCCATAAGAGAATTCATGCTAGAAAATGGAGAAGGAACTGCAGTCTGTCCCTGAATGAATGGTGATAATACAGCGTCATCTCCAACACCTAAGCATGCGCTGGGTAATTGCAATTGAGCCGTTCCTATATTTTTTAATGTGCGACTATCTTTTGAACCTCTGGATCCCTGTGCAGGACATGCAATTGTAATTTGTGTAGACTTTGATACACTATAGATCCATTGGTCTAGGATATTATTTTTAAAGAAAATGGGGGGTGGGCGCCCAACAATGCGCTTTTCGCATAGCTCATAAATTCCTAATTCATCTGATTTGAATAATCAAAATCGCAGCTTTGACTTCTATTTCAAGGCACATGATAGGTATCCTTGACTCCTCCCACTTTTTCAAAACATACTCCTATGTGTACGTCATCAAGTCCTCTATTTTTGCACATTGTTTTCGAATTCCAGTACCTCTCGGATACCAGATACTACCACCTAACTAGTCAAAACTAACTTTCTGCTTGCTTACACAAAGTAAACTAAAACAATTCTCAGCTTGCTACATCCCTGTTTGCATTCCATTCTTTCACTTCTTGACCCAACTCTTGTATTTCTAAAATTGGATATATAAAATTTTCCTATGATAAAATAGATAAATTACTCGTTATAATTTTCTTTTCCTCTCAAAGGTGGAAACCAAACTATTTTGCTTGAACGTTCTTCGTTCATTCTGCATTACCATGGAAAGTCAATGCATTTATTAGCCCCTTATAACTGCTAAACTAATTTTTGCAGTAGGCTCCCTGCCGATTTCTGGCACAAATAAAAACTGAAACAGCTGTGATTATCATAGAAAGGAAATCATCTATTACACCTTAAGTTCTTTAGACGAGAATGAGAACTCTGAAATTCTTAATTATAAATTAAGTAACATGACTATGATAGAAGAGTAAAAATGTATATCTTCCTTCATCAGGTTCATCAAAAAAATAAAAGAAAACTCCTTTATCATCAAAAGAGGGGTGGAGTACAGCTGAAAGATACTTTTTTCCAAATTTATGACAATTGTTCAATAAAACATCTTCGTCCCCCAAATTTTTCGAAACCAAAGTCAACTAAAACAGCAAATTCTGAGACACTGAACATATTAGAAAACCTAATTAAAACTCCCTTTTCTATAAAATAAGCTATATGGCAAAATTGAATCTTTCACATCTGTAGCAACCTTTCCTCTAAAGCATAATCTGCAGATAGATTACTAGTAATCATTATGGAATACCATTAATTAAACTAATGAGAAAAAGAATACAGAAATTTAAGTCAGGTTAAAGAATCTTCTACAATGAGTCAACTAATAAGGAAAAGTCAATTAAATTTTCCTTTGAAATCAAAGTCACTTATAATTTTGTCACTCTACAAGTTATACTACAATAAGAGTTCTTTTCACACATAATCTAACAGAGCATCCCACATTACACATTATTATTTGTCTCTGACACTCCCCAAAAATCTGCAACTTGATAAAGGGTCTTTCCTTCTTAACCCACAGGCCAATAAAAGAAAGGTTGTAAGAAAGAGAACCACACCCATGCTTGATCCTCCCCCAAACATTGCTTTATCCTTCTTATAAAAAGGAAGTGGGACCTCAGGCCTACTGACACTGAGATCACCACAAAGTGAGTTTTAACAAAAGCTGGCAAAATAAAAGTAAGGAATTCTTCAAAATTGAGAAGAATTTACACGTTTGCAATTCCTTCTTAAATTTAAAATTACGAATTACAGTTGCCAATTAATATAAAGCCAATAATTTGATTATAAAAAAATTAAAAAGAACCCATTCCTGCCTGAACGGACTTCTCAAACTGGGGGAGGGGGGACGGGAAATGCAAATCTCCCCAGAAATTCTCGCCAACCTCAGGACAAGAGGGGAGCAGTGGCGGCTCATAGCTAAACTTTCTGGGGGTGCTGCGTCGGAAAATTGTAATTTTTTCACGAAATAGAGAATAGCTATTGACATTAAGCTTAAGGATCATGCAATATACATGTATAAGAATAGTATTAAAGAAAAAAAAGCACATTATATTGAATTTTATCGATATTGTAAGTGAAACTGGGGGTGCTTTAGTGCGGCAGTGCCTATGGATAAGGGATGGCTAGCATAAGACCAGGATCCCACTACCCTACTCCAAACTGTGGTAAACATTTCTTCTCTCCTCTCCAAAGAAACTATATAGAAATTCCTGCTATTAACATGGGCCAATTTCCGAATTGTGATACATTTCAAAGATTTCAAAAAAATTTCTGGTCGGTCATCTAATTATATTTGAACATTCCACTGTTTAAGGAAAGCTAAAGTTGAATCGGGAAGAAATCCATGGAAAAAATATTACCTTAGATTCACACACTAAATAATGAAGGTATATTTTTAAGAAAACCTAGATTAAAATGAATCCAAGAGAAGAATTAATTACTTCTCTGACCTTATGATAAATGGAGATAACTCTCTAAGCTCATAGACACCTGAACTCCATTTGAAAAATAATCAGATGTAAATGATTTTAAAACTTCTAGATATAAATATCAAAATAATAACTGAATAATAAACTCTTCTTTCAGAGATAACATGTTATCCAGGGTACAAACTTAACCCCAATCATTGACTGAACATAAAAACTCATTCGGTAGCTCCTTCGCACCCCAATCATAATTTTTAATGTTCCAGCAATTTTTTAGATTCATTTCATTGTTCTTATCCCGGAAAGAATTCTGCTTCTCCCCATCCGTATGATCAATGGGATAGACAGAACGTCTCAATTCTGACTGCTCAACAGTCTCCCGCAGATCCGTTTTAATTTGTATGGAAGGTATTTCTCTGGTGGGAGGAATTAAAATTTTATCAATAGCAATGATTTTTACATTTGCATGTTCATCTAAAACGTTCGTTTCGCGGCAATGCATCCCCTTGATCTTCTGGCACCTCAGTTTTGTATTCCAATTCTTCTTCTGCCGTTTGGCTACTTCCTTACAAGCTCTTGCCAGATGACCTCTCCATTTACATCTTAATCTGTCCTCTCCATAAAGATTTTGCTGAATTTTAGGACACTGACTTTTCAGGTGGCTCCCGTAACAGTTAAAACATCTAATCCTCCCCTTCCTACGTTCATCATTCAAAAAAATATAGGCGGGTGGAAGTCTTCTCCGGCCTTCTCCCTGGGTTGCCACATGCCTTTTTCCAACAATCACGCTCTATATGCCCTTTTATAGTACAACTAGCAAAGGTACCTGGCGTTGCCCGGGATAATTACACTTGGATGTAAACAGAACAATCTCAAAAAATTAAATTAAATTTTGCAATATCTTAAAAATAAACACATGAAAATGCTTAGAATTAATACAGTAAAAATTCTTAATGAAAATTCGAAAAAAATATTTTTAAAGGCTCACAATGGCTGGACCTCTCCAATAATTTCTTACTCACGTAATATTACTCACATGTTATTGCAATTTCCACTCTCGATGTGTTGAAGCAAAACTTGGCCATTCATCACTTTGTGCAGTCTATCGGTCGCCGATTCTTCTATTTACTTGCTTCCCATTTGCTCAATACATCACGGAGCTAAAGGAGTGCTTCCTCTGTCGTCTTTCCACTCTTTCTCAATAGTCTGCTAACTCTCCATTATCTCCATTTACTGATCATTTTTAAAGATTTTCAAGAAATTGTTAAGTACTAAGAACTCTCTTTTCTAAGAAAAGCCTGAATAACAGGAATTCTATGCATTGTTACAAATTGAAACTTATCCATATTGCATCATCATTTTATGTTCATTGTTATAATTCTTGGAAAGGATTGCTTTATCATTGCATCATCATTTTGAGCTCATTGTTATTGGTGAATTGCGTGTTGAAACCATTGTTGATATCTATTGTTGCACAAACTTTTATTTGCATTGTTGGTCATGAGATATATATTGTTGGTCCGTGCAGAGTGTTTGTGAATTGCGTGTTGATACCATTGTTGCAAAAACTTTGTCTTGCATTGTTGGTCATGCGATATTTCTCATTAATATGCCTTGCCATAACCATGAATATCGATTTTTTATCGATAGTTATTATTTTTTCGAAATCTGAGGTAGACAGTGACCTTCCTCATGCTTTGAAGGTCATGTATGCGAAATTTTATCAAGATCGGAATAAAACTGTAGATTTGTATAAAAAACATACAAACAAACAGACCCAAAAACATCCTTCTTTATACATATAGATATCTACAAATCACATCCCTATTCCGATTTGCAAAACACTGAGTCGAAATATGCCCCAATTTTTGGCAATTATAGCACCTGATCTCTTCTATGATCTTAGATTATTAATTCTCTCCCTTATTTCTGTTGCTCCACCCTGATTTTTCCTTCCCTGTACTCCTCCCTGTTGTTTTTATTTTCCCTAGGTCTATTCCCATTTCCTTGATTCTCATTTTTATTCTTTTTCAGCACCCTGCGTACAGCCTCCTCTACTGTTGCTCTGATATTTCGCTCTACTTTAGCTGTTATTTCTGCCTCAATTTCCGCATTGGTTAATACATTCATAGTTGCTGTTTTACCTTTCAACCTTTTCTCTGTTTCTTCTATACTTTCTGCTGCTTTTACCGCCTCATCCCAGTTTCTAGGATTCATATACACCATTCCCCGTTGTATGTATGGTAGTAAACCTGCCAAAAATCTTTCTTTAGTTATATTTGCTAAAAATTCTTTCCCATATTCTCTTTTAGCGTTTTGGACCTCACCCTCTCCATCAACAGGCATAAAGAGACGACACCCCAAGGATTATTGGAGTAGGGTTGCAAATTCCAACACAGACTCACCTCTCTTCTGATGATACATAGAAAATAAACGTTCATTTTTATTTGGTGTGGGCCTGGAAAATCTGGCAGTCATCACCCTTTTAAATGCTGGATATGTGTCTACCCCTACCATATCCTCACTTTCTCTGTCATAATACAATACCTCTCCTGCCAGTCTGACCTTGACCATGGCTAATGTGACAGCTGGGACCCAATTCCTTGCAGCAGCAATTTCATCTGCCCTGCGGAAAAATTCCGTTACACTCTGACTCCCACCAAAGACTGGAATCTCCACATACAGTCCTAATAACTGTATATTTGCATTCGCCATTTTTATATCTTAACTTTAACCCTGATATCAAGACTTAAAAAATAACTTATTGCTACAAAATTTCAAAATATTTCTAAGAATTTTAAAGAATATTGCAAATACCTAAAATGTATCAATATTATAATAAAACCACTTGTAATAAAGAATATATGAATAAAATTGTATTCTGTCCTGAAAATTTTGATTCAATAAACCTCTAGCATTTTCCTCAAATATATCAACTTATATTAAACTGATCAATATCCAAACAATGTAACACACTTGCATTAAAGATTCCTGTCTAGATTGCACTATTGTGGATTGGGTTTTAATTCTTTAGAATGAAAAAATATTGCATTTTTATTACAATTATTAAACAGTTTCCTTAAAAAAATGATCCGGTCCCCCACAGTAGTATTTCTCTGCAGACAGTTTTAGCGGTGTCAATATTTATCGTTCAGTCGCGATATCTTACCTGAAATATCACCAAATAAACTCGTACCTGAACGCGTTTTTAAACAACCCCTACAAATGATTTATTTCGAGGATAATTATCCGTTTGGATGCTGGTGTTATTATAAATGTATAACACATTATTTTTAAAATTTCATCATAACCGTTCATACAATGCAGTGCAATCAACAACAATAATATACAAACACTACAACTTCGAAGCAACGGCCCTTTCTGTAAGGTAGGTGTAGATCACTCCATTGGCTTCATTAAAGAAATTTCAAAGAGCAAAAAAAAAACCCATGGGTATTTATGCAGATATTGGTCAACAGCTTTATATTTACGTGTTTACGACGTGAATGTAGGCTTTAAACTGAAACAACAAGGATTTGAAATTGAAGGTCTCTCCAAGGGGATCGGTTCCACAGCAAGCAGACTCACAAGCTATCCGAGGACCAGCTGATGGGTCTGGGGTCACGTAGCAAGGCTGGAGATTTGCGTCAGTTACATAAGTTTTGTAAACTCTTGCGGAAATTTTCTCTATCTCATCTTTTTTTCATCATGTAAATAAATGCAACTGTTAAATTTACGCAATACTTTTTGGCTCTTGATGCTGGTTGTTCGGGAAGCAAATTGTCTACATTAGTAGCTCAAATGTTAAAGTATAGAGATAGAGTGATGGACCCGCCACCAACGGAAATAATTTACTGCTATGGAGCTTAAATCCCTCTGGTTGTTAAAAATATGAACGTACCTAACAATACGTTTCATGCAGGGGTAACAGATGAAAAGTTGATACACGAACATATACTTGAACAGGCTTTACTGATTTTAGACCATTTATTAAATGAAGTAAAAAATAAAAAAAACGTTGAGAAAATCGACACGCGATACAGTCATCAACCTCTCTGTGTTGTTGATAACTCAGAACCTCTTTGCTCATTCAAAAATCATCCGTACAATAAGTTTAAATACTCACTTCATCTTTCTGCTAAAGTCACGTAGAGACGTAGGAGAGATTCGCACCTTGGCATCGCAAACAGGTTATGGTCATTTACTCATCGAGGCCTTTAAAGATGCCACTCAGGAGCCTAATAGTTATTTACTACTTGATTTAAGTCAGAGTTGCCCCGATGTTCTGAGATTGCATAGTAAGATTTTCCCCACGAAAAACCTATCATTGTCTATGCGGCAAAAACACGAGTTTAAAGACGCTGAACATCATTTTTAAATTGACTGAATAGGGTGGTGATACAACAATGATTCCTCTGGTTGTGAAATATTGTCATTTTCTAGGAGCTTTGAAACACTCGACTCCTCAGCATAGAAAAGTATTAATGAAACATGCATCTCTTAATCAAGTTAAAGTGCTGTGTGAGATCTGTCATAACATTCTACACCACAGAGTCGACAAGACACCACCCATTAAACAGCGTTTGTGGAAAACAAAAGGTTTAGCCCATAAAAAAATTTCATTAAGGGCCAAGAAAACTTATCTGAACCAACGTAGAAACTGATTCCTGCTTCCACTTTTGCTAAAAAGCGTAGCTGCACCTATTTGGAATAGATTAATTAATTAAGAACATGCAAAAAAATGTTCCTATATCAAAGGTTCCTTCATGCTATGGTCCGGAGCGTCCTGTTGTCAACGCGTCCCGCAGAACATACCCAACTTAAGGCTGAACCGAACGTGGTTAATGATGTTGAAAAAAACGTAATAAACAACTGGATTCTCAAATCAACGAGATTTTAAAAGCACCAAATTTGAATCGGCATCAGAAAATGGATCTTTATTTAAATGCACTTCAAAAATATCTAAGAGCGAGGTACCAGGAAGGCCATTCCAAAAAAAAAGTCTTTCAAACCAAACCGAACCTCAAACACCTTAAAACCAGCTTTTAATGCCCCAAATACCGACACCGCAATCCTTTCAAGAAACACCTACGTATCTGTATCCACAACAACTCGTCCATTCACCCAATTTTCGTACGGATGCGGGTTTAAAAGAAAAAATCCACGATGATGGTGATATCGCAATGGTTAGCGCTCCCAACGAGGCCTAGGACGAGGTCAGATGACCAGGAAATGCCATGAGTTTGCCTGTTGAACAGACCTCCCCATGTACACGCTTCATCGAGACACTTCGAAAGAGAACTGATGTTATCACGTGGAATAAAAAAGGAACTGTGTCAATCAGCGGGAAATCAATACGAGGATTGATCATTATTAGTTTAATACAAGATGTATTATCACCCATCCCTGACCTGAAGAAGCCTCTACCCGGGCGAGCTCCAATGTGATACATCATATCAAAATCCCTGAAGAATTAATCGTGAATCCTGTATACCGGCCCACAGATGCGTCTGACACATCAAAGCTCGCTTGGCTGCATTATGATAAATAACAGTTTAACATAAAAAAATTAGTTTGTATTGCAATGATAAAATTTATTTTATTGTTTGTAAAATTTGGATAAAATTGTAATTAAATACATGAAAACCATTGATTGTGTTATTTATTTTTTTATTTATTTATTTATTAGAGATTAAAAGTAACCATAAACCAACACAAATTCAATCTGAATTTGAAATGTTTAAATGAAACAAATAAATATACAGAAATTGTATAAAACAAATAATAATAATTAGAATAATTAAACAGAGTAATTTAAATGATTGCAACATTAGTTCCACTTGGACTTTTGAAAGGCATTAAATTCAGAGTCACTAGTATATTCGTCTTGAATGATTTCACATTTCACGAGTAAGTCATTTAAAATCAGTTTATTTGTGTAAGTGTTGTTCAAGATGTCTGCCAGAGAATAATCCCTCACTGCTAATTTCAGGTAATGAAGACACTGCTGACCGCAGGTGTCAGACATCTGATGTTGCCCCATTCTCGTGTTGTAGATCCTTTTTTCCGCATGCATAAAAATGAACAGTTGAAATTGTGGTTGAGGAAACATTCCAAAAGAATCACAGATGTATGCTTGTTTGCTGGATGGTATTAAAAAGCTACCCTGTGTGAGCCTGGCTTGCTGGAGTCATCCTGTTAGCTATGAGTAAAGATGGGTGAATAGGTTTGAGTTGCAGAATCAAATATGGTGGGAAAACTCCTCTTGCCATAGTACAAGTGAATGGATCTCTCTCAAGGGCCCTCCATAGCTCCTGCGTATCCATCGAGCTTAATTCGTGAAATCAAAGCTGATGGTTCGGTCTTTATTGATTTCCAGGAGATTCTGATATTGATAATAAGCAATCAGGTTCACCGAATTAGCTGAAGGCTCGGAAAACTGAACTTCGACGCTTAACATACAGTTAAGTATAAGGTTATATCTATCTGTATAATAATTCCTGTCCCCTGAAAGATCAAATGCCAGAAATGTGTGACCGGAACCGTAATCGGGTTGATGTCTACATCTCTGTCTTCTTTCCAAATCCTGAGCACCTTCTAGAATGAACAAACTCTCCCAGATATGCCCCAGAGGGAAGAATTTGGCGTCAGAAAGTTTAGAGGAATTGCATGAGTATCCAGTGAGAGGGGGAAGAAAGATAGATTGAAATGTTGAAAGTTGAATGAGTTCGAAGTAAAAGAACCATTCTGGCCTTCACTCGTTGTAAATGCAAAAATCAAGCGGGAAGGGAATCTGACCAGGAGTTAAGTTCTGTATGATGTGATTTCTAGTTCCAGTAGCAAAACTCACTGAACTCATTTCAACACGCCCGATAGGGTAAAACGCGTTAGTGGTTTGCAGAGTCTTTGCATTTGCTAATAGCATAGCTGTGTTAACTTTAACTCTCTCAACATTCAGCATTGCTTTTCGGATTGTAATCTGGTAATTTGGATTAGCTACATCAGACATCAGAGCAAAGGAGGGTTTATTTCTGTAAAGTCTGAGACGAAAATCCGTAGAGTTTAGTAGCAAACTACACTGACGAAAGATGTCTAAATGGAGAGGTCCTTCCATTATTAAACGTAATTTCGTGCGAGTTTTTTACGTCACTTAAACCCATTGTCTGTATCGTCAGCACTGTCCATTTTATTGCACGTGTCCTTACATTACCCTGCTGTTATGCGTTGACTTTGTTTAGAAGTCTGACCATAGTTTCAAAGAGTTTGAAAATAAGCTCTGTATGGATATAAGTTATAACTCTGACTAAATAATGTATCACCCAGATAGCAGTTGACTTGTGAGAATAGAGAATGTAAGAAAAGGTTCACAGGCCATTTTATCACCAGCTGGTAACTGTCAATCTCCTTTGTTGATAACGACTTCTCAGCTTAATGTAGTTTGATTGAGATCCGTGTATGAATATGCCAAACCAGGTACGTAGAATTCACTAAGTCCGTCTTGGCTGATGATAGCTGTTGGTTGATATCCTGTGACTGGTCGTTTTTCCTGTTGACCGCTTATGTGTGGAACAGAAAAAATGTCGAGATCGCTGTTGAGACATTCAGTGCTCATCGGGTGTACCATTGATGCCATGATTGCGTATGTATTAGGCGAAAACTAATGATAAAGGCCGTATGTTTAAAACTGGCTTAGAGCGTAATTTTGCAGGTCTTTTTGTTGACTTCTTCTGTTTCTTCCTCTTCTTCTTCTGTTTCTTCTGCCTGTTTTTCAACTTTTTTGAACGCTGCACTCGGCCTCTTCGTTTGTATTCACTCGCCAGAAAGGACTCCAAGCTGTTGCCTTTAGGTCTTTTTACATGTGAATGAGTAGGAAATGTCGAATTTCGTCTTTTAACACGGCTTCTACCACTCTTAACTCTAGCACCCATTTCCTGTAGGGCACTACCTTCAGCCTCTTTCATTCATGATGACAACGACTGTTTGAGATTTTGACCATGTATCACATCATTAAAAACGCTAATTATCCTAACTTTAGGATAATTTTCTAATATTCTCTTTGCTTTTAGAGAATTATCCTTTTTTGCTTTGATAAAGGATAGGCTCTATCCGAAACGTCAGCTCTTTATTTGATTTTTTAGTTTTATTTTGATTATACTTATATATTTATTATTTTGTTATTTGTTAATTATTATTTTATTTTTCAGTTGTATTTATTAACTATTTATCATTAAAAACGGAAACACCACCCTTTAGGGCATGGTGACCAAGAATCTTACCCATGGATTTGAGTAAAGGTGTTGCAAAGCGAAACAGATTTAAAAATACTGAACCAATCCCATTGCTCCTCTGGAAGATAGACCCTCTAAAGACCAGTAAGCCGTTCCCTCTCTAGTTTAAATAGTAACGCGAAATTACTTCTTGGTTCGGATGATAGGGTATATGCATCTTGAAGTAATTGAGGAGGAGACAAAAAAGAAATCAACTTAGCAATACAGTTGCTTCTTACAAAAATGTAATTTCACTATGGTTTAGCCTGTTAAAAACGAGAGCAAATCCCCATGGTCTGACGTTTTTACTTAATGGAAGGGAAGGTAGTCAGGTGAATGAAAAGCCTGATAAACCACTTCTTGCCTGGCATGTGAAACTGGAATAATTCGTAGGAGTGGAGCGAATGAATTAGCCACAACTTGCGGTTGTATGATGTCTGTATACAGATAATAATCATATCTATTGTACCCTAACCAATAACGAGTACCAAGTCAAAAAGTTCAACTTGTAAACCCAATGTATAACATATACCCTCGCTAAAACTAATATAACGCCCTTCTGTGCATTTGAAATTAAAACATTTGTTAGGCGTGAGATTGATTTTGTAAAATAGTTGTTCTTTCAATGGAATCAACTGTACGAGCGCATCAACAACATCACTATGACTATCATAATACCCTTCGGGAATTTTTAAGATGTACTGTTCTGGAGTGTCAGGCGGGTAAAATATAACAACTGATAAACCCATCATCTGTGTCATTTAAAGGCATAGTAATAGGTGCTTCCAGTTTCTTGTTCAGAAACCTATCAGGTATAAATCCAATGTTTACCACTGCTGGGAATTCAATGAAACGTGTTGGGGCCCCTGTAAACAATACAAAATCATTAACCATCTATGTCTCGATACCTGCCATTCTAAAACTATCTTATAGAGAAAATCAATAGCTGCTACTCTTTATTGCAATTTGGTACTCCTAAATTCAACAATTTTCTGGAACAGGGGTGCCGACTTGGGATACCTTAACGTAACAGAAATATCGGACACCCACCTAAATGGCAAGTTGTAATCCGGAGTTAGAGAGAAACATTCCTCGTAGAATGTATTTGGTGAAACATTGAACACCTTACAGAATTCAGGCGTGTTAAATTGAATCCCTACATTCAGAGGCAAACTCATGATGACGATTTGGTCTAAAGAAGTGTTATGGTAAAAGAGAACATCTTTCAAATAGGCTTGTAAGACCAATTTAACTTCGATTATGAAAGACTGGTGTGTTGGAATTCTTACTGGCGAGACAAAGTTGAAATCAACTTGTTCATCTATGAGATCATCCTTAAAATCTATTTCGAAACTGTTGTTTACAGCCGTAATGTTCTTGAAGAGCACAGGGAAATGTGTTTCCATTAAACCAACCTCCCATCGCCTTTAGAAACGTAGCGTCCTTGGCAGTCGTGTAATAAAAGGAGCTGTTGTATTGGAATTAGTTTGTTCACCAGTTGGTGGGTTTGATGGTAATGCAACATAAAAATCAGTGTCTTCTTACATGGTGGTTGTACTCGGACCCAACTGTTGTCAATCGTCACTTGTCAAGCATTTAAAAGATCTACCTCTCGTACCCAGCTGTTCATGCTGTCAAGGTAACCTTGCCATTTCACAAAACTTCGCGAACACAGCGCTTCGTGCGCCATCAAATAATCTTTTCAATTTTAAAAACTTCAGGCTTTTTCACCTTTCTCACCTCAGATCTCTCTGCCATCCTAATCATAAATTTTATACACAACAGGCTTTCTATAAATGATTTTTGAAACCTCAAACACCTCCTCAGTCAAGTTCGGAAGATAGCCTTTACCAAATATGTTTTTCAATTTCGAAATACGTACGTAATATCCAATTTGCAACTTTGGATTTGTTGGCAGAGCTGGGGCATTTCGTTCATTGACATCAGCTGGTGCCATACCCAGGGCTCTGTGATTGCAGTGGTTGTAGCTTAACACGAGATCAGATAAGACATCAATGTATCTGTTTTTGTTGGTAAATGAAAAAAAAATTAAACATAATCGCTTTTAACGTACGGTTGAATCGTTCGATAGTAACAGCTTTCAAATCTGATTCTGTGGCGAAGAAATCGATGTTGAGTACTTTAATATAGTCTTGAACGTGCTTGTTTAAAAATTCCTTCCCTTTATCGCTGTTCACTTTTACAGGAACGCTACCGAATGTGAAAATTTTTTGAAAGGCTCTCTGAAGTTCAAGCCCTGTCTTCGTTTTTAGGGTAATGACCCACGCATAGCACGAGAAAACATCGATGTAGGTAAGTAGAAATTTATAACCATCGTTCTGTTTTGACAGACTGGTTAGATCGACCAAGTCCACTACAATATGCTCAAATGGAGCATATACACGCATGCGATTACGTGGGTAATAATGTCATACCGGTTTATGCATTATATAAGCTCTCACACCCCTTAACCTTTCACGTGTCTCTTTTTCAGAATGATTTGTTTGTTTAGCTAAATCTTTCACACCACCAAACCCGCTGTATTAGCTGGGTTAGAAAATGCATCATCCATGACCAAAATTTAAATTAAGTTATGTAAAGAACACATCTGTATTTATTTATTTATAAACCAGTATATGCGAGTTCAGACCCACCCTTTTTGACACCATTACTCAGATGTACACTTGTCAATTGAAACAATGTAGCAATTAGTTGAAAATTAAAACAAACAATACATCTTTAAAAGAAGTAGTTTTATTTAGAAGAAAGGGCTTGGAAAAAATTTGATGGCTCAAGAAACAATAGTTAATTAGTAATTAGGCAATTAATTCGAGGTGCCAGTATGTCAACCCCTTTCCAGTTGGGTGGGTATTTAAGGGAACCAGGGGGTGTTCACTTGAGAGACAGAATCAGCTAAGTGGATTTTGCTGAGTGCCCCAAGATACCTGTTACCTGTCACACCAGGGGTACAACCGGGATTTATGAAATTAACTTTATTTTCAGCCTTAGGCCACCTGAACATGGCTGCCTGCACGTGATTAATCAAGAAAAGATCATCCACCAGCTGCGTGACCCTGCCCGCAATTGGAAACCAGATCAAAAAGTAATCAAAGGTAAATAAAATCAAAGGTAAATAAAACCACATCCAAAAGACCAAAAATGACCACATGCAAATCAGGACCAACGACCAAAAAAAGGACTACACCCTAAACAGAGGACCAACATCCAAAACTGAGGGGCCAACACCCAAAACAAGAACCACACTCAAAAAGGACAAATCCCAAAAATCCACACCAGAGGGCAAGAGTATGACCAAAGAAGGTAATGCCTTAGAAAAGCAGAGACACACCCTGCTAAATAGTATTGGGACACAAAGTGAGGGACAGGGTCCCAGGAGACCTTAGCGCATTCCAGAGCAGGATGAGAACAAAAGAATAAGTTTCGGCATGGTTTGCTCTTTTGAGAAATCACCCCCTCTACATTCCTTTCCGGCCCAATCAGGGTATCCTCTACTCACGGACACTGCCATGTTTCAGTGCTTTAGCGATTTCTTTCTTGACGGATGCCCTAAGGCATTATGGACATTCAGATAAGAAACTGCTGGGGAATGAACAAGATGCGCCATTTGGCAAACGTTTGAATTTTGATATAAAACTGGCAAGAATGGGAGATCTGCAACTTCCCCCCTTTACAGCCACGGATACGCCTTGTTCGAAAGTTACTGTGTAACCATTAGGTTAAATCGCGCATGGGGGGCATAAAGCGCGTCGTGTAAAGTTAAAATTGACCCAGTGTTTGATGGGACACTCGCAATTCCTATGCCAGTCGCGGTGATGGTTTTCTTGGGAGTTGCAGTGTGAATAACTCTATGACAGCCTCGTATAGACGTAAACAACCTCTTGTCCTTAATAACGTGGAAGAAGTTGCCTGTGTCCGCTATCCATGCTTGCTTTGGGAGTCCAAGGTAGTTTGCTGCAGGTTTCTGCCCCTTGGCTTTACCATCGCGTTTGCGAGATTTACCCTTTGGACATGGGGTGCGCACATTAGGTGGAGGTGGCTGCTGGGGAACGCGAACTTCGTAGGTGCCAGATGATGGTGAAAACCGCTTAGAAAAACAAACAGATCTCACATGTCCTCGGCCACCACAATTGTAACAGGTTACTCTTGAGCGCTGTTGGGTCCCTGAGGGAGAAGGTGGCACCAGAGCAGGCTTTGTAGTGACGCAAGAGGCAACACCAGAAAAGCGTCCACATGAATTATTTTCAAATACAACGCTCAATTTGCTATGAAAAGCTTCGAGGGTCATGTTAGAGTCAGTCTGCACTAAGAGCCTTAAAGCTATCAGATGATCAATTAACGTCTTGTCATCTATGAGTAATGATACGGCACCCGCCTTCGCACGGATTTGCAATGCACGTGCTACGTATGCATTGGGGCATCTGTGTCATAGAAGGTAAGAGCAGAAAGGCGTCTCATAACTTCTGCCTCAGTCACAGTATTGGGTGGGGCATAACAGACAGATGGCTATCCATATGGAAAACGGATTGTTATCCTGCAACATGACTACAATGTCATCATCTACCATGCTTAACAAATAATGCCTTACATGTGCCCATTCCATTCGAACAGCGGATCTCTCTGGATCCAAAGTCAGTGAGGAAGTCTTAGCATGTTAATATTTGTCTAATCTCTTTGATTCTAGGAAAGCTAACATACGATACTTCCATTGGTAAAAGTTAGTGCTGGTGGGCTTTAGGGATTGAACTACTGTCATCAAAGAAGACTCAGCCATAATTGGACACAAAATAAATTCCAATTCCATTAACCACGCTCTTCTACCAGTGATGGGGGGGGGGTATAGGAATCTTTAAGTGAAATATTTATAGCTAGGAAAGAGTCAGCACTTTGTAGGTATGTAATAAAAGCCTTTATTAATGACAGTAAAAAGAAACAAGAACGCAAAACGTATCCTATGGTTAAACAATAGTAGAAGTTAAAATTACAAGCTAAGAAAAGAAAAATGAATTCAAGTACTCACAGTGTCTCGCACTAGTATTAGTACATAAACGAATAAATTACGCCATAGAAAGGGAGTACAGCCGTGGTGACTCGCGATGCACAGTTAACAGCCTAGACGCATGGTTCTGTAGATAAGATATTCAAATATGGAGAAAGGCAGCAGAGATTATGCCACCCAAACAAAATAGGCTTCGTAGCCAAGCCTAAACATAGTGAAACTGCAAACAAACGAGCGACGGGTGGAAATCAACATTGTCACCCATGAAATGTGGGGACCATATCGACGAACTCGTAATCGTAATTGCGGAAGTGCTATCTGAAGGCTGAAGCAATAAGAAAGAAACACTGGCAAAGTAAGTGGCCATCATGAGCTACCCAAGTAGGAGAGAAATGGAAAAAAGTGGTCGCAAGACCAATGGAGAGAGAAGATGGCGAGAGAATGTAATACACAATTAAAAAATAGAACACCATTTGCGCAACAATCAGACAGTACAACATCTCGCGACCGAGTTAATTAGTTGTGAAAGAAAATCGCCACGTGAGACCAAGAACACGCATCACGCGCGTTCGAAAAAACAATTTTTTGATAACAATGGTCCATGCGCTACCACAATGAATTGCGCAATTCTAATTACAGACTATGAATAAAAAATAACTTTTTATAAATAATAAAAAATATTATAATCCACTACGAGAAGTAATGCATAAATTGCGATTTCCCAAACAAATTTTGAGAAAAAAAAACCCATCTGTACGTTTGTATGTCACCAATTTTGTGCAGCTCAGTCCTCTGAAACGGCAAATTTCAAAACCAAATAAAAATTATACATACTTAGACGGTTCCTAAAACTATGCATTGATGCATTTTTTATGGAAATGGTCAAAGCCATTTTAGAGAAATTAATATTTTTTGGTAAAACGGAAGAAATGGCACAAGTAATCAATTCGTCACCCCAAGCACAATGTAAACGACATGAACAGCTTTTGAAACCGTATCATTATCTCGTGGTAGGCCTGTGTGAATATATCATTCCGTCGTACCAATTTATTTTTTTTTGCAGTCGTTGTTTTATCTTCGGGAGCCAAAAAAATAGCGAGTCAGGGCTGGTGGCGCGAGAGCAAGCGACATACAGTTGTCAACTAATATATACAAACTTTGTTGTACTCGAAGAACTCGAGAAATGCTTCGCTCATGAAGTACTCGACATATGTGTGCATATTGGTGACACCTGTTGGCAATTATTCTCCTTATTTATAGATTCGTAAGGAACAAAACGATAGTGCGATTTACTCGTTACGACATCTGTTAACATTATATTTTTGCTGGAACCAGTTGTTTTTTTTCCCATAGGAATGAGATTTCCCGCAGAAAAAAGTATCCTATATATTGACTCAGGTACTGAATAACCTTCACAGCAAATTTCAACTAAATCCCTTCAGTAGTTTTGGCACCAACCTCTTACACGTAAACAGAGATACATTCAAACAGACAAAAATTCTAAAAACTGTTGTTTGAGCTTCAGTATCGTTTCTAATACACGTAGCAATCACTTTTTCAAAAAAATTTAATATAAATTTTCGCCTCGCTACTATTTTATTATATACAAGGTGTAAATTATCTACTTCAAAAAAACTACACAACGATGTAGACGAAATTCAGATGATTAAAGTGAAATAAGACACATGGGGTTGCAAATCGCAAGCAACGCCGTAAATTGAACCTCAAACTATGCTGAATGGCGTGGCTCATTTGAGGCAGATAATTTACACCCTGTATATAGAAGAAGAATATTTTTGTTTTTTTGTGGGTTTTTTCTTATACAAATCTACAGTATTATTCAGATCTTGCTGAAATTTTGCAGAACTCATCTTCAAAGCAAAAAGAAGGGCACTGTCTACTTGAGATTTGGAAAAAAGAATAATTATCGATATTCATAATGACGGCAGTGCATATTAATAAGAGGAATCTCATGACCAACAATGCAAGCCAAACTTTATGCAACAATAGATAACAACAATGGTATCAACACGCAATTCACCAACAATATGCACTAACCAACAGTATACAGTGATTCATAATGATGGCTTGCATTTCAAAATTTTGCTATGCAATTATTTGCTACTAGCAGAGGACCCGGTGCTGCCCTGGATAATTACACTTGTAGGTAAAAAGAATCTCAAAAGGTTAAATTATAACTATAATATGGCTAAATAATAACTCAAGTCAATACAACATAGAGCAAAGGGACTATCCATTCTACGAAAAATCCGAAAAACAGGAAGTCTAGGTGATATACTTGGACTTTATTTAAACTCTTTTTGACTTGCCTCGGAATAAAATAATGTCCATTTTCACCACCGGAAAACATCACTGGATATTTTTGGACCCAACTTCTTCTTGCCCCTGACATAGAAACTCGTATTAACTCTTGCTCTATTCGAAACTCCCGTTTTTCAGATGTTTCCAATGCCCGTACAGCCCTTGCTGTTTTAGCTGACCAATACTCGTTCTCTTTCTTTCCTTTCCGGACACATAAATTTTTTCCAGTCGTCTTGACATTTGATGGGGAGCTCAAGAAAGACGCGAGTGACTCCGTTGCCTCCTCAATAGACACTGCCTTATTATATGCTGAAAAGCATATATTGGTTTCGCTCTGTTTGTGTGTCTGTCCGTCTGTATGTACGATGATAACTCGATTATGCCTTAACCTTTTCAAATTCTGCTTTCGTTCTTCGATAGAGACCCTTCCTGGGCTTACCTGATTAGTTTGTGATTGAAATCGATCCAGCAGCCACGTGACTATTAAGACTCCCATTAAATTTTTTATTGGCAATATAAGGCATATAATATGTCATAGGAAAGGGAATGGCGAGCACCAGACGAATATGACAATCTTTTCCATATTCAAAATGCCCCCAAAAAAGTACTTTAATGACCCATATTACGAGCTTTATCTACATATACATATAAGGATACAAGCTTAATCGGTTCCTTTATGTTTCCGGCTGGCATCGTTTGCACGATAATGTTAAAATGGAAGACCTTTACTGTGATATATAATATTCTGATGAGCTCTCGTGGACTCCTTCAAGCTCGTGCACTAATGTTAAGAATATGACCTTAGGGCATGTAATATATGAATCGATTTGTGCTGAAAAGTCTTAAGTGAATACAGTGTTACTTTTTGTTTAACATTTCGGCATTGCAGATATCAGCTTGGAGCACGAACCCTTTATGAAGCTTGTCAATGTTCATTTCTTTATTAAAATTCAGTGCTTTTAGGTCTATTGTTTAAAGTGCATAGTGATGTTAGGCCTGTAAATAAAATTTTTTAATTAATTTTAGGCCTGTTTTTAAAAATGGCTGATTAATATTAGGCATATATTAAAATTGACTAAATAATGTTAGGGCTATAGTTAAAAGTAATTAAATAATTTTAAGACTATTGTTAAAAATGGCTAATTAATGTTAGGCCTATTTGCTTCCACGGCCAAAATGGCTGACATTTAGTGGACAGCATCAGAAGCTATGGCGTCACTCACCACAGCTGCTGAAAAGGGTACAATTGCCTTAGCTGTACTTATTATTCTTCTTCCCTTAGCTGTATTTATTATTCAAATTCAAGCTGAACCACTAAAAAACATATTTATGCATTTCTTCCTAAAGAAGAACCTGGGCCTTAAGGAGAACATGGGAAATCTTTTTAAATATGGTAAAGCTAGCAGCCAATACAACATATGTATAAAGGTAACATTTTCTTCCCGACCTGTAAGCTTCAAATAAATAAGGAAAATTAAAAAGTAATAGAAATGATTGGAATACATTTTGAAAAATATAGTTAGGAAAATCAATTAATAAATGAATGAATGTAGTAGTAATTTATTAATTCCTTTAACCCTGGAGGGCTAATCATATTTGATGAGCACAAAGGCTAATCATTAGGCTAATACTTTTATAACCCTCATAATATTGACCTTTTTAAGTTTAGATAAAAAATATTTCTGCAAATATATCAGTGGGCTCTCTATATAGGGTAGTCCATTTAAGAGTAGACATGAAAATAGTTCGAAAACAAAGCATTGTACGAATAAAATGTCCAAAATCAAATGTGAATTACTTCGTGGGAGAAATTCATTAGCCCCCCCTCCTCTTGTGAGTGAGGGGGCAGGGGGTAACTTTGAAATCTTAAATAGGAACCACTATTTTAATGGTATATTCTAATTGTACACAATATTCGAGAAATGTTTTATTCTTGGTGTTTTTTCAATTGACCCAACCATTCAGGAGATACAGGCCCTGAAAGTGTGGAACTTTCAAAGTTTTGAACCCAATTTTATCGATGAAGACAAAGAAATAAAGAGTGGGTCTTACAGACATTCCTATTCTACATCTTAATGGTCTTTAAGAATCCGAAGTCAGAATTTCAAAACTCCAATATTTTTCAATACGCACGCACAGACTGCCTCCACAGGACTGCTTCCCCCAAGACACATGGTTTTTTTAAATTACTTGTTTGCACTATAAAAACACCATAAAATAAATCGTTATTTAAATTTCTTTCCCTAAAACATTACTCTTTTACCATTTCAAAAAAAGGTCCTAAACCAGGCCATTTCAAATCATGAAATTAGGGGTTAAAATGATAAAATTAATATTGAATGAATGAGAACCGTTTTATTTCCATAAATAGCAAATTCATAAATTTTTAATGAATTATTAGGCACTCAATTTACTTCAGAGTCACCTTAGATAAATAAAAAACTAAATACGTTATTATAAATAATAAATAAATAACTAAATAAATAAATAACTTTTGGGCTAGCATATATTTATTAGTAAAGTAATCGACTCTGAGGCTCAGTAATAGGTTAGTAATCATGATATCGATTACTGAAAGCGTGAAGAATCAGGTATTCACAATAGCAATTGCTGGGGAGGAATCATTCCACTGCTACATACGTACTTTTAGTGCTTTTACTACCCTTTTCGAGCGGCATGTTGATGAAATATCAAGCGACCGTAGCGCCCTCCATAGTTCGTAGCGGGTAGTGAATAGTAAAAATGACAAAATAATATTAGGCCTATTGTTATAAATGGCTAATTAATGTTAGGCCAATAGTTAAAAATGAGTAGCCCTTAAAGGTAAAATGTATCTTTAAAGATACATGAATTTAAAATTTTTTTCTTGATTAAATTCATTGGTTAAGCTGAACTAATGTCCATGTATCTTTAATGACGCATCTAATGTACTTATTAATAAGGTGACCAATCGTCCTACTTTAGGGAGGACAGTCCTTCTTTTGTATGTTCTGTCCTTCCTTGATAAGTGTCCTCCTAACTGTCCTCCTTTTTCATATCTTAAAATTAATAGCGCCGAACTGTTAAGTGTGCACTCCACGTTTCCACTGCAACAGCGCACGTGTCATACATCTGGCAGTAAGTGGGTTTCAATAAGGTGACCAACCGTCCTGCTTTGGGAAGGACAGTCCTCCTTTTGGGTATGCTGTCCTCCTTCGAAAATTGTCTTCTTAAATGTCCTCCTTTTTAGTTTTTCGTCCTTCTTGTCCTCCTTTGTACGTATGAAAAATTGAAAATAAAACAAAAAAAACTGCATAAACAATTTTAAAATCTACCATTAGTATCCTCCTTTTCATCTTTCAAATAGTTGGTCACCTTATTATTAAACAAGTGAAGTCCTCAGTCGATACTAAAATAAAATAAAAAACAATTTTTTTCTTCAACCCCATCCTCCAATATGGTAGATGATGTTGGTGCATCCTCAAGTGCCCATGTAAAATTAACCTATTTTTATACGTTTTAAACCTTTAAAACTGTATAGCTAAGATGAATAATAGTAGAGATAATATAAACATTTAAAAGCATTATTTGAGGTTTCTTGCATTTTCATTTAAGCTTAGAAGGAGCAATGTATATATATATTTTAAGATACATTATGAAATAGACTTACTATTCTGCATAAAATTAATATAACTCCCTTTTTGGCATTGCTATATTTTTATAAACAAGATTTGATTCAAAAAAATTTTTTTTGTTGCTGAAATGATGAGTGCTCCTTTAGGGGCTAAATAATGTTAGGCCTATTGTTAAAAATGGCAAATTTATATTAGGCCTACAGTTGAAAATGACTAATGTTAGGCCTGCTGCTAAAAATGGCTTATAAATGTTAGACTTATATTTAAAGCTGACTATATAACGTTAGGGTTATTGTTAAAAATGGCAAAATAACCTTAGGCCTATAGTTAAAAATGACTAAATAATTTTAGGACTATTTTTTTAGTACGCAGTTTTCGAGGCAAGAGTCCCACTTACTGGATGATGCGAGGCGTTCCCTGCCTCCATCAAGCCAGGAAGTATGTTAAAACTCATCTGTTAAAGTCGTAGTTTGTTAACGTTGGTTATGCCAACGTCCGTTCACTACTAAATAAATTGGATGACTTAGAAATATGGATACGAACTGCAAATATCCATGTGTGTGCTTTGGTAGAAACGTGGTATTCTGACGACTGCAATTCTATAGATGTTTGCCCTGATGGATACTATATGCTAAGGACAGACCGTCCCACAGGAGGAGCTAGTGTAGCTCTTCTCATTAAAAATGAATATCCTACTCAAGTTACTAAAGGTGAATCTAAGCAAGGCTTGGAGTACCTTTTTTGCGGAGTCCACCTTAATCATGACAAGAATTAGAATCTTAATAATTTACCATCCGAGTTACGTTGATATCCAAGAAGTAAGACTTAATTCATGATTTAGATATGAACTATGATCACTTAGTACTAAGGGATTTTAACGTGGATTTTTTAAAGAATCTCGTTACAATACAAATTCTAATGGAAAATGCATCTATTGTTCGGCTTAAACCTACGATTGATAATCCTACTCGTATTACTAAGAATATAGTGACTTTAATAGATCAAGTCTTTATTCCTATGTCATGGGACATGGTTGATTTGAAATTAGAAACAATGCCTAAGTGCGACCATCAAACTATTGTTATGATTGAAAAAGCGATAATAAGAGCGGTCCACGTAATACCTAGTCGTACGAAATTGAATGCAGTTGGGGTGCATTCAAAGATTAGGTTTCAAAACTTGACTGGACACCATATTTGGAGGCAGAAAATACGGATCTGATGTTACAAAGACTTTGTTATAATTTGGAATTACTATTGGGCCAAGTAGGTCTGATCACTAAATGTTTTTCTCGTCGGCCTAAGTATACACCATGGGGGACGAAAGAAATTTTGGGTATTTGGACCAAAAGAAAATCAAGTTATCACAAAGACCTCTTGGAACTTAGAAATCTGAATAAATTATATAAAAATCAAATTAGAATGGCTAAAAGGAAGCAAGTACAGACAGTAAAGAACCAAATTGACCTTTGGAAATTTGTAAATAGGGGTAGAACTAATAACAAAATCGCTATAAAACAGGATAAAGTAATATACTACCTTAAATGGATTGATAACCCGTTAGATATTGAGATACCCAAGCCCATTAGCAACAGCCTTAACCCCTTGAGTCACTATTTTTTTACTTTTAAAAAAACACATTTTTTTTCATTCAAATAACTTCTGGTATTAAAAGAAACATTTCTATGTATTTATTATAATATTTTGAAAAATATTAATGTAAATATAAAAATGTATGAAAAGATCACCACCGTGATACAATGGTTCTACTATTTCAAAATTTTTTTTAATATTCATGTGTATACAATTAACATAAAATACAATAATTATAACTTAAATATATAGAATAAAAAGGCCCAACTACCTATCAGTTCACTTTGTGTTAAAATATATAAAGCAATTGTGCTCCTGTACTAAACACAGAGCTACTTTACGTTTTTCACAGGCCAACTTTGTTTGTATGGGACCGTTGACTGAATTTCAAATTTTGCCTCAATATGCTACAATCACAGCAATTATAAACAGAAGAAAAAGAATAGGAAAAAAATCCGCTACCTGGATTCTTACCAGGGATTCCGGGTTTGTAGCATGTTGCCTCCAATAATTTCATTAGTTAAAGCATAGCTATAGTATTTCTACTATCATTTTACACTGATTATTTTACAAATACACTAAATATTTTTAGTATAATAATAAGGTTACTATGAAATATTATGTGGTATTATTGTGCCAAATATTCTAATGACATTATATAAATTTCTTGTGAAAGTTTTATTGTCCTAGCTAAATATTCAACAAATATTACACTACCAAAACTGCACGAGTAATCTGTGGGGGGGGGCGCCCCCCCGCCGGGCAAATCTGGCTAAATTGCAGAGCTTGAAAATAGTTGATAACTTAATTTTAGAAAGTTTTAAAAATAATTAAAAAAAAACAGTTGATGCCTTGTGTGAAACAAAAGCGAAGGTACTTTTCAATTTATTTGAAAATAAACAGAGATACTTTTATTTATCATTTTACAAATAAAATTAGATTTATTTCTAAGCATATCTATATAGAAATTGCAAACGCATACTTCCTGATAATAAAAATTAAGAGGAAATGTCACTAAGTGAAGAGTTAATAATTTATATCAAATGGCTCATTCACTTCATTCTCCAAGTTCATTCTGTCAAACTGCTCCATTCCCTGCTACACTAATTCACCATGTATGAAAAAACATACAAAAGTTTAGCATGGCCTATTCGCATGAATTTCTTGTTACAGATTGAATTGTTATATTCAACATATTTTTAATATCTTTAGAATTACTCCCATATTTATTTAGAACGTGTGTGAAAAGTATTTTACCGAAAAAAAATATTGAAAACTGACCTATCTCTCGATTGTTGAAGCCAGCATGCTCGTTAGAACAATGCAATAATAGCGGCTATAATTAGTAGTGTATACTGTTGATAATTTTTAGAAAGAAAGAAGGAACTTATACAATACTTCATACAAAGTGACACAACGCTAGCTTTAATGTACATGAAATAAAAAATAGGTAACTGTGATGTATATTTCTTTCGACAAGGTGACTCAAGGGGTTAAAAAAGCTGATGTTGACTGGTCATTGCCATTCAATTTACCCCAAGAAATCTATTGGGTCATGAAAACCATTAGATTAAAACACAATTTGAATGATGGAATTTTAAATCACATAGTCTTAAAATATTGGGGTTATGAAGGCAACTGTTTATTAACATGTTTAATTAGTAAAATTTGGGATACAGGTTCCTTCCCTAATGCCTTAAAACAAGCAGCAATATATAACAAAATAAAAAACCAAATTACCTTAACTGTGGATAATAACATCAATGGTAACACAATCAGTCAAAACTGCTTTTCCAGAGCCAAGCTCACTTTGCATGCTCGCCCAAAGAGTAAACCAGAGGAGGTACACTGAACTGGGAGAGAAGCGTGAAGGACCTCTTTAGTCCTCCAGAGAAGAAGTCCCAGAAGGGACGAGAGTCAAATTGTAGACTGACGAACAGAGTCCCCAAAATCAGCAGCATCTAAAAGATCCAATAGTTGGGGAAGGTGGCCTTGTTAACATCATCAAAGCAGACATCCAGGATATGGCGGGGTCTTCGAAACCTGAGGGGACCTTTAACAACGAGTGGATGGTCCAGAGTACCAGAAACTACAGTATTTTCATGATTCTTCATAAGTGTCTGGACAAAGGTGCTATATGGGTCATCCCCAAATCGTCATAGATAGAGTGGTTGTTGGCAACTCTTCTGCCAAGTTGGGCAATGGGTCAGAGAGCAACATTTTGGAAGGTCTGGAGATCCTTCCGCCTAGATTTGTAAATAGAAGCCCAAGCAGGCATTCCATGAAGTAAAATAGGACGAATCACAACCTTGTATATCAACAGTTTGTTATCTACACCAAGAGCGCTGTTTCGCCCCAGAAGTGCAATCAAACTGACCCTCTTTCTTTGCTTTGTTGAGCGCGCATTGGACTTGGTCGTTCCAATTTAGTTTGGAGTCGATCATGACACAGCTTTTTACCCACTCAAGTTTCTTGCCAAATAAGAAGAGGGGCTTTGGATGGTTTTTGCATTAGCAAGTGATAAACATGACCTTGCATTTTTTGACATTCAGCTTTATTGTTACAGTGTGCCTTAGGGCTATTTATATATAATAGGGACCAATTACGTTCCTTTACAAGTGGATAAACATATAACGCAAAGTCAATGAGGTAAATTACAGCCAAGAATACAGAATAAATTTGAAACAAAATAAGCCAATCAATTGCGAGCAGGACACAAGTACACCAAAGATAAAAAAAATTAAAAAAGGGTGAAGTAGTCAATAAACGAGCGCGGGGGGGGGGGGGGGGTTGCAAAGGTTATCTCTACATAAGTCAGAGAGAAGGACCAATCCGGTAAAAGCCATAAAGAAGGTCGAAACAAAGCCTCAAGCCAGGGTCCACTCAGAGAACCCAAAAGCTGTTAGTGCACATACCTAAACAAGTTATCCCAGCCATTAAGGTCCCTATGGAAAACTTAAATCCCATAGAAAACTTATGGGGTATTTTCGCCAGAGCTGTATGTGCAAATGGAAAAACATAAATCTGTATATGAACTGAAAAAAGTGACCATTGAAAAATGGGAAGAAATCTCAAAAGAAATATTAAAAAATTTAATTAACTCTATGCCAAGCAGAATGGATAAAGTTCTTACTAAATGTGGTTGAAGTTTCGGTTAAATATAACCAAATTTTAGAACTTCTTGAACAATGTGCACTGCCTTTAAACTTTTGCAGCAGTGTAAATATTGATTTCTGGTGTATTTAATTATTAAATCAATGTTTGGTTGTTTTCGCTTATATAACCACTTTCTTTTACCCCTACCCAGATATCTATAAATGGATTTTAAAATAGGCCTACTTGATATAAATATTTATGAATGTGCAAAAAATGAGGTGCCTTTAAACTTTTGCAACGTACCTTAGAATCAAATGAATTTCCATTGTTTATTTAAACCAACTGCATTAAAAGTAAAATATTCAAATTTAAAATTACATCTGTGTCACAGGTAAAGCTCCTTGGAATGCTTACAAGATTTTCTCGACAATGGTTTGCAACAATGATTATTCTCTTCTAACGTTTATGGTAACTTTTATTAAGAAGGAATGAATGGTTCTAGCAGTGGAAATAACATAGGCACAGGGGTTTAAAGTATTTAGACGTGCGAGCATTTCATTTCTCATTTCGTGAGTGTTTGCAAGATTCGTGTGAATGCTGCAATATAATACGTAAATTTACATGTAGTTTTCGCCATTGCTGTATATAAAATATTACTGTAAAATTAAACAACACACAGCATATTTTAAAATCATTTTATCGAGTTATATTCTTGTTTATGTCCGGTCAATGTCTCATCATTTTATGCTCATTATTAATAATTCTTGGAAACGAACGTTTAACCATAGCATTATCAGCATCTTAGTTTCCAAAATATTCACATTCACACAAAATAGAGTCAAAATATATTCTTATGACATGTTTGGATCTGCTATGCTACCAAATAAGCTAGGTGATAACTGTGCTAAATTTTTTTAGATTAAATTCTGGAATATATTAAAAATAAACACATGAAAACGCATAGAATTAATAGAGTAAAAACTTATAATGAAAATTTAAAAAGAAAATTGTTCTTAAATGCTTACAATGGATGATTCTCTCCAAGTATGCTAGCCTAAATAATTTCTAATTTTAGATGTAACTTGATGTTGTTGCAATTCCCACTCTGCTCTCTATCTCTTGAAGCAAACCCTTGGCCATTCATCACTTTTTGTAGTTTAGCAGTCACCGATTCTTCTGTAACATGGTTAACATTTGCTCAATACAGCACGGAGTAAGGACTGCTTCCTCTGTCGTCTTTCCACTCTTTCTCAATAATCAGCTTACTCTCCATTTTCGCCAGTTACTGATCATTTTATAAGATTTTCAAGAAATTGTTAATACTAAAAACTCTCAATTGTAAGAAAATCCTGAATAACAGGAATTCTATGCATTGTTACAAATTGAACCTTATCTATATTACACAAACTTTTACCTTGCATTGTTGGTCATGAGATGCATATAGTTCATACCTGCATTGTGTTGGTGCATTGAGTGTTGATACCATTGTTGATACCTATTGTTGCACAAACTTTTCCTTGCATTGTTGATACCTATTATTGTACATCTTGTACGAGGTAGAAATGGATGTAGTTACCCGGATGGCAATGGTAGGGCCCATGTAAATTAGGATCTAAATATGTAAATTGTTCGTGTTCTGTCCTTTAAAAGAGAGAAAACAGAACATGTAACTCCATTGTCGTACAATGGATCGCTTGACTAATGCAGAGCTGGCAGACATGCATCTCGTCTACAGCAAGGCATAGGGTATTGCTACTAAAGCGGAAAGGATTTACCAACAGCGTATGGAGAAGTCAGTGATTCTCCGGACATGTTCATCAGAGTTCGCGAGAATCTCGTCTGGATGCATTATCTCTGTAAGGATGCATTTCCGGACCCATGTTTATAGGAAAAATTTTGTTCCCTGTTATAAACTGTAAATGGTATTTCATTCTTGACCTACTTTTCTGAATCACCCTATATATATTCAAAGCACTGTCTACCTCAGATTTCAAAAAATTAATAATTATCGATAATAAATCGATATTCATAATGATGGCAGGGCATTATAATAAGAAATATCTCATAGCCATCAATGCAAGGTAAAGTTTTTGCAACAATAGTTGGTCCGTGCGGAGTGTTTGTTAATTGCGTCTTGATAATATTTTTGATAAATATTGTTGCACAAACTTTGCTTTGCATTATTGATCATGATATATTTCTTATTAAGTAGTGGAAGAATAGAGCTATTAATTGTTTTCACAATGTCCGTCTGTCTGTCCGTCCATCTGTCCCTTTCATAATTTTCGCAGCTTTTCAGATAGAAGGTTGAAATTTGGTTTGTAGCTTAATATCGGAAGGGGCATATTCACTCTTTAGTTTGGTTTTGATTGGCCCACTGGGGTCTGATTTTCGGGGGCGGAAATTAGAGGGGACCCAAAGATCTACGTTTATTTTTGCATATAAAGGAGTGAAATTCGGTATACAGATTCCTCTGTGTAATATCATCATTACTCTGAAGTTTGGGCCAAATTGTCTCAATGGGGTCGGAATTGTGGGGGTGGCAGTTACTGGGTCTTTAGAACTATATCATATATCATTCGAACGGAAATGATGAGAAACGAAAGAAGATAGAGCTCTTTTACACTTTCTAAATACTATGTTCGAGAAAAATCAACTTTTAGATTTAAAAAATTGGGGAGGGGGTAAAAAGTGAGATATAAGGATAAAAATAGATGATCTCAGGGCTTCCGCTACTCTCCTATACCTTCCTCGGGAGGCTTAATTTCTTGTTATTATACCCTGCAAGCATTATAAATATCGATTTATTATCGATAGTTATTATTTTTTCGAAATCTGAGGTAGACAGTGGCCTTCCGCATGCTTTGAAGATCAATTGCGCAAAATTTCATCAAGATCGGAATAAATCTGTAGATTTATATAAGAAACATACCAACAATCCAGAAACAAACAAATCCTGAAACATTCTTCTTTACACAGGGTGATTCTAATCGTCTGTAAACAATTTAAGGGGGTATTATAGAGGTCAAGTTAAACACAAAAAGTCCTATGAACATGGGTCCGAATTTGAACGATAACTGAGATATAAACAGATATAATAATGCTACCACCAAGATCAACAATTAATTAACTCAGGTTTTGTAAAGCCTAGATTAATGTAATTTAGAGGGATAACAGGGCACATAAGTCTCTGTATACCGTTAAATTTTTATGGAATTCTAACACGCAGTTTTTCAGTTATGCAATCAAAATTTTAACAAGTGCTGGTTAGTACTCAACTTCTATAATACCCCCTTAAGTTGTTTTACACACATTTGAATCAGCCTGTAAATGTAGACAAACTAACCAGACCGGTTTTATAATATAGGAAAACTCAAATATTTATTGGTTATAATATTACAAATGATGTATGTGACCCCCCTTGAGTCACCCGGACAATGGCAAGATGATAAACAATCTCATCTGAAACTCCTTTTCTTTATTAACACGTGGCCTTCTCGTGTTTTTGCGTTTAAGAAGGCATCCAGTTTCTAGAAATTGATCACACCACTTACGGATACTTTTGTCAGTAGGGCAATGTGTATGAAATTGCCGACGAAATGCGGGCTGGACTAAAACTGTAGAGTTTGTTTATGCATACTCCAAGACGCAATATGCCTTTTCATTCACAGCCGCCATCTTTACTTTTAACACAACACCAGCCCCACCTCAGCCTCCAATTGCGGGAAGGTTAATATATTTGAGTTTTCTTACATTTTAAACCCTGTCTTGTGAGTGTATATTATAAAATAAATGGAAAGTAAAATTTTGAAATACCGGCCATCATTTTGAATCATCCTGTTTATTACATGACCGACAATGAAAGGCAATGTGTCTGCTTTATAAATAAGGTTAATTTTGTAACATTAGATAGATTTCCTGTTGTTCGGGCTTTTCTTAAAATAGATAATTCTGCAAACTTAATATTTTCTTGAAAATAATTAAAAATGAATAATGACAGGAGATAAGGCAGAGTTAACAGAAGATTGAAAAACTGAGCAACTGCTGACTGATCAAGTAGTTATCGAAGTTCCTAGGTGGCAGCTATCGAAGTTCCTTTGAATCCTATTTCATTCCTGTTTTTACAATGATTGTTTCTTGTTTGGCGATAAATTCAAACTTGTACATTGAACACTTCATTTTTGACAAAAACTTAGAGAGAAATATGCCTCTGAAGTTTGACTTTGCTGCAAAACACGACCAATCCTCATATGAAATAGGAGTTAAAATTGCTGCCTGCAACAATGAATTGTCCGTACTTTCTTTATACAGTGCTTTACTGAAGAGTCGATTTTTTGCCCCCTCTACTGCTTGAATTTAGCTACAGGGCAAACTGAACAATGTATTTAATGATCGTACAAGCTAACAAAATTGTCAGCTAATGTTCAGTATTTATTGTGACGTTCCAGTTTATAATATTATAAATTCTGAATATTAATTTATTCTTATTTCTGCTTATTACCACCAGTGATTTGTTTATTTGAACATTATTGAACTAAAGATGAGTTACAGAGGAGAATTTATCCCACTTTTATTTAATTTCTAGAATTGGATAAATAATTTTGTTGGAAGTTAGAATCTCTTTTTTTTGTCTGAAGAAATGTCTCCCTCTCTTTTCAAGTTTGTTTACTGCCTGAGCTTGGAATGCTTTCAGCATTCATCCCTTTTTCTGAGCAATGATGACGGGTCCTGTGGGATAAGCTATTAGGTAATAACACTTATATTTGAGGCAGCTATAAGCCTTTTGTAAATTACGACTGTTGACAGGAAGTGAGGCAGCTTAGAAAGGAGAACGAATCGCGTGGGTGAGATAAAAGACAACCTAGGAGGAAATTTTACCCCCAACGACATTAAGAGCAGCAGAAAGCTGACTACTGACCCTCTACCATACAACATCCGCAACATATGAATCTACCAGGTGGTTGCAAGACATATTGGAGGCTAATTCAAGAGTCCAGAAACAAGCTTTTAGCTTTATTTTTGACCTTAGGTTGACCCTCCAAAATTTCAGACATTTGACGACACAAACAATTGCTGATTGGTTGATTTCTAACCCCTTCTCGAACGAGGGAACTTGTAATTTTGAGAAATTCAGTGTTCTCTGGGATCTTGCACCGTTCAGAACACCAGCGGCTTTCTCCAATTCTAGCCCTCTCATGTGCGAGTGTACCAAAGCGTAAGTGGCGGGGTTGGGTCTTTGTCATCCGAATGGTAGCAACCCTTTTGCTCCCTGTGTCCAGCTCACGGGCGTCCGTCATGAAGGGAACATCAAAATTCGTTTAGTTATAAATTTTACTTTTCTTTTATTCCATTTCATGGTGCAGAACTTATAACTTTAATTTTTTCCTGATAACCGAGGCTTTTTAATGATAGATATCATAGTTGCGACTCAACTTAAATAATGACAGTATTCCCATAGAATTCAGTTAGTATTGTCCTAAAAATGACGTGATCACGTTCGAAGATTCCCATTTGCGCCACAACCATTGGCAGAAGATCACAGAGCTCAAATCCCAAGAAGCAAGACCATTTAATTCGTCAAAAGAGTATGTATGATCTATATTTTCCCTTTGGCCTTGAAAGAGCGTTTCCTTTTTATAAAATCTCATTAGTTACATTTGGTTAATTTTACTTTGTTTCAGATTCATCTTTACTGTAATCTAATCAAGTTAGTGAAGCTAGTAGTGCAAACTCATATTTTAATCTTCAATTTATTTTCATTCTATTATTTATTATGAATAAATTTCATTGTTTTTGTTAATCGAAAAACTTGAGTCCCTCATTCTGTTCTCGCCCTTCTTGGCACGGGCTTGTGTGGAAGAATTACTATGTAAGATTCGGTATTGGGTTTAAATATTAATTGGCAATTGGTTAATTAACATTTTTTCTGATAGTAATCAGATGACACAGTCGCTTTCTAATTATTTGGTTATGGTAATCAAGATAAAGTAAACTGGACCATTACATTACTGCTGAACACGTAATGCATTTTTAAGCTTAAAGGTGCATTGGTAAGTTTGGGCTATAGCCAAAGTCATGCAATAGAGGGGGCAAAAATCGACTCTTAAGTAAAGCACTATTTCATTCCTATTTCATTCCTGTTTCTTATTTGGTGATAAATTCAAGCTTGCAGATTGAACACTTCCTTTTTGACAAAAGTTAGAGCGAAATGTGCCTCTGAAGTTTGTATTTGCTGCAAAACACGACCAATCGTCATATGAAATAGGAGTCAAAATGGCTGCCTGCAACAATGAATTGTCCGTACTTTCTTTATAGAGTGCTTTACTCTTCAGTAAATACAAGTCCAATTGTTGACTCCAACAATGGAATTCGCGCGACTGCACAGACCGAAGGATTAACAGACCATGCCTCGTTAAAGCACGGCCTTCCTTTGGACCTGGTGCTGAAGACAGCAACGTCTTCAAATTTCTCCCTTCTAAAAATTCTCTTTCCTCCTTTTTTATATCTTCTTTCTGCTCACCTGATTTGCATTTCTTTGCTTTTAGCGAATCGCATACGTCGAACTGGTGATATATTACAAAATTTAGTTCAACATCACAATTCTTAGTGCTTCAGCAATACATTATTCACGACATGTTCAGGCCTGGAAATTTTTAGGAGGCTGTGGTTAAAGCCAACGCCTCTTATAAAGAAAAAATCCGCACTGAAACGTCATACATTGTTACATCATCATACTTTGTCCTTTGTTAACCGCATTTCTACCAATAATAAGCTCTAAATTTGGTCCTACTGGATACATGAATTTTAGATTTCAGTTTAGATCGTGTTCCAAGAAGGAAAAATATTCTGCAATGATCCTTATAGTTATAATTATAACTGTGTATTCCATGAAATTTTTTAAGATAATTAGCATGTATCTATTTGAAATGTAATATTGATGTACATTTCCAAGTTAAATGAAATGATGCACAAATGTAGATCACTACTTAGCATTTTTGTGCTGTGAGTAAGAATAAAGTAAGCCTAATCTAATAGTCATATTTTCAATCCCTTTGTGGTTATACCATTTCTCTTTTGTTTATAATTCGACAGAATGGATATACCAGTGCATGAGTTTCTGCTTTAACGTATATGGTTCTCATCCTCAAAATAAAATTTCACAGGAATTTCAGAAACATCAACCTTTTTGCACGTGCATACAAGATGATGAAGGATATATGGGTCGCTCCACAGGAAACGTTTAAATGCGGAAAATATAGCACTTTCCCATAAGATATAATTTGCCAATTGTTACTGAGGCAGCAGCAGTGTTTGAAGCCGACGATGGAGAACCAACCAACCTTTGAGCATCTATCCAAGCAAGGGGAACAAGTGAAAACACATGTCTATTTTGAGTCCGAACACTGGTCTAATGACTTACCTATTGCTCTCTCCTCTTGGAGAAGAAAGCTGCAAGATAAAATTCTGAAGCACTGAAGGGACGAAAGTCGGGATGTTAGCCTTCTACTCCTACAAACTGTATGAAAGACCAGGCTTGTTTAATCTGGTGTTGCATGCGGGGAAACTTACTCAGCAGTATATTGTGGGCGCTTTTTAAAAGTTGAAGGAGACCGGAGAAAATTAGAAGTCTTTGAGAGTGGAGGCTTACTACTTGACTTAGTTCACAATCATACTCATAACTTTAATATAAAAGCAGGAAAGATCTGTGCTCTACCTAAGTCATTTCCCGGGAGCAAATGCGCATTGCAGCAAAATACCAGGATGCAATGGCATGGTGGCAAAATTCGGAAACTGGATAACTTCATCACATTTACATGCAATCCAATATCTAAAATGACAGAACAGCTGGTTCCGTACGAAATTTTGATGCATAGACCAGATATCTTCGCGAGAGTCTTTGGTTGAAGTTCAGAGCATTTGTCGACAACCTGACTAAAAACTCGGTGCTCTGGAAGGTGGTGGCATGGATGGCGACATTAGGTTCAGAAAAGAGGTAAAGAATTGGTTAAGAAAAACCAATATAAAATGTAATTACTCTCAAAACGCATCCATTTCTTCCAAGAATACCTATAATCCTCAAAACATAAATTTCACAGGCTCTAAGCCGTCTGCCTTGCCTCTAGTGAACATGTACAGTTGAGTGCAAAAAGGTTTATACTTAAGTCATAGTTGAGCACATACCAAGCTTATACCTGCTACCCTATTTTCGTTCAGAAGGGACAGGTCCAGTCTAATCTTCCTTAAATTTTCACTAAAAGTATCTGATCTTGCAACTGATAAACATTTTTCTTAGGTCAGTTCCTGCGGAGCTGTTAATACCTTTTTACAATCAACCGTTCATTCACAGCCACCCAAGAAGAAATTTGTATCGTCAAAGTTCACCATAGCAGGGGGACTGTACATATAAATTAAGATTACGAGATGAAGAAATTATTTCATCAAACTGGGTCTTACTTAGAGAGGTTCATCCATTGGGACCATTGAATTTTTTTTCAAATTTCATTATTCATTCTTTCTGCATGAATTCTAAGCGTTTCCATGTGCTCATTTTAACTGTACATTCCCTTTCAGATATCGCAAAATTTAATCAAAAAGCAAACATCGGGATATCACCTACTTTATTTGGTAGCAAAGCAGATCCTTCCATTTCCTAAAAAAATCCCGATACTGAATTATTTAGACTATAATCTGTGAAAATTTCAATATTTTGGAAACTAAGTTGATGATGATGCGATGACTGAATGTTCTTTTGAAAGAATTTTTACCAATGAGTATAAAATGATGAAATGACAGGACATAGATAAGTTTTGTTTATCGAGGAGGCAAATGAGAAAGAATGTGTCACAATTAATTACACTGGCCAACAAAATTTAAGATTTTTCTTGGAAAAAAATGAAAGTGGGTTATTTTTGGTAGTATTTTTTCTGCTGATTACGAATATAATTTTCAAATTTCTCTAGCACGCACAGCTTTCTTGTTTTACAATGAAACATTTTTAAATCATTCAGTGTTTGGGGCGTGGTAAATTTCCTTGCGGCCCCAAAATATGGATAGTTTAACAATGCAGACGCTTCTCTTCACTCCCATTACTTTAACATAGAAGTCTCATAATGCATAACTTGGGAACGTGACGTAATAGAAAAAATCTAAAAGCAGATTTGGATTCTACATACAAATCACTACTAAGAACACTCTGTGTTTTCTTAGTTACAAAATGTGTGTTGACTAGTGTTATTATTAAGCAGAGTGTAATTATTTGTGCAGAGAGAGAATAGGGACGGGAGACGATTAATCATTAAAATTCTTCTTTTAATGAGACTCTTACTATAGAATTCACAAACTAACTTCTTATTTTTATTCCAATATATGTTACACAAGAATGTCGGGTTTTGAATAAATAGTATTTACATAATTTAAATAATAATGGAATAGAGATTTCTTCTGCGCTGGGATCTATCGCTGAGAAGAATGAATCTCGTCGCCAACTTCCTGAAGCATTGGGGAAAGGGTCCATACCGGCAAGCCACGGCTAAGTGGTCGGAGAGAACATCTGGTGTAGAAGTAGGTAAAAGTCAGGTATGGAGGAAACCTGAACAGCATGGCAAACTTGACAGGTAAACCTTCTCGTGAGCGGGAAATTTGGTAAAAACAAAAAGAATACACTAGAAGCAAGTCAGCCATTAGTGTCATTCGACTACAATTATCCTCGAAATAAAAGTCTAGTGGATGATAGCTTTGACCACCAAACGACGCAACGCTGCCCACCCAGCATGGCAGGCCGAACAGGGCCCTGTCGACGCTACCAGCTGCAAATGGAATGCTGCGGGTGCGACGCTGTTCACGGTTCTCCCACAAGAGCAAATCGAAGTCTCTGCGTTGGGTCGAGGCCTCTTTGACAAATTCGGCTGAAGTGCCACCGAGGGATTTGTATTCCTCGCTAGACCTTGGTATCTGCGATGGGCATGCAAAATCTCCTGCTGGAATTTTTGTTGTGGCTCTGGATATTACGGACGTCTCTATCAATGAAATCGACTCACTACGCTTATCGTCCCGCACGTCATCCAAACAATGGTCGTCACTAATAGCATTCAGTATATCTTTTAAATTGTCTATGAACAACAAGTCTTCTTGCTCCGATATGCAAGCCCATGGTTTCGCTGTTTCGTAATTCAAGAAGCCATTATTGTCAATAGCCGCTGCCAACAAATTATAATCTATTTCGGCAAATGTTCCAGGCTCAGAATTAACATTACATGAATAGTTCCTATTGACCGGTGGGCAGTTAAATAATTTATGTCTAATGGGCTTAAGGTTGGTTCATAGTCTGACAACGCTGTTTTGCGTCGGCCGTCTGCTGTTCCGTCAACTTCAAAACATCGCCGTTAGCGCTCTCGTTACAACGCTGTAACATTCATAGTCACAATGGTAAAACGGTCAACGGGAACACTGCGCATGCTCTGTATCAAAGAAATAAGTATGATATAAGAAGTATCATTCCAATAGATCTATATATGTACAATCTATTTTTCAAAGAAGAGAATATTAAATTTTTTTTTAACTTTTGATCTTTATATTCTTTCGTTCTCGTATCCTACAAGCAGGTATACTTTTGTATCACTTCGATTAACTTGCTTTCCTCTATTTTTGTTTTTAAAGAAGAGAAATGACGTCAAGAGATCTTCAAGTTCTGATTGGTGGGACATTGTGCGTTGGCCGTTGATATAGAACAAAGTTCTATCCCAGCGCAACAGCAGATGGCGGCTCGACAGCCATCAGCATAACGACAAAGCACAACTATGAATCATCTCAGCAAACGAAATGGTTTTAATTGGAGCACAGCGCAAACACTAACGGCAGACTATGAACTAACCTTTACTTGGGATCGGGTGGCTCAGATTCTGACTTCTTGCTTGCTTTCATTCGATCCATGTTCCTCCTTTATCGTTGCTGTCTCTACGACGTAGAAAGCGCGCCTTCTGACTCGTATTTTGAGATCGTTCAACTCTTAGTTCTCGAAAGGCCGTACGACAAAAAATTCGGCTCTTCTGCTGTTCACTCAGTCGTCCTTCGCTTTTCTAATTCACATTCGTCCGCGTGCTCGAGCTCCGGAATCGCATATCCAAGCTCGCTTTGTCCGCGATGCTTATCTTCCATTCACGAATTCCATCTCTGCTTGTAGCACTGGTGAACCCTCTCTCTTTCCTTCAAGAACCTTTCACTTCCGTGTTTCCACCCATTCTATCTAGAATCTTATTCCCGCTTTTTCTTCCTTTTCTCTTTCTTTTAATGTCTGCCAATCCTGGCTCGCACTCATCGCTCGCCTTCTCATCACGTCCATTTCTCTTGGCAGGGGTCGGCCTCCTGATTTCTTTACATTTTTCTCAATGTCACTTCGTTCAATCTTTTCAATGATCTCTTTAAATGAGGTGACAGTATGAGTATTGATAAAAGAAACTCTGCACTTAAAAGTCAGTGTGCTATCTGCACTTAAAAGTCAGTGTGCTTTAATTTGAACAAGAAAGCTTTGGCTAGAGCAGTTGGGTATAAGAGCTTCTACTTTATGGGCAAGGGAAATTTCAAAAGAAAGTTGGGTCTAAAGTTTCCAGTGATGTTTCCCGGCAGTGAAGATGGATGTCATTTAGACCATTCCTTTCCAAGAATTATTAACAATGAGCAAGAAATGAGTATAATAGCACGATATACATATAGCTTTTTTCTTTCGAGGAGTCAAAGATATATACCTATAAACCTTGAGATTCTTAACAAATGTTCAGATGATATGTATTTGTTTGGAGCCCTTGAACAGTGGAGATCCTTTCAGACCTGACGGCAGCTTCCCCTTCTTCTTCCAGTGAGTTGGGTACACAAGGACGCCATTGGTCTGTGGCGACAGTTTATGATGTATCTAATAATATAGCATACATCCACCTGACGCTTAAAATGGTTTCATCGAAGTATACGTGTTAATTCATATCAAATGAAATGCCACTGAAGAAAAGAAAGAGTATTGGTCAGAGACAGAAAGTTACCCGGTGCTGGAAAAATTGGTAAAACGAGGACGTCTACAGCAGGAAAATGTAGAATTACTGAAAACCAATTTTCATTTATTATCAAACTTTCTGAGATTGTTCTGTTACCCTACAACTGTAATTATACCGGGCCCTGCTGGGTGCCACTGCCAGTCAATATATTGAAGAAGATTATTTCTTGGTGTGTTTGTTTGCTTGTTTCTTAAACAAATCTAGTTTTATTCAGATCATGGTGAAAGTTTGATCTTCAATGCAAGAGGAAGTGTCATGTCAATAGACAGGAGCCAGTGAACAGAAAACCATCTGATGATATAACAAGAGCAACTGAGTTGGCAAGCTCCCGAAGAAGAGCTAACCGTTGGCTTTAGATTAATTGCGTGTGAACCCCATCACCTTTGATTCAGAGTGGATCAAGCCAGAATTACGTGGAAGGTGGTGGAGTGCAGTTACTGGAGTTGATTAGGAGCAAATACAAAAGAGAAACACAGAAACAGATTTGTAGAGAGTTTTTCAATTCTGCCGTGAAGAAAATTTTTTCGCTGAGGTGAATTCTGTTTACAGTTGAAAAGATTTATTGAAATTAGAAAATACAGTAATTTTGTGTGACTTGTGACTCTGTAATTATAGTTGTGTTAATTCCTGTGTGTGTGTTTTAAGAGGGACTCCCTCAGGACTTTTTGTGATATTTTTTACCATAGAGAAAAAGGTAATCATCATACCTGATGGACAATGTCCCGTCCGCGAGTTTATTAGTGGGTTATATGTTAAAAACAGGTATTCACATACGCATCACCAGCAGCATCTTTGTCACTGCCTTCAGGAATGTTTCCCAGCAGTCCACAGTGATGATATGATATCGTTACTGAAGCCACTGGTTTAGTGCAGAGCGGTTCCGCCTTCCCACCCGCCTCAAAATATGCTAAGAGAATCTAAACCAACCTCCAAACCTTCCTATTGAGCCAAGAGAGGTGATGTTACCACCACCTCCAGCTCCTAAGGTTTGGGATGGTATCCCTCCTTTGCAGCCATCAAGCGACATCTCCATGGTAGAGGTGGGTATCTTTATGATGAAGATGTACCAGATGAAAGTGTTCCAGATCATTGCTTGTGAAGGAGGACTTTCCACCCTTTCCTCCTCTAGAACTTTCATTGATATCGCAACCATTGAGGATGGTTTTCGTACCTTCACTGGCTTCAATGTCATCACCAGCTGGGAGAATGAAATAAGCTTCATCACAGCGGGAAGTGCTTGTGTCGGCTAAGAACCCTCACAAGAAAAAGGCCTGATAGCATCGTAGCAGAAGGGACAGGTTTGCTGCTTCATCTTCAGACTGAGGCAGCGGTGTGATCCAGCATCATAGGTCTTATTCTTCTTCCACGGGTTGGAATTGAAACAAAGACATAGCATTGGACACTATATCAACATGTTCAAGACATTAATCTCCATTGGTAATGGGACAGCAGAAGACAACTTAGTTCTACAATGAAGGTCATATCCTTGAACGTACGATCTCTTGATTATGTTTTTAAGCAATTGCTTTTATCAACGTTTATCGCTTATTACAGGACGGACATTCTTCTGCTGCAGAAAGTTAATTTTGCTTCTCTGCAGCAGTGTCACCATCTTCCTTGCCTTCGTAAGCAATATCCTAACATCCAAATATACTTTAATTCTTCTTCACCATATGGTTAATGGGTAGCTATCATCGTATTTAAGCTCTCTATTCAAGCATCGATATATATGTTCGACTTTTAGTACAGAGTGATATCGTTGGACATTTCAATATGTAGTGTTAATTTTTTCATTGCTTAACGCATATGCCCCATGTGTATAGCAGAAAAACAACCATTCTTTATTAATCTTTAGTTTTTTGTGCACGTTTTTACCTGCAGTGATTGCTGATGACTTCAATTGCCATCCAAATGATAATAACATCTTTTCATATATACATTCCCTCTAAAAGCAAAATGCACTGTTTGATCTATAGACTTGTTCTTCTCAGTTAACCAGCATGTGTTCACGATCATCAAGGATCCAGTGTTTCATATAAGCTGGATTTATTTCTCATCGATCGTGCATTTACTGGGTGACAGGGTGTTATGGAAATTATTCCTTGTTCATTCTCCGACCACAGTCCCGTCAATTGTTCATGGAATCCTCTATTTCCAGCATGTGCTGCAGGTAAAAAGTCCCGCTGCAACTGATTTTTGATCGTGTCTCTGCTCGGCAATAAGAAATACAAGGGAATGTTCGTTAAGTTTGTGTAAAGGATCTTCATAATTTGTCTACTACACTTGCCTCATGATTAGAACTGAAATATAAAATCAAAAAATTCCTCCGAGAGATTGGGAATGCTGTTGCTCGCCGACGCCAATGGCACCTCCTCATGCTCCAAAACATCCTTCGTCTCCTCCGATATTCAATCCCTAAGGAGGAGTTTGTTGCTTAAGTTTGAAGAGCGAAATAAATGATCTAAGGATCCTTAAAGTAGCTGGTGCAGCACTTAGGGCGAAATTATTCTGGGCTACTGACATCAGATACGTATCGTCAGCAGCATTTGCAGAGGAGAGGCTTCATGTTAATAACAACAGATGTCACCGGTTAGAGGTGGAAAGTGGAAATCTGGATTCTGATCCTGACATCTTATCAGCATCAGATGGCACTGATGGCACTGTGGTTGGACAATGAACACAGCATACTCTCTGTAACACGTGGTGAGCCAGCAAAAGCACTATCACTTTTTAGCATTTTTAAGCTACCCAATCATTCCATTGGCAACCACAAAGCAATGGATAAAGGCTTATATCTCGGCCCTTCACTGAAGATAAATTTAAGAATTTCTGTCTGCATATCACCATCACCAGTCCAGCCCGGGCATAACAGCATGACGTGGAAACTTCTTGGGCCTTTCCTGGTGCAAGTATTTAATTTGATGACTAAGGATCCTCTCTCTATTACTGCAGATTTCATCCCGCTCCCCAAGATCTCGAACCCGGAGCTAATAACCCTTCTTAATAAATATTAAAGTGTTCGCTGGGTTTTCAACTAAGACTCAAACTCTTTGCTGATGAGTTCATTAATCCGGGGCAATCCTGCTCTTTTCCTTCTTGCAGGATATCGGACAATTGTATAGCCATTAGGTGTATTATGGAGGAAGCTCGCTTATGTAACAGATACTTGCTGTTCTGAGTCTTGACCAGGAAAAAACTTTGATAAAGTGAATCACGAATTCTATTTAATATGTTTCAAAATCTTCATCTTTGGAAGACATTTTCTCCGATTTTTTCTGCACTGTATTTTTCGGCCAGACCATGTTTGGAGATCAATGGATTCATTTCACCCTTTGTGTTAGGCCCGTGTTATGCAAGAATGTCTCGCCAAAAACTTTTTAAAGCTGTTAGGCAGGAGTGTCTGTCATCCCACCTCCTTTATAATTTTTATCTAGAACCTATGCTGCAGTAATTAAATCGCCAGCAAGATATTCAAATATACGTTTTGCTAGTGGCCACCATAAGCATCAGATGATATGGTTCTCTTTGTTTCAGATGCATATTCTTTGGGCATCTATAGAGAGACTTTTGAACTCCTTAGTACTTCGATAATGAGCACCATCAACCTAGTCAAGTTAAAAGTTATTGCTATTGGGAAATGGACAGTGCACTACCTCAAATCATTCCCTATAACACTGGTGGCGAAATTACAGTGCTTGGATATGTTTATTTTGTTTCTTCCAATTATGGACTCTTTGCACTGGCAACAAGTAATGGGAAATTGTTTTAGTCGCCTTCAAAGAGATTTTCGTTTTACAGCATCTATATTCGTCAAGGTGAGCTTTATCAAAACACACCTCATCCCTTTATTAATTTGGAAGTGCTTATTCACCTTACCACCAGTTGAAGATCCTTGCAGACTGCATAGAACTGTGTGTTGGGGAGTTTTGCATGATGTCATCCTTTAGGTCCAGTGCTGTTTTCTTTGAAAGAGGAGGGATAGGTTTGTCATCTTTTATGTCCACTGTTGCATCATGGAATTCATCCAGATTGGTTGCGATGATTCGGATATTCCTTTTCCCTTCTCCCATGTAGGCTACCTTTTCTTTTTGCATCTGCGTTTTTTCTACCTTCCTTGTTGCCCGTGATCATGAAGTTTCCTCAACCAAATTTTTACAAGACATTTATGACCGACTTATTGACTTTCTTACCTGAGCTAAGCCACATGGATCAAAAGGAATGGGGCCATCTTCGTCTTTCATGGTTCTTCCAGCAGTCCGATCTACGAGAGACAACTGATATCCTTGTCTGCAGCATAAAGAAAACTGTTCAGCTTGTGTTTTACTAGTGTCCTTTCGCTCAATCTTAAGAGGATCGATTGAAGTAGCACTACGGACTGGTGAGTTTCTCTTATCAGTCCGTGTGATTCTTTGGAAACGATTCCAATGGTGAGGCTTTCAAATCAAACCTAGCCATTATCATCGCATATCTCGATAAAGAACTCTTGTTAGGAAGATGGGAAAGATTATGGGTAATTTCCATCGCACTCAATTGTATGGAGAAAAGTGGCTATTCAGTAGAGATCCTTTCATCTTCTTGAATGGTCACGGCAGTTTGCATCACCTAAACGTCTTTGTATAGTCTTTGTAGGAGATCAATTTTTCCACCTCACTCAGTTAGGAAAAGGGCTGCACGACTCCTATCGGCATGTGCACTTAGGCACCTGATTTGATGTGTTGTGTTATAGGTGCTTGCTGAGGCAATTTCACCAGCTTTAGCTCCAACAGCCGCTGTGATGAATAATGGTACAAGGCAAAATGTAACGACTGAAGAAGATCGAAATTTCTACAGGATTGCAAGAAATTTCTAAAGAGTTTTTAAATTAATTCGCTTCCCATATCATGAGAAAAGAACGTAAAAAGCAAAAGATATGGTGACGCTTTTGACCTCTATCAATTTTTGCGGTTTAGTTAATGCAGGTGATTCTTCTACAGTCAATGTCACCAAGAGAATTTATCGCAGAACGTTCCAGGCAGCGTTCTGGAGCTTTCCAGACAGCAAGACCGTCATTTTAGCAGATATTCCCAGTCAGCTTTATGAAAACATAGCACACGACATAAGGCAATCAATAAAAATAAATAATAATAAACTTAATTAATCTGAACACATATCGTTTATTCAGTCATTCAAGGAATTTTAGTGAGCACTTGTCCGATATCAACCGAACTGGCCCATCGAGTTGTTTCCCGAGAAAGGCTTTGCATGTGTTCATGTGTACCGTTGTGGAACGAAATCATCTCATGTGCCAGGTAATCCACCAGCAGAGGCAAACAGTGAGACCAGATGCCATGGTTACGAAGGTTGCTCTAAGAATAATTTAGAGGAACTACCTACTGTGGTCCTGAGTGAGACAGACGAGAATTCCAGTAACTTCTTACCACAGTAATTTTCACTCTGTTAGGATTCCTTGTTGACACAGAAATCACCATTATGCACAGCAAGTGAAGGTACCACATGTAGCCTAATTTCGTGGATTCCTCATTTGGCACTGTTGGTATGCCATTTCTACCTGTGTGTGGTATGCCATTTCTATCTTTACACAAAAATTAATTAAGGCAGATCAAATTTATGCTCTTAGTGTTAGTTTTATGTTCGCTCATTGCTCTGCTCGATAAATGTTTAATTCCAAATTTCATCTCGGCTTTACAGAACCTGAGTTATTACAGAGTTTAAGTGACATGTTAATGTGAAACGTGACATCCGTGTGCAACGTCATCGATGACGAATTTCATGTTCACGTTCATTGCCCGTAGAAGTTGTTAAGTTTCACGTAACATGCCTCGTACGTGTAACTCGAACGTGTGAGGTTTTGATCACATGATCAGTGTTTTCTGTTTTATAAACCATAGCCTACAACAATGATCAGTGGTTTCTTCTATTGTTGTAGGCTCTGCATTAACAATGATACTTCAGTTAGTTAAATTAATTCTGTAAGGCCATAAAATAATTAAAAATACTGTATATTTAAATGTAAATACAGTACATTAAAAATGCAGAAAGCAAGCAATGTTTCTTTAATTTAACTATTCATATGATTTTTTATATGGATGAGAGATGTGTAATTCGTATAAACTTTTTAATTTTATTGAAATATTTTAATAATAAATTTTTTATTTTTAAAAAATATTATCATAAATAAAATCATAAATAAAATTTTAAATATTGTTAAACATTTTGCTTTTCGTCTGAAAAATATTTGTTGAGAATACATTTCACGGCTTTTATCATTTGAATTTTATAGTATTCCATCTTTATGTATTATTATTATTAATATTATTATTATTATTGTTGTTAAAATTTTTTGTCATGAATAAAAATAATTTTTCATGTATAATATACTCTCATAAATATCTTTTTAGATTATTGAAATACTAGAGAGTTTAAGTGACATGCTAACTTTAAACACCTGTGATGTTTTTATACACAAGGCCTAGGAGATAACAAGATCTGGAAACCAATAAGTCACCTGATCAACTGGGTGCTAGCAACAATCCAACCTTGATTGGATGTCAACAATCAGTGTTTTTCCTTTTGTTGGAAACAATGAAGGTTGGATTGTTGCTAGCACCCACTTGGTCATGTTACTTTTTGCTTCCAGGCCTTGTTATCTCATAGACCTCATTTTGTACATGAATGACGTTGCAAGAACATCACTTCAGTTTAAAACTTCACTTTGACTCATATAGTTTAAGGTGCCACGTGCACAACCCCAACACCACCTCGACAGAAGGCCTGCACACGAAAACGTCATATATTGTTACATCACACTGAAACGGCTATTGTTACTCCTATTTCTGCCAATAATAAGCCCTAAATTTGGCCATGTGATGATGATGTAACAATGTATGCAGTTTCTGTGTGCAGGCCTTCTGTCTAGGTGGTGTTGGCACAACGTGAGTGACGTTTCCATTTCGTCATTCACGTTGCCTCTCACGGAAAAACATGGCGTGTTTGACGTGAAACTCTGCTTTCCCACATTAGCATTTACGCGAGTTTGATTTTTTATTTCAACCCCTTAAAACGGCCAAATTGAACATCAAAAAGTCTAAATATATATATATATATATATATATATATATATATATATATATATAATTATAATAAACACTGGAAATTTTATAGAAATGCCAAATCTACCTATTCCCCAATTAGTATGATAAAAAAGCAGTTAAAAACTTTCAAAAAATTCTCTACCTGATGGAGGTCATTGATAAAAAAGACCGAAAGGCCTCGTATTTTTTTGTTGTTAGTTTTGTGATGTTTCTCTTATTAATCTCTACCTTAGTAAGCAGTAAGGGTCCAAGGGTGACGTGTAGAGGGGAACCTGTTATCGTTTTTAGCTGGCAAAACAGTTGTAAAATTACATTTCCTTCAGTTGTAGAGGTCAGACGCTTCTGTCTTTCTCTCCTTCAAAAATGCATGTTCTATATCATCCGAGCCAAGAAGTTATTTTACGTTATTATTTAAGCCAGAAAGGTCGAGGGCTACCTGTATTCAAAGGAACAGCATTTCAGCGTGGTAGTGGATTAGGGGCTGTTTTCACAAATCTTTTCCAACTTGCGATGCCATTACTAAAGACGGCTGGGAAAATGTTTGGTAAGCACGCTCTAAAAAGCGGTGCTTCATTCTTAAATGATGTGATACAGGGTCAAAATCTCATACACTTATTGGTGCCACGTATGGGAGCAGCAGGTCATAGCACTTTACAGGAAATGGGTTCCAGGATTCAGAAAGGTAGAAGTCGGGTTAAAAGATGAAATTCTTCAATTGCTGCTCATTCATCAGGCAAAAGACCAAAAGTTCACAGTCTGGACACCTTCCTGCTAGCAAAAAAAGTAGAAGACAGAAAGCAATTCGCTCAGCAACTTTAAAAAAGTCTCCGAGGAGAAAGAAGAATAGGAAGAAGTCAAAAGCAACTTTACACATTCTTCCTTTATCCACTATATTCACCTAAAGCATCACCATGGCGGCTATGATACTCGAGCACAAGCACAGAATGAGTAAATTGTGACTTAGATATTTTCTCAATTCCCCATATGAGGGGTCAGCGAGAGAAGAGACATGTGGTAGGTTACCAACCGACAGCCATCATAAACCAAGATGGTCCAATTGAATTCTTTGTTCCCAGATTAACTGACTTTTACATCGATCTAGATCAAACTACAATCAATATAGAAGTCGTTATCACTAAAGGGGATGCACCTCTTCAACCTGGTGATAAAACAGGACCCATGAATCTTATTCTTCACTCATTATTCTCCCAAGTCGATTGTTATTTAGGCGACACACTCATTAGTCATAGCAATAATTTAGAAACCCAAATAGAGCTTATTTAGAAACTCTTCTGAATTATGGTTAGGCTGCTTAATCAACTCACTTAACAACATCTGGATTTTATAAAGACACAACTGGGAAAATAAATAATATAGATGATACAAATACGGGTATTAAATAACGCAAAGGTCTTGCACGTAATGGAGTGTACTACTTAGAAGGACCTATACATCTGGATATATTTCGTCAGAGTCATTTGCTGTTAAACTCACTGGATTTTCGCCTAAGATTATACAGAAGTAAACCTGCCTTCGCTCTAATGTCAGATGCAGCAAACCTTGATTACAGAATTTCAATTCGAAAAGCTACCCTTAATGTGGAACCTGTTAAAGTCAACACAACTAGGTTAATATCACATGCAAAGACGCTGCAAACAACCAATGCATATTATCCGATCAGCAGAGTAGAAATGCATTCATCTAATATCACAGCAGGAATGAGAAATCACATCATACAAAATTTAATTACAGGTCAACCTCCTACCCGATTAATTTTCGCATTCGTAACGAGTGAAGCACAAAATGGAGCTTTTAAAATGAATCCATTTAACTTTCAACATTTCAACCTGTCATATTTCTCACTAGCGCTTGATAGCCAAGCTCTTCCAACCCACCTTCTGACGCCCGAATTCGGAGAGGGATCGTAAATACATGAGTTCGTTCATTCGTTGAAGGCACTCGGTCTGTGGATGGAAGACAGAGATGTTGATGTGACTCAGGCTGAATACGGTTTGGGTTTAACTTTCTTTGCATACGATTTAAGTGGAAATTGTAATTATTTTATGGACCATTTCAATTTGATACGTAACGGTACACTTAGTGTTGAAGTACATTTTGCCCAACCTCTGACGGAATCCGTGAACATCATTACCTACTGTCAATATCAGAACTTACTCGAAATCAGTAAAGACCGTTCCATAATTTTTGATTATACAAATTAAAGCTTTATGGATACAGCACAAATTTGGCAGGCATTAGAGAGAGACCCATATACAAAACCTATAGCCAGAGGCATGTTTCAGCAGATGTGGTCACCCATTTAAGCCAGTTTACCCATCTTTATAGCTAATACTGATGATTCTACAGGACCTGGCAACCATTGGGTTGCATTTTTTATCCCTGTGCACTCATTAGCTTATTACTTCGATTCGTTTGGTCAAGAACCGCCTGACCAATTCCACGATTTCTTGTTAGACAGGCTGAAAATTGGATCTACAATTCGAAATTCGTAGAGCATCCATCTGAAGCTACATGCGGTCATCATTGTTTGCATTTTCTAAAATTTGCTGCAAGAGGTCATTCGATGCATATAAAACTGTACTTATTCAGACGTACGATTTCTGAATGATTTCATCATAAAATGTGAATTAATTTACGATGAAATTTGCAAAAATAATAATATATCTAAATGTTAAATGGAGTCAAAGTTATTGCCCCTTTAAGAAGATACCCTGACTATATTTAATTTTTTTGTATTCCTTAATTACCTGTATTTAGTCTGTATTTCTTACTCCCTGAATAAAACTTTAAATATACAGTATTTCATTTGTATGTATTATTTAATGGTTTTTATTTTAATTAAATAAAAAACTATTTTAAATAAAAAAATTTTAAACAATTAATTAAATTATTATTTTATATGCAAATAAACTAAATAAAATAATTAATTTACATTTTTGTAATGAATTAAATAAAATAATCACATTGACCAAAAAGATTTCTTTCATTTTAAATTACAACTTTTATTCAGAACTTTACATTTTAAAAATTTAATGAAATCATTATAATTATTGCATTAGTTTTTAAAAATATTACAATTATTTATATGGCATCCAATGAATTCTGGGTGCGTCTTTGTATCTTTGTTTAATTTTTGAGCTGTTAATTGTTCTCCAGCTCATCCCCTCTTGTGAATGATACAACAATGATTTGCAATTAATTCTCATGGAGGAGCGTTTTTATACGTCTTTGTCCAATAGGAGGGTCCGTCTGATTGGCGGAAGGGGAAACTGTATCATTGATCAAGTTTGAAATGTGCTTACCCCTTAGCTGTTTCCCGCCTATTTTTACTGCTCCATGTGAATTCCAGCTTATGAATTCAGGAAAGTTATGTAAAAATTTATATAAACGCTTTTGTCGCGACATTTGTGCTAGGAGAATGGATAATGGTTTGTTATCATCGTCGTCAAATTCAAGGTTTGGTTTTTTAAAATCCCGATTTCGTTCGCTGGAAATCAGGCATGTAGAACAGTTGCTGAGGAATTCGGTTTGGCAGCGAATCAGGTGAAGACGATAATGGCGACTAGGCTTGTTCAGGGTGAGCTTTTTTTTTGTTGTGGTAATTTCTGTTTTTCTGATCGGCATCTTCATATTTCATTTTCGTACAGATATTTCTGTAAGATGTCAAGATAAGATTCCAGTTTTTGATGCACGTTCATATAATGAGAATTTAATATTTCGTTCATTTTTTTATCCAATCGCTTTTCTCACTCTGACTTTTTTGTTTCATCGCGATCGCCATGCGGTTGTGCAATAGGGTTAGGTGTTCTCGTAGTAATAGTTATTGATAAATGATTTATTAATCTCTGGTATTCATGCGAAGGTAATAATACGTATTCCTGCATGTTTTAACGTATGAATTTATTTAATATTGGTCCTGCAAGGCTGCCTAATAACAATGGCAATAAGAATCCACCACCGTGTTGAATCAGATGGGCTCTTTTAGAACTTAATGAAATTTTTATATGTGCTAGGCCTTTTATCCTCTTCAAATGCTTTCTTAGTTGCGGTGTCCATGTGACTTTATGATGTAAGATGTTATGGCAAATTTCACAAAAAGATTTTACTTGATTTAACGATGCATGCTGTATTAATTTTTTCTGCTGTTTAAGGCTAGCATTTTATAGTGCCCCAAGGAAATAACGATGCTTTTGAATTAACGGAATCATGGCTGTTTACTCCCGGTGAATGCTTGTTGAAAAATGATTGGCAATGCATTTTAAACAAGCGTTTTATTTGCGTATACGATAATTAGTTTTTCATGCGGAAAAATTTTGCTCCATAGTCTAATTATGTCAGGACAACCTTGCGTTAAATCTAATAATAAGTAACTATGAGGTTCTTGCGTTTTCATCTTTAAATGCTTCTATAAGTAAGAATCTGTACCCTGTTTGCGAAGCAAGAGTTCATATCTGGCCAACATCTTGAGGTGATTTTAACAGAAATATGAATTGAGTATTTCAACTTATGGTAGAATGATTTTTGATTGTGCGAATAGATTTTGAGGTATAATAAAACTGAGAAATTGAGATGGTGGCTGTAGCTTTATAAATCTTATCGATAATTTCAGCATTTGTTATCTCATTTAATAAGTCATCCAATATTAACAATGCATGTTCTGGTATTTGCTCGTGAATCATTTTCTCATCGGGAATCCCTGCATGAAATGTAATATCGGATAGATTTAAATTTTTCACAACATGTGGTATTAATGCTCCGTAACATTATATTATTTCTGTGGGAGGCTGGTTCATCATTTCATCTCTATACTCTAACAAATTTAACACGATGTGGTCTTACTGCTCCCGGAACATCCGGCTATCAAAGCCGAAAAGTATTGCGTGAACTTTACCGAGGTAGTTATCTCCATGATGGAATTAAACGCACACAGAGCAAAGTTCCTTCTGATGTTTACAATTCCTTAGACTTTCATTAAATGACACGAATATTACTTTTGAACTGAATTTATCTTTAAATTTTTTACATAATACAGTTTATTAATATATAATAAGTTATAAAAACTTTAATTTTGAATTTTAACTTTTTTAAAATTTATAAGGAATGCAAATGACGAGTGAATAAATGAATATAATATTTTTTATGAAAATAAATAATTAGTTAAAATATAAATATTTGAATGCTAAAATTAAATAAAGTTGCTAAGTGAATAAAATGGAATAAATACAAATGTTGGATAATAGAATATTATATTTATTATGAAAATTAAATAATTAGCTAAAATATAAATATTTTAATACAAAAAATTAAATACAGATGCTAAGTGAAAAAATATAAACATTGGGTATAGAATAAATGAATATAAATATTTGAATGGTAAAATTTTATTATTATATTTTTAACATTGGGGTATAGAATAGTTTTAAATAAAAATATTTACAACTACCTTTACAATAAGCTATTTGGAATTTTAAAAATCAATATATCCATAAGGGTGACTAATACAATATATCCGTCTCTTATAAACCTTTTTTCATTGGTGGTATAAAAGTTTTTACCATAGGTTTGTTAAAAATTGTTTCATTATTTTTATTGCGCACTAGGTTAAATGAAACGGGGACTTGGAGGGAGGAGGTTTTATTCATGCCTCGTACAAGATCTTTGATTGCAGCTGGTGTTAGAATCTCGTTTGCACTCTGTGTGAGTGTCACGTCCTTTACTTTAAGTTTGGTCCTACCGTTTGAGTAATGTAAACAATAATTGAGGGCTTCAGCGCAACAGTAGTCTAAGCCACTTTTTTACAAAATGGAGAAAAAGAAACTTAAAGGTTTTCAATTGTGGTTTTTCTTAGAATTCAGAAAATGAAATTTTAATGATAGTGGTCTGTTGTATGATGGTGATATAGTTATATGCAATGGTATTTAGTATTTGGTCTAGAAGTTTAAGATATATTATAATTTTTCTTACTGATCTACAACTGGGTATAGGGGTTAGACCACTATTGTGCTGACACTTGTTTGAACTTGAGAAGGGGATAAAACTCTTTGAATAAATATTGTTATTTTTTATGTAATGAGGCTTTCGAAAATCAGAAAATATTATACCAGATTTAGTGTGAATTTTAATTATTACATAATCAGGTATTACAAGAATTCCATCATCATCCTGCACAATATCTGTATTATTTTCCTCAGAGCTATTTTCAGACAGAATATTATTGTCTTATGAATGGTGATTGGGTGGCACATACTTCAAAAGGTTGATGACTTCTTTAACTATCTTTGGATTTATTGGCCTTAGTTTAGAATATTTAAGATTAAGAATAATATTTTGTAGATAAAGTGTATGTTTATCTCTTCTCTTTTTAACTTTAACAAGATTTACAATATAACCTGGCTCTGTATCATCAGAATAAGAATATTTTACACAGTATTTCCCTGGTTTTGAATAAAGACTTTCAAGATTGTAATGCGACTGAAAGCAACAGGATTTTTATCTTCAGCAAATTTTTAATTAGTTATTTTGGTATTCGAAGGTTTAACAGATACAAAATCAGTCTGTTGCATTTCAGTTACATTGAATCTTTTTTTACCTGCCAAAGTATTTTTATAAGTTTTATCCACTCTGATGGTGTATAAATGTATTTTTACATATTTTTTCTTAACTATTATTCCAAAATTCTATCACAAGGTTAGAATTCCTTGAATTTCCTCTGAGGCTGTGACCTGAAACTACGTATTTGTGTTCTACATTTTTAACATATTTTTATGAATTATTTATAGCCAAAAACAAACTAAAGATATATTCTTATTTTGAGCAAAATGGTTATCAAAATACACAATTATTTTTCAATGTTTTGAAGATTGTTAGAAGAATATTTAACTAGACATGATATAATTTCATCAGCACCATGCCCAGAAATAATTTCAGACTATACATACATATGCACATCATCTGATGTGCAATCATGAATACAAAAATTGTATGCCCACAGCTGTCTCTTATAAAAAACTTCACTGGTGTGTAGGTGAGGAGTTGGCAGAGCTTGTTGTAAATCAATCGCTATTACTTTTACAGAAGTGTGTTTTTTAGAATAAGCTATATCATTGTTTAGATTATCATATGCCTTATTTGCTTTTAGTTGATGCAACGCTAGCTGTTATCTCAATAGAACTTTTTCATTATATCCTCTGCAGCTGAAATTTTAATTTGCAGTGAATCACAAACCGTACATGTATCACTGGATGGCTTCAAAAAAGAAAGATTGAATTTGTCATTAAGCATGTTCCAGTAAATATGCTCAGTATCACCAACACTTGAATCATGTTCTTTATTTATCTAACTAACATAAAGTTTATACATCATGGATATATTTAGACTTTCAGGCTGGAGCTGAAGCTCTAGAATAATGACACTGACGCAATGGAAAACTGTTGATGTTTTATTATTAAATTTGATAGAAATTCACTAGTTTATTGGGTCTTTTTTTATGCCTTCCATGACCGTCTGATCTTGTTGTTCCCTCAGATACTTATACAAACTTCAAATTGGCTGTTTTCAATTAGACCAATGTTGCACTCAAAAAACAGTGAATTTCATTTTACAGAAAAAAATAGTGGTTTCAAAACCATCTTTATAATGTTAATTGGGGTCTTTTTAATTCATAGGATGATAGTTCCCAACAAAAGCAACAGATGGCATCAGTATTTAAATTTTCGACTGGGAGAGGGTTAGACCCTCAATTCTTGGCACCAGCTACAACCAATTTTTTAATGTATACATTTGTCCAAATTTTGAAAACCACTTCATCAGTCATCTCTCCTAAATTACTCCCTCTGGTTACTCACTATCCGTATCAGAATATTTTAAATTTTTACCAATTTTGCTCATGATGCTATAACAATTACATCCTTCCATAGCAAGTCACGAATGATGCAATAACTACATGGTAGGATGGGTTGATTTATATGTCATGAAGAAAATTTCCTCTGAGGCGATGTCTAAGTCTGCGACTTCAAGACAGGGCATGTTAAATAACCGGTAAAACTCTGCATAGCTATCAACAAACACTGTAGGGTGTTTTTTATCTTCATCAAGGCCAAGAAAACCCAAACACTAATAAGGGCTAATTTGCATATGCTACTCAGAACACGATCCCCTCTCGCTCACGGATATGGTTGATGAATGCCTGGCGCTCGCTTGGAGTATTGGCGGTCGCAGGCCAATCAGAGGCTTGAATGTAACTCCTATTAAGGCATTGACATACTCACTAAAGAAGTGCTTTTCCCCAGTAAGCTTGTTGTAGATGAAGCGTTCTTTATAATGCCAAACTTCGAAAATTTCTACAACTGTATAGCCTTCATCGAGTGCCCTGTAATGTTCAGGCATGCACCAGGCATGCAACTTGTTAACGCCCTCTCTTCCTCGGTGTGTTGACACAATTCAGCTGATTGACTATCAGCACAAGTCCTGCATAGAGGGAAGAGAAGATGCCCTGCACACTTATAGAGTAGAACTGGAATATAAAGATCTCGATGAGGCAACACGGTTGCTTTAATCAGTCTGAAATAGGCATTAGGGGCTGGGTTAAAATTAACCATGATGACTTCCGGATGTCTTTTCGGATAGGTTGCTTATTTATTCACACAAGGATATAAAGACGTGAAATCTAAATAGGAGAGACGCATTTTCTCTGTCGATTCTGTAATACCACCCGAAAAATTCTCAGTGCATCCTCCGTAGAAGGCGTCACGGGGCATGATAAATGGTCTCTGTTCTGCATTAAAGTGCTTGCAGAATACAGCTATTTTTTATTGTGTTTCAAATCAGTCTCATACTGGCATTCCCATATAGACGAAAGGGTAGTCGGGAAGCTCGTGCTTTAGAAAGGCAAGTCTTTCTAGTGTGTGTTGGAAATTTTCTAAGATAGTCACGTTGGGATTAATGCTATGAGCACATGATACCATGCATTTGGGACATGAGTGATAATAACAGCCTAAAAATTCAAATACGATTTTTCGACTGTCATCCACATCGTCTAAATAATAAGGTCCATCTTTCCTAGCCGTTTAACGCAGAAAATATACGTGATGTTGGAACTTTAGCTTGTTCCCAAGCTAACCATTTCAGAGCTTTCAAACTTTGTTGCAATCTGTTAGCGTAACCATAATATGGAATAATGCCTATGGAGTGTTTTCCAGATAATGCTCCCGCAGTACCCGGTTGCAGAACCCTGCAATAGTGATGTCATTCTGGAATGGATTGGACGTGTAAATTTCATCATGATTTCAGCAAATTTCAAACGTCCATCTCTTAGAAGAAATACATCACTGAAGCAATATGCCTCTATCTCCTTCATGAGATGCCAAGCATTACCGACACTCTGTTTTTTGTTAGAATACCAGAGAGCAAATTCTTCATGTAATAACTCCTTCATCTCCTTAGGATTAAAATATTCCATGTCAGGAAGCAAACCCTCATAAGCGCATGCCTCATCGAGAAGCTTAAAGGGGAAAAAGCCTTACTTTTGCTCTGTTATTCCAAAGGCTCGAGGAAATTCCCTTAACGGAAGGGTGATGAACGATAATGAGTCTATAAAACGTAGCTTCATTTCCTTCACCTCAATGAAGAGAATTTTCGAGCCTTTGAAAATGACGTGGGGCTTTATACCTTGTTGGAGAGTACTATAGATTCTTATTAACAGCAAATGAAATTAACTTACTCCTGTAGACTGGCTAAGAATAAAAGAAATGGGCTATATGATCCCTGGGTTAAAATCAATCTTTTCCAGAAATGTACCCTACTCGCGGTTGGCTGTGTTCATTGAACGATGGAAAAAGGAATTTAAAACAATTTATGGCTATGGAACAGCACGATGCGCAATGTTAAGTCAACTATTTCAAGTAACTATTCAGGATGCAGAAACATTGATTATCCCAATACCTGAAGAGGGATCACATAACCCAATATTTAATTTAAAAAAATGAAAATTATTGTACTTGCTCAGCTGTGGCAGGAGTAGCCAGACGATTGGAACAAGATTATTTTCCTGAATTTGTAATCAAGGGAATTTTTTTATAATAAAAATAAAAATGAATTAAAACTTGTACTGTCTGTCAGTGCGTATTTTTTAACACCTAAAGACAATTGAATTAATTTTAAATTAGATTAGAAATACTTTAATATAGAATAAATCTGGAATTGGTAAGAAATATTTGAATAAAAGTGGAACTGGTAAAAAATTTAAAATGAAAATTATTGGATTAGAATTAACTTAATTTTGAAAAATTTTGGATTAGAATTAATAAATGAGATAATTAATTTTGTTGATCTAATTTCCTTAAATAAATAAACTTATATAAGGTTAACACTATTTGGGCAATGAACACTTGAACATTTTGGGATTTACCTGGCAGATAAGTCATTAAAAATCAACCCTATCGACACCTAGCTATTTTGGGGGTAATCTGAAAGAATACCTGTGGTTACCTAGTTATTTTTTGGGGTTACCTGACAGATAATTCATAAAAACATATTAAAAATCAATCCAATCCATTAAAATTAATAAATTCGATGAAAAACACCTGTCCGCCCTTTGGTTACCAGGTTATTTTCGGGTTTACATGGCAGATAATTCATTAAAATTAACCCTTTGGTTACCTGGCTCATTTTTTGGGGTTACCTGTAAGGTAATTCATCAAAAATCTATCAATACTTATTAAAAATTAATAAAACATTGCCAAAATAAATCCAACCCTATTAGGACTTAATAAATCGATGGAAAATTAACCCTTTGACATCTTTTAAAACGTTAAAAACCTAGAAAAGGGATGCATGTGCCTCCCCTTCTACATGCCACCCTTGGACACTTACTGCTTTAGTATGAGTATCAATGAAGATACCCAGACATTTAGTGTGTGACGTCCCAGTTAAAGATTCGTCACGTATGTCCGATGGGAGGATAGGAGGAAGGGGTGAGCTAGTGAAATTAGGCGATCATTGTTTAGGGAATTATGTAGTTTTTAATTTTCGTTTTAATAAATGATTATTGTTGGTTGTAAGGGTGTTATATCGTTACAAAGGATACAAGAGCATTGCGTTTTGTGTCTCCGTTAAAAGTGAATTGTTCCTATTTCGTGCGCGATCATAGCAAGTCCTCTGTTGAGAAGGCAATTGTTGCGAGTTTTCTGAGAAAATTGCCCAGCCTCCGGGAGAAGATTGTTGCGATCGCTTTCGTGGAAATTAGGATGCGTGACTTCTGTGTATATTTGTTTATAATTATTCGTTTTTTTTGTTAAAGAAAAACTTGAGTGGTACAAACGGACCCGTTTTGCTAACTTGTTTTGTAGCCTCGACTTCAAAATGAGGCCCTGTAAAATAAGTCAATGTTTGTTTACAGTTTCTTGATTAATTTTTTTTTATTAACTGTTATTTTGTTCGGTGAAGAGCGCCCGTGAATAGTCATTGTAGCTGAGACATTTATATGGTTAATGCGATCTACGATATTGAATGATGGTCGATGTGTCTTCCTCGGAGCCGTAAGCCAGCCTTCAGCCATGGACGATTTGATTACGATTGGACGTGGAAACCTGAGTTTGAAATGCAATGCTGAATGCGGATAATCTGACGGTAACTTGAAAAAAAAATAGTGAACACTTGGTGAGTGACACTTAATTATATTTCTCAGTGCGGTGAACAGAACTTCGGACTATAAACTCCTTGCGAAGCCCGATAGTGCCATTCATCCTTCCGCCCTTGGCATTAATGAAGATAAACTGTTTTTACAGCTCTGTTCCTACGCGATGAACTTTAGTGCCGCTCCCAATGAACTATTTTACTTTTCAAGAAGAGGCTTTGTAACTGTTAAATATGATTACTGTTCTAGTTAAGAGTTTTAGTCTAGTTAAGCACCCTGCCGAAAAGCCATAACCATGCAGCGATTAGAAAGGATTTTCCTATAATGAGGAACGTGTTACGGAGTCGTCTGGTTAGTGTATGTATACAGGTAAATTGAATACGCCTACGTTCATGACCAGAACTCAAACTCGGGCTCTCCAGTGGCTGGCATGACATGGAGCACTGTACTGCCCAACAGGGGTTCCAGCACCTCCCCCTTATCTAACTGATTACAAGGCGCCATGCTCTTATGTGCGTGACCTTTATTGGAGTATTTGATTCGGGAGTACGTAAGTGCTCATAGCTGTCAGCCTAGCAGAGCCGATACGTTAATACTCTCATGTTTGATAGTTGAAATTTCCGACTTGCAAGGTTGATCGTATATCACGGCCAGGAGGCCAATAATTGTGTGCAGAAGCACTGCAATTGGTGTAGAAGGTTATATTATGTTATGTTGAGATACTGTAAGACTATTGTTGGGGGCCCCGAATTAAGCTAGCATATAGAGAATTCAGTAAATGGTGTATTTGAATAAGTCATTAAATGTTCTTTAACATGAATAAAGTAAACGTCATTGAGCTAAATACCGCAATTTCAGTCTGACTTTTCATTTTATTTCAGTCCCGAACCCTAGCTTTCATCACCCCGACACTCATCGCGGAACGCAAGGGTAACACTATTTATTAATGTGGGAGGTGGCGGGACAATACACTGGTGCCCGAACAGGGACCGAAAATCCGGATTTTCCGGATTATGGAGGTCAGCCTGATATTCTGGTATTTTGGGCTTGAAATGTGAGTTATTTTGTTGGTATTGTGACTATATACATTGTATGTGAGGGCAATTTTGGGTTATGAATAGCTGTTTGTGATTGTGTAAAAGACTAATAAATAGTGAGGCCTTAAGTAAGCTAGGAGGAATAAGTGGGATTATTGAGGTGATAGTGAGATTTTGAATACTGGGTATGATGGCACGAGGATACAGGGAATATGTAGATTTTTGCAGGCTGGGGTTGATCTGTCCGTGCTAGGAGAGATAATGTTAGGGTATGGAGATAAGACAGGTAGGTGTCATTGAGCTATGCCCGCCTATCCCGAGACTCCAAGTAGGGTCAACAAATGAAGTCCAATGGAGAACCATCTTCAAAACGATTTACTAGTTTTCTATTGTATTCTCCAACGAATTGATGGGGGTGCGTGGTGTATGCAATAACGTCACAGAATATGAGGTCAATAAAGCGCACCCTGTGTTACTTTGACAATACAAAATTCCCCATGTCTATCGGGAGGCCTACAGGCGGAAACTGGCGGAGTTCGAGCAGGCCGGAATCATCGTGGCCAGTGTGAGCCCTTGGAACTCTCCAGTCCACGTAGTTCCAAAAAAAAATCGGGAGGTCAGGATTACCTTAGACTTATGGAAGGTGAACCTCCACATGACCCTCGTGGATTTCCCGGCCCCCGTCATAACGGACATCCTGGAGGAGCTGAGGGGGCATAGGTACTTCACAGTGCTCGACCTCAATAATGGTTATTATCAGATACCGTTGGCCAAGTCACTGAGGGAGTGCTACGCCTTCCAGTCACCATGGGGCAAATTTCAGCTTACATGGGAGGAATTCCTCCCACCTGTTCCAGCAATATATGGTGACAGCTCTGAAGGGAAGGGTCGGAAAAAATGTCCATCTGTTTCTGGATGATATTTCAATATCAACTGCAACGTTCCAGGAGCATGTGGACATGCTACGATGGATACTGGGGAGGTTTAGGGAGCAAGGCCTGGTGGTGAAACCAGCTAAGTGCCAGTTTTGCACCCCTTGCATGCACTATGTGGGTCACATTATTACACCGGATGGATCAAAGCCTGATCCGGATAATGTGGCTGCCATTCAGTGCTTGACCAAGCCCAAAAGTGCATGCAAAGTTCGCAGTTTTGTGGGATCCATGAACTTTTATCGTCCTTTTATACCCGAGCTGTCATGGATCCTATTTCCAATCACAGAACTGATGAAGAAAGGGGTGCCGTTCCAGTGTAACGCCGCCTGTAGAGAGGTATTTTTGAAAATCAGGACGGTCCTGAGCAGTGAGCCTCTTTTAATTCCCCCTGATTACAAACGAGAATTTATGCTAGTGACGGATGCTTTCGCGAATGCTATCGGTGGCGTGCCGCAAAAAGAACTTGAAGGGCCGGCAGCATTCTTCAGCAAAAAACTGCAGGGGGGGGGTGAGTTAAATTACTCGGTTAAAGAGAAGGAGGCTCTTGCCATTGTCTGCGCAGCCAGCCATTTCAGACATTTTATCCTGGGAGAACCCATCACTATTCTAACAGATCAGCAGCCTCTAGCGTTCATCCAGCATATGTGTAACACCAACCAGCGTGTGCTGAGATGGGTGCTAGAGTATGGTTTCACATACAGATACGTTGAAGGGAAACGGAATACAATGGCTGACATTCTGTCGTGGCAATGCTGCACAGTGATTGCTGAGCTCTCTGCCCCGATGACATGGAAGGAGATCCAAAACACCCAGCGGGAGGACGGGTGCGTTCAAGGGATAGTGCAGGCCTTGGAAAAGGGGAGTGATATCCACTATCAGGGAGGGAAGTGCGACATCGAGGATGATCTTGTACTGTTAAGGAGCAATGTTGGGAGTGACGGTGAGAAGGTGCGGATATGTACCCCCAAAACACTACGGGTCGAAATGCATGAGCTGGTATCATGATGGTCCATTGGCGGGGCCATAGGGGGTTGGGGTTACAATACAGAAACTTTCCCAGAGGTGGTTTTGGGGTGGGATGAGAAAGGATATGGAGCAGATGATCCGTACTAGTAGGGTGTGGCAATTAACTGAGAACAACTTAACCCGTGTGCCCTACCAGGAAGCAGTCAAAGCAGAATTCTCATTCCAGAAAGTGGCAATCCACTTGGTGGGTCCGGTACAGCGATCCAGCAGAGGCAATCGATTCATCCTCGTTATGACGGACGTGTTTACCTCGGTTTGTTGAGGCTGAGGCACTGGCCGACCAGACGGCCGAGACAGCGGCTCGGGCATTTGTCGGAAGATAGTATGTCAGTATAGGGTGCCTCAGCTGGGGATCAGCGACCGGGTCACCAATTTCAACTAGGCGGTGTTCGATGTGCTGTATGAGGATTTGCAAATCACTCACAAACTTACCATAGCGTACCAGCCAACGTCTAACGGGATTGCATTATAAGTCGCTCTATGATGTTGTGATGGTGTTGTGCCATGAACACCCCGAACGGTGGGACAAAGTGCTTGAATACGCACTGTACGAATTGAGTCACTGTACGCTTCTGCACACAATTACTGGCACTCATGGCCGTGATATACGATCAACCTTGCAGATCGGAAATTACAACTAACAAACATGAGAGTATTAATGTATCAGCTCCACTGGGGTGACAGCTATGAGCACTTACGTACTCCTGAATCAAATACTCCCATAACGGTCATGCTCATAAGCGCACAGTGCCTCCTTTCACTGACGTGAAGGGGGGAGGTGTTGGAACCCCTCTTGGGCAGTACAGTGCTCTCTGTCACACCAGCCACTGGCGAGCCCGAGTTTGAGTTCTGGTCATGAGCGTAGGCATATTTAATTCGCCTGTATGCGTACGCTAACCAGACGACTCCACAACGCGTTCTTCATTTTAAAAAATCCTTTTTAATCGCTGCATGGTTATGACTTTCATGGCAGGGTGCTTAACTAGACAAAAACTCATAACTAGAACAATAATCATATTGAACAGTTACAAAGCCTATTCTTGAAAAGCAAAATAGTTCAGTGGGAGCGGCACTAAAGTTCATTGCATAGGAACAGAGCTGTTAAAACAATTTGTCTTCGTTAATGCCAAGGGCGGGAGGACAAATGGCACTATCAGGCTCTACGAGGAGTTTATAGTTCGAAGTTCTGTTCACCGAAATATAATAAAGTGTCACTCACCAATTGTTCGCTATTTTTTTTCAAGTTATCGTCACGGTCTCCGCATTCAGCATCGCATTTCAAACTCAGGTTTTCACATCCAATCGTAATCGAATCATCCATGGCTGAAGGCTCTCTTACGGCTCTGAGGACCACACATCGACCATCATTCAATATCGTAGATCGCATCAACCATATAAATGTCTCAGCTACGATGAATATTCACGGGTGCTCGTCACTGAATGAAATAACAGTTAATAAAAAAAATTTAATTAAGAACTATAAACATACATTGACTTATTTTACAGGGCCTCATTTCGAATGCAAGGCTGCAAAAAACTCAGCGAAACTTTAACAAAAAAAACGAATATTTTTAAACAAAGATACATAAAAGTCACGCATCCTAATTTCCACGAAAGCGATCGCAAAAATCCTCTCTCGGAGGCTGGGCAATCTTCTCAGAAAACTCACAACAATTGCCTCCCTAACAGAGGACTTGCTACGATCGCTCACAAAATAGCAACAATTCACTTTTAACGACGACACACAACGCAACACACTTGTATGCTTTGTAACGAAATAACACCCTTACAACCAACAATAATCGTTTATTAAAACGAAAATTAGAAACTACATAATTCCCTAAACAATGAATGCTAAATTTCACTAGCTCACCCCCCCCCTCCTATCCTCCCGTCGGACATACGTAACGAACCTTTAACTAGGATGTCACATACGCCCAATGAAAGGCCTCGAACATGCCTTGTCAAGGGTTGTGTTTGAGTAAAACAAACCAAACTATTTAACCAAAACATATCATAATGCATACAAAAAAACAGAAATAAAACAATTCATAGCAACAACCCAAGACACTATATTCAACACCAGCCTAATTCAACCATTAAACAGAACTGCACGTATAATTACCTACTCCACAATTCCAAATATCAAACTACCATTCCAGCTCACAAAACCCAGTGTCACCTCTATTTAGAACAGTTGAGACCTCTATGTAACGCTCGATAATCAGGTTGTGGTTGCTTACTTAACGCATAGCATGGGGTAGCAATTACATCCTGCTGACGACCAGGTGCTCTATCCTGATCACGCTCCCGGGCAGATCGCAGTTCCAATTGTTCCTCTTTGTGGCCCATGTCATTTGGGTTTGTTTCCCTGGCTACCTCATCCTCACCACCCACAATACTACGAAGTTCGCTCATCTCCAGGTCTCTTCCCTCAGGACCTGTGCTTGCACCTCCCTCCGCCTACCCGCTGGGGTTTCCCAATCTTCATCCCCTTCCTCATCTTCTGTGCTAGGAGGTGTGCTCTTACCCCCTGTTCCCGGCCTCTTCCGATACTTGACACGCTTCTTGTCAGCATCTAACAGGCAGGGTTTTAGTCCATCAATATGCACCATGCAACGTGAATGCTTTCTGCACCCTTCTATTTAATAGTCCACTGCGCTAACTCGTTGGAGTATTCAAAATGGTCCGATGAATTTCAGGCTAAATTTCCTCTTAGGCCCCCCTTTACGCAGCAACCACACCCTGCTACCAACCAGCAACTCCCTTGTGTTCCGGCTCCTATTTGCCCTATCCAGGTGCAGCCTGCGTCTGCTACGAATATTCATCATATTTTGCACTAACTGGGACCGATACTGTAACACATCCAGAGCCTCACCTGTACAATCATCATTACCTTGACGGCGATCAACGGGTGGCCCCAGGTCAAAGCAATACAGCAGGTAGGCAGGGCTCTCCCTGAGTAACTCAAGGTAACATTATGTTATGTTGAGATACTATAAGATTATAGTTGGGGCCACGAATTAAGCTAGCATATAGAGAATTTAGTAACTGGTGTATTTGAATAAGTCGTTAAAAGTTCTATAAAGTAAACGTCATTAAATACCGCAATTTCATTCTGACTTTTCATTTTATTTTGGTCCCGAACCCTAGATTCCATCACCCCGACACTCATCGCGGAACACAAGGGTAACACTATTTATTATTGTGGGGGGTGGCATGATGCTACAAGTGAAAGTGGCATCGCTGATAACTTCAGTAAACTTTTTTGTCAGTTATTTCATATTTCAGGAGTTTAAATTAACGAAGAGGAATGATCTTAAAATAATAATATAGTATTTAATTACCCTCTGGAAAGAGAGGATTTACGGTTGGCCTTTAATGACCGAAAATCAACAGGCCCGGATGGAATACCCGCATTTATTTTGTAGAGGCCGAGAATTAATTTTCGGACAGAAGATATTTTCAAACACTTTGGAGAAGACCGACAATGACGCCTACCTAAAAAACTGGTGATATTCATAATGTCAAAACCTATCATCCTATTTCTCTATTTGGGCTAATTTACTTGAATTTATTATTACTGTTACACTAAGAAAAGTTATTGATCCCTGGATATCTGAAGATCAACATGGTTTTAAATAAAAAGCACTCCACTGAAACTAACCTGGTTTCCTTCTTTGTAAAAATTGATCAAGCGATTAAGCAAACTATCCAAATTGATCGCATTTAAACTACCCTGTCAAAAGTCATGGGACACCATCACTTTAATAGATTTTACGAGTATATCTTCTTGGCCCACCTTTTGCACCTATCACAGCTTCTACTCTTTGGGGCATACTGTCCACAAGTTTTTGATACATTTCAACAGGTAATTTTCGCCCTTCAGCCATAAGTGTCTTGGATAGTTAGGTCTTGGATTTCACGCGTTCCGCACAAGCGCACAATCGATGTTCCAACACATCCCACAGATGTTCGATGGGGTTCAGAGAGGTGTTCTGAACAAGAAAATCACATGAAAAAATAATGTATTGATTGTTTGGACGATAAGCATATTGACTTTTTAATTGTTCCTGGCCCTTTGTTTGTATTGTGGTTTTATGTATTTCAGTCCAGCTTTGGTGGCATAAGCAATTTCTGATCTCAATTTCCCTTTAGGAATAAACGTTTTCATTCATTCATTCAATATTAAAATATTTCAGTAATCTAAACAGTTATTTATGATAATATGAAATATTATAAAATATTTTTTATCTATGATAATAAATTTTAATAATAATAATAATAATAGTAATGTTAATAATAATAATACATTTATTGCCCATAAAGATGGAATACAATAATATTTGAAAGAGAAAAACCTTCAAAAGAATTATCAACAAGTAATGTTTAAGACGAAAATTGAAATGTTTTACAATATTTAAAATTTTATTTATGATGTTATTTATGATAATATTTTTATTGAAATAGATAATTTGTTATTAAACTATTTTAATATAGTTAAAAAGTTATATGAATTTATGCACTACTCATCCGTATTACAAAATAATATTAACTTTACTAATAGTTAAAGTAAAGAAACATAGCTTGGTTTATGCATTTATTTATTTTAACGTACAGTATTTTAAGTTAACGCCCTACAGAACCAATTTAAGTAACTGATATATTATTGTTAATGCATAGCCTGTAACAGTAGAAGAAAGCACTGATCGTTGTTATAGGCTATGGTCAAGGTATGGTTTTTTTCGTGAGGCAACGCGAATGACGAAATGGAAACGTCACTCATTTCGCGTACTTAGCACCGTGAACTCTACTCGTCAACGTGAAGTTTTTATGCGGAAGTAACGTTTCTGCAACGTCATTCACGTACTGAAACGTCACTGGCGTTTCACGTTAACGTGTCACTTAAACTCCCTATAAATGTTTAGATCTTGTGGCGGCATTTTTATTTCTGTTCATATTTCAGTTATCATTCAAATTCGTACCTATGTTCATAGGTCTTTTTGCGTTGTTTACCTTGCCCTCTACAATACCCCCTTAAATTATTTTACACACGATTTGAATAATCCTGTATATATCAAAAAATATAAGGTGTCCAAAAAGTTTGGTAACATTGCAGATATCCGGCAACAAAGCAGGCGAGATCCGGATTATATGTAATAGGGGGGGGGGATTCATTGCTGCACTCAAATTTGACTTTGACCCCCAAATTTAAGATCATCCATTTGCTAACTTAAAAACTATTAAAGAAAGAGAAATATTTCTGATTGCTATCCTGTATAGTATAGATTGCTATACATCACATTAGTATAAAAACAATTTTTAATCACACCCTTCCCCTTGAAAGATTTTGAGAAAATTGGCGAGAAAGAGCCCCTCAAGGTCCGGTTAGAAATATGTTAGAAATCTCAGCCAATTGAAATATGTTAGAAATCTCAGCCAACCCGGCCAGCCCAACTTGACCTTGAGTGACTCTTTCTTGCCCATTTTCTTAATTAAATAAGATTGTAAAAAGGATATAACACGTTGTGAGAGAATTCATGGTGATATTACAAAATATTCTCAATTTTGAGCAGCAATCTAAATATCTGACAAATGTATCCTCAAATACTGGTATGTTACATGCAAATGAGTTTTAGACACATTTTGTAGACTTACCATACATCCGACAACATGTGACATTTGTGCTGTGATTTATCTCAAAACAGGCCTTCGCTGACTCATTTCAGCAGCTTTACCAGCAATGTCAAAAGTGTATTCTGTCCAATGGATATTACTCTGAGAGGGAATAAAGATATTTTGCTTCAATATTTTTATTATTTGTTTTATGTTTCCATTCATTGAACTTTTTAGATACACCTTTTATAATAGCAAGATTATAAACTATCTTGTATAATCTATTCATTCTATGTATAAATGACGAATTCAAATAAAGTAATAATTCTACAGCAATCTAGTTTAGCATTACTCACTCTATGCATGATTAAATACCAGGTCACACAATGTTTTAAAAATTATAGATTACATGAATTTTATAAGGTATTTTTTTCTGATTTTGAACATTGATGATGCTTATAATAAATTTGTAGAATAAAATTTTTTATATTTCTATAACCTTAATGCTATAAAGAATTTCACAAAAATGACTGCATTTTCTATAACAATAAATTTATCGCAAGTTATACACAGGGTGGGCCAAGTAAGTGTAGAAATGGAAATATCTCGAAAACAACACATTGTACTAAAAAATATCCAAAATCAAAAGTGAATTACTTCACGTGAGAAATTCATTAGTCAAAATATTAGCCCCCTCCCCTCTTCAGTTGGCACGGGGTAACTTATTATTAAATATTAAATATTAAGTGAAATATTAAATAGGAACCTCTATTTTTAAGTGTTGTTTTAATGTTGTTTTTCTATCATTGGTTTACCATTGGTGTTTTTCTATTGATCCAACTGTTTTGGAGATAGAGGCTCTGAAAGTGTATCTTTTAATGTTTTGCACCCAATTTGAATAATGAAGACAAGAAGATACAGGGTGGGTCTTGCAGACATTATTCTTTTACTTCCTGATGGTCATTAAGAATCTGAAGTCAGAATTTCAAAAATTAAAAATTGTTTTGTACACAAGCAAAGTCTTGGGGGCTGCAGTCTAATGGATCCAGAGTCTGTTCGTGTGTATTGAGAAATATTGGAGTTTTGAAAGATTGGCTTCAGATTCTTGAAAACCATTAAAAAGTAGAATAGGAATGTCTTTATTGAAAAAATTGGGTTCAAAATTCTAAAAGTTCCACATTTTCAGGGCCACTATCCTAAATGGTTGGATCAATTGAAAAAAAAACCCACAAAGAATATAACATTTCTCGAATATTGTGTACAATCTGAATTTACCATTAAAATAAGGGGTTACTGTTTAAGATATCTTAGTTACCTGCCCCGATTGTGAGAGGGGATGGTTTTTTGGCTAAAGAATTTTCCCCACGAAATCATTCAATTTTGATCTTGGACATTTTTTCTTATAATGTTTTGTTTTCTAGATATTTCCATGTCTACACTGAACTGGACCACCGTGTATAATGATTTGTAAAATGATATTTATTGATCCCTAAAATGTATGCTTAAAACATATACATTCATTAAACAGGATAATGAAAAGTGACAGGAAGAGAAATCTCATATGACATATCTGGAGCTTGTCACCTAGGAATTGAGTTTATTGAACAATATTATAAAATACTTTATCCTGTTACTAAAATACTATAGTGTTAAATTATAGAAGGAAATGGAGCCAGAAACTGTGGACACAGATCAAAAGAAATGAAAGAAAACCACTATTACAAGTATATTTAAGCGCATGCACATTTTGGCAGCCAAACTGCCTTCATCAGCCTATAGAAGAATTGATCAGGACAGAGAAGTTCTGTTGTGATGAAGTAGACGAAAATTGACAATCGAACGGTGAAGTGTACATTTGCTCAGGTGAGACGTAAGCAGTTCTTACAAGTTTCTCACCCTTCCGCAATAAATTCCACATGATATACACTCAAATAGGCAAACAGCCTGATTAACCCAAAGAGGTCTTGCACATTAACAAAAAATAGGATTGACGATTGTCAGGAAAGTGGGAGAGGGTGGTATTTCATCTTCCAATAATTCGGGATGGAAACCTTGCCAATGTCTTCGAAGATGACAAAAAGAATATGCCTTGGTTTTCTGTACTTTGTATGCCACTCCATTTCCAAACGGTTATTCAGTATTCCAGCTCCCTGGTCTTTGTCATGGCTCTTTATCATCTACAGCATGTTCATCAGGAGATCTTGGACACACTTTCCAATATGAGTGGATGTAAAGTTTTTTACGGTCCTTCTTCCAAGCTGCCAAATGGTGTTCAGGGTAACATTCTGAAACGACTGGAGTTCAGTACATCTGGTACTATACATAGTCGCCCAGGCAGGCATTCCATAGAGGAGGATGGTCCGAATCACTGTCTTGTACAGTAGTAATTTATTGTCGAAGCTGATGGAACTGTTTCTACCCAGGAGAGCTATAAGACTATACTTAGCCTTCTTCGTATTGTTCAGAGTCTTTAGTCGATGGTAATGCCAACATACTTGTACTTCTTGGATAGCACAACAAAATACGGGGGATGGTTAAGCTTTTCATTGAAGTACACAGCTTTTCCTTTTCCGGCGTTAAAGTACAATTTCCAGCAATTAAACCACTCTTCAAAATTTTTTAAGGCCATCTGCAGACGAGTGATGACGTGAGATGGCAGGTACACCCATGCCATGCTGGCAGTATCATCAGCAAACAAGTATAAATTACACATCTCAGGTTTTGGAAAATTTTGCACCAAAAAATTAAACAGAACGGACCCGAGGACAGAACCCTGTGGGACACTGGCCTTTTCCTTGCGGGGCGTGGAGAACTTTCCACCAACTGTTGCTTGATACAACCTGTCGCTGAGAAAGCTTCTCACCATCATAATCAAATCAGAAGGGAAGCCGTCTCTAATCAACTTTTAGAATATCCCGATTAAGCCACACCTGATCGAAAGCTTCACTGACATCAAGAAAAACAATACCACAGTACCTAGAATGGTTTAGTGGGGTGCTCAGATCTTCAACGAGCCTCCATATCTGGATCTGACACGAGTGGGTGGCACGAAACCCAGACTGTTCTTTATGCATTAAACTATTGGAGAGACAGTGGTCCTTGAATCTGGTGAGGATTGTTTTTTCCAAGACTTTGGACATCGACGGGAGTCAGTTAATAGGTCGGTAGCTCGCGGGAATTGCAGGATTTTGCCCCTGCTTGGGGATACTTAACACAATAGAGTGCTTAAAACTTTCAACAGTTGCTTAAGTTATTCCAGATGAAGTTAATGATGTTATTTGGAAGATTCTTTAAGGCGTTATTATTTACGTTGTCTCTTCCAGGAACCTTCCTCTTTTTCAGATTTCTTATGATGGTAGCGATTTCTCCATCTTCGATGATGTTCTCAGTTATAGGTTGTGGGACTTTATAAAAGTTGGAAAGACTATTTTCCACACACTGGGACATGAGCTGACTCTCGGGATTATTGTTATCAGGTGTAACACACTGCATTTCTACTGAAAACGCAATTATTTGAGCTTTATCCTGATGAGTTTGAACGTAAATTTCTTGAGGGGTGCGAAGTGGAGGAAGCATGTCATTCTTCTTCTTCTGAAGAGCTCTGACCATGTTCCAAATGGAATTGACGCGAACCGACAAGCTTTGGTGCTTGTCATTTCATGTGGCATCGCGAAGCTCTTTTACTTCTTCTTGAAATCTTTGCACTAACTTGTTGTATTTGTTTTTTAGCCAGGGTAAATACTCGCGCCGCCATAGCCTACGGGTCTTGTTTCTCTCTTCAATCAAGCGTTCGATTCTTGGATGATCATAATTCGATGAACGAGTTTGTTTACCACTGGATAGGCACTAGATTCAGTGGCACTATTTATTCGCCTAGTGATGTCTTCAACACTTTGATCGATGTCATCGGTACAGTTCGCTCTATCGAGTTGGCAGTCATGGTCTTTGAGGATTTCTTTGACGTGCTTCCAATCTTGCTGATGCTTGACTTCTTCTATAAAATTGATGTGAACATTGTCAAACGCCACAGGCTTATGGTCAGAAGAATAGTCATCAATCGTGAAGAAGTTTTATGACTTGAAGAAACCCTTCATCAGTGAGATATACAACACGTCACTTATAGTGGAATGGTCACAGTAGTAAGTGTCCTCGACTGGCCCTGCAGCAATCATGTCATTGTATATACTGGCATAGAATCATGCCATTACAGTTCCGTGTTCTGGAGTTCCAGCTTGGATGTTTGTTATTCAGGTCACCATCGAATAGTTCATCGAGATCGCTGACCTGCATAAGATTTGGAGATCATACCTGCGTAAGATTTGGAGACCAATTCCTGATGATAATCACTGCACCACCAGAGGCACATCTTCTAGTATTTTGAATAATACGATTGTTGCGGTAAACACAATACCTGGTGATGTCTTCAACACGTCGATCCATTTGATCCACACTGTTTGCTCCTTGGAGATGGCGGTCATGGTCCATCATGATTTCTTTGAATAGCTTCCAATCTTGCTGATGCTTCACTTCTTCTTTGAAATTGATGTCAACATTGTCGAAGTTCAGCGCCACAGAAAGATCATCCATCGTAAAGATGTTGTATGGCTTGAAGAAACCCTTTAATAGTGAAATGTCAAGAACATCACTAGAAGGGGAATGGTCACATAGTAGGTGTCCTCTTCAGGTCCAGCAGCGATGATTTCATCTTTACCTTGTATATACCTATAGAGAATCAAGCGTTGTAGTTCTATGTTCTGGAGTTCCAGCTTGGATGTTTGGCATTTAGGTCACCAGCTAATTCTTGGTGTTGAATTCCCTTCTTAATGATGATCGCAGCACCCCCAGAAGCATATGTGGAGACGGTATTTAGATTATCGATCCTCGTGCCCTTTCTGATTTTTTTATTACAAACATCAGTCTAGGGACTGTCATCTTTGTCTTTTTCACTTCTTTTATTTCCACCATTTCTTGAGTAGTCACGATCAGCAGTTATTTCCACTGTCTCCAATTCATGCACTTTGTTAGTAAAATAAGCAGACTTAAAATTACTACTTACCTCACCATAGAGTACCCTGCCTTTGGAGCCCCAGAGCGTTTCTCAAAGGCTTCCTTAAGTAAGAAGTAGACGCATTACAGTCGCTTATATACAACCTGTGATAATAACGTACGGTGAATGACGTCAAATTGCTAACGTTCGTAAGAGTGCACCATCGTCGTATCCTGCCCCAGACAGGTCGAGGCATGTTTAAACAAATTTGAGAGAATCAGCGCTGCGAGTGCGTTTATTGTGTTTAAACAGGACATTGAAGAGAGAAGGCATAGTATGCGCGGTCGAAACCCAAAATGGATCAGCGAACGAAAGAGTTTCATGAAATGATGACAACAGTTTACAAAGAAAGTGCTATTACTTTGAAGTGTGTTTATGAGTGGTTTAAACGGTTCCGAGGAGGAAGGAACGCCGTAGAAGACGCCCCCCGAAGTGGCCAGACATCCAACGTAATGTTACGACCCAACAGAAGGCTATCCCTAAAAATGACTATGCCAGGAGTTTCCAGGACTTGTACAGGCGTTCCCAGAAGTGCATTACCACCGTTGTTAATTTGAAGGATAGTAACTGCTGTTTCATGTAAACGAGCAATCGACTCTCAATATGCCATCATTCACCGAACCTTATTTTCACAGGTTGTAGTAAATGAGAGCTAGTTGCAATACAATTATAGAGCAAAAGACATGTATACAATATAATAATGAAACTATTGGTTGGCTGTGATTAACCAATCAAGAGTCGTTGTTGCTCCTCATACGTTTATTCTTTCCATAGGTCAGTTTGGGAATATGTAAAAGTTTTGGTACGGCGTCACTGTTTAATAACTTAGAAGAATCTTCATGGCCGATGGCATACGAGTCTAGGGAATTCAACAATTTCGGGTCACTTGTGTTATATATAATTTCAAAGTGTTCAGGTTTTTAGTCATTTTGGCAATCGAGAACATGGTCGGCAAATCTAGATGCTGCAAATTTTCCTTTCCTGATACCTGCCAAACATACACCTATTCTTGTTTTGATTGCTGTACGAGTTTGTCCGTAGTAAACCGCCTCACATTCGGGACATGGTCATTTGTAGACTCCAGGTTTGTCTTCTCGCGGAATTATATCCTTAGAGTTCTATATCCGTTTTCCAGTAGTAATGTGGTTTTGGGAGAGATGGCAACATGGGAGAGATGCCCGTAACATGTTATTTTCAAAACCAATCACCAAATTTCGCTACTGGCTATTGCATTTTGTTGCCTCAACAGAGTAACAAAAACTGAGGAAACAAGAGGTTTTGCCAGCAGTTTTTCCAGGCAAAACAATGGTTTTATTTCTGGTGAATAGTTTGTGCTTATCTAACACTTTGTCAACGAAACATTTAAAAGCTTGTGTCATAGATGAAACGTTAAAATAATGTATGAAAATTGTTATATGTCTAATCTCCCTTTCTTAACAAAGATTTTGGTGTGGCGTTTCAGCCATGTTGCTTTTTTTTTAATGTTTAACGTGGTGGGCATCTCCCCCATAAGGTGAGGAGAGATGCCCCTGTTTAATGTGGGACTGTTGCCCACTTCCAAATGAGCATTTTATATGCACATCATAGAGTTAGATAGATATAGATGTATATACTTGAAGCAATATAAAGCAATCTGTAGAGTAAATAGTTATAATGTTCATTAAAAATTGAATATGAAAAATTTAAATTGGTTTAAAAAATTGTTTAAGAAGCATTTTTATATATATATTTCAATCGATTTTTAGGATTTAAGATGTTTTTAGCGTATGTTCACAATAAGTAAATCTAAATTTGTAAAAACTCTATTGTTTATAAAGACTGAAAATTTTAATATCCTTCACATTCTGCAGACTGCCATGCCCACTGATCTCTATATGCCTCGCAAATACTGACGCAAATCAAATGCAGCTCCTAGAGGAGAGTGGTCGGACAGTCAAGTTCACAGTGCCATTAAATTAATGTGGTTCATCATCACAGGCTGCTTCATCCACCACACTGCTGTGTCTTCTGGAGTAAGCTTAAGCCTAGGTTAAAAGCCACCTTCAGCAGTAACTACAGCTTGCCAGCCAGGTTCAACCTCAAGGCTTTTCAGGACAAGAACAACACACTCCATATAGGCATTTGCATGAGGTGCATTTTGTTCCAAAACTGGATGCACCGCAACCTCAAGCAAGGCGACAGTTGGCTGCAGTTCTGACTTCAGAGAACGTCCAGCCAAGTGACAACCTCAAAAAATGCAAAAAAGCAGAAGGCAAAAAGGAAAATTCAAAGTCTTTCTAAAAGTGGTGACTACTGCATTGAATGTCTTGAAAACTATTATGACACTACAGAAACTGTTGACTGGATAAAGTGGATTAAATGCCAGAAATAATTACATGAATCCTGCACTATGCATGGACAACAATATATCATGTATGGACGCGAAATCAGGTGGAAAAAATAAAGAAAAGAACAGGAAAAAATAAAATTTTCATTGGGGCAACTCTCCCACTTGGTATGGGACACATGCCAATTTACATATGTAAGAAAAAAATTTTTTTTTTCAATAAAAAAAATTCATTCTCTCTTCCAGTAATTTTTTTTTATGTAGTGGATAAAAACATAAATCAACGCAAAAATTTACATTTCATTGCAGCTAATGTGTGATTTAGGTAATTTTTTCAACGAAAACGTTGTCATCTCTCCCAAAACCGTCTTAATGGTGAAGGCCTAATTCTCTATAGACTATCAAAAGGCCTAATTCTCTTGAGATCTTCTTCATGTTCCTACTCAGTTGTTGACTGTAGGGCAAGACCAACACAAATGATGAAGAGGTCTTTTATATTAAACATGACAAATCGAACCACATTTGTCATAGATAAGGCTAAGTATTTCCATAATGTCAAAAAATGCTTCCTGAAGGTCCGTACGTTGAACTCAGTAGCAATCCCTTAAATAACTTGTTCGCCAAAGTCAAGGAATGCATCAAAAATGTAAAAAATATTTTTAGTGACGTCAAACCGCATAATTTGCTACCAATCATTCATATCCTGCCACGGTTATATTGCCTTCCTAAAACGCATAAGGAAGGCAATAAGAGGAGTCCTATCATCAACAGCATCAATTCCCCCACCGACCTCTTAGCCAAGTTTTGGCTAAAAAACTTTCTCATGCTTTAAAGTCTAATTTATCTGTTAAAAATTCCACAGTAAAATGCCAAAAGTTAAAAAGTGCTCGGATATCAAGTGATGACATGTTAGTTTCGTTTAACATTAAAGCAAAATATCCGAGCATTCTGCTTATAAAGGACATCGAAGTTCTGGAAGACGAAGTAAATGAGAATGAATGGCTCTTAGAGATAGTTATAGAGGTTATAAATGTCATGAGACTCATTCTTTTCAATATTGTGCTTTCTTTTGTAGCCAATATCTATATCAGGAAATTGGAAAATCAAGCCTTGTTAGATTTCAATTACATGTATTTCCCGAATGTGTGGTTAAGATAGTGGATGATGTCTTTTCAATTTTTAACAAAAAAAAGAAAACGTTGTGGAATTCTTGTCTAATTTAAATAACTTATGTCCTAATATCAAGTTTACTAAAGAGGTATAGGCCAATGGTAGCCTCCCATTCTTGGACAATATTTTAACAAGATCAGGCCAGGAACTAAGTTACGAAATCCACAGAAAAACAAACTTTGTCCCAAATTTTATAAAGCAAGAACTATAGCCATCAACACAATTTGGCAGTGTTCCGTCATATGGTGCACAGGGCGCATTTCATTCCGCTGAAAGAAGAATGTAGAAAAAAACGAGCCTAAACAAATTGAAGAATTTGCTAGACTGAACGGTTAACAAAAAAGAAATAGTTAACAGCCTCACCCAAAAAGTAAAACGTAAAATTAACCTGGAAAACATCACCACGCTGCAAAAAGGAAGAACTCCAAGATGTTGCTCTGCCCTACAATCAACAACTCTCGGCATGAAGAAGATCGGAGGAGAATTTGGCCTCTCGATAGTCTATAGAAATACCAATACTACTGGAAAACTGAATAAGAACCCTAAGGATATAATTCCACGAGAAGATAAACCCTGGTGTCTATAAATTACCATGTGCCAAACGTGATGCGGTTTACTACGGACAATCTCGTAGAGCAATCGAGAAAAGAATAGGTGAACACATGACATGTATCAGGAAAGGGAAATTTGCAGTATGTGGATTTGCGACCATGTTCTGGATTGCCAACATGTGTATAAACTTGAAGAATTTTAAATTATATGCAGGGTGTTTCAAAATTGGTGTCCCGTCTTTAGGTCCAAATTACGACTCAAGGGGAACAGATTGGGGGAAAATGAATATTGATTATTTGGTTTTAATGTCCCCTAATTCAGAATAAAAACATTTCGCATTCCTGAGGGTGAAGGCGCAAATTTAGAAAATTTTAATTTTGTAAGGGTAAGGGTTAGACCCCATAAAGAAGGATAGATAATAGTTAATAAATAAAAATGAAAAATAAAATAATAATTAACAAATAACAAAATAATAATAATAAAAATAAGTAAAATCAAAATAAGACTATAAAATCAAAGCACAAAAAGATAATTCTCTAAAAGCAAATAGAATATTAGAGAATTATCCTGAAGTTATGAAAGTTGTACTAACGGACGGGTTTATATATAGTATGCATAGGGAATAGTAAGACGTTATTGGCTGACAAACAAGAAGAGAACAAATGAGATTAATTAGACGAACTGTTGGGATAGGACAGGACGGAGGACAAATAGGAAATAATAAGGGCGCGGCGAGAAAAATGTAATAGGATGAAACATATGAAAGTGAAATTATAAAAACGTTTAGGAATGATAGGGTGCCTAGCAAAAAGATTACGTAAAATTATTCCTGATTATTAGTAGACAAAAAAGGGGGCTGTCATGAAAGAATATTATTGACATTGTTCAAAATTATCGATTTTATGATTCCCTGACTGTACTCGGTTTAAAAAAATAAAAATTCCCTGACCATTCCCGGTCGCTGGTCACCCTGTAAAATAGTCCCACATGTAAGAGCATCGGGTCAAAAGTATGAAAGGACATTGAAGAACATTGAAAAGAAAAAATAAAAGATAAGATAAAGAGAAAGATATCTGCGTACGTCGACCACCACATACGTCACAACCCACCCAGTCTTTCTTCCTATATCAAAGACACTAACGATTTTCTCTCCCGTATCCAGCGCCTTAACGACTCTAACTACGATTTCAAGAACGTCTTCCTCTGCACGGTTGATGTCTCTTCCCTCTACACTAACATTCCTCATGATGATGGGGTTAAAGCTGTGTGCAACAGTCTCAAGGCTAACAAACCTTTCCAAGTTCCTTCTACTGACACTATCTGCCTTCTTCTTCGTACCATCCTCACCTCCAATTTCTTCACTTTTAACAATGAGTATTACATCCAGACCAGTGGCACTGCTATGGACTCCAAAATGGCTCCCAACTATGCTAACATTTTTATGGGGGAAGTGGAAACCAAACTACTTTCCACGTCTCCCTTAAAGCCGTTGGTCTGTCTGCGATATATTGATGATATTTTCCTGATCTGGCCACACAACGAAGACTCACTCTTATCTTTTATCACCCATTCCAACTCCATCCACCCCTCCATCAAGTTTTCTCACAATTACTCTATCAGGACAGTTTCTTTTTTGGATGTCTCCATCTCTATCACTAACAATAAATTGTCTACTAATCTCTATAAGAAGCCCACTGATCAACACCAGTACTTACACTATGACAGCTGCCATCCGCGCCATTGCAAGGATAACATCCCATTAGGTCAGTTAACTCGCATCCATAGAATATGCACTAATCAGTCTGACAAGGACTTCCATGCTAATGCCCTTACCCACTCCCTTAAAGCAAGAGGCTACCCCAAATCTGTCATACGCGCTTCTATCTATAAACATCGCAATTCTCGTTCTAACAACAACCCCAAAACTTCTCCAGCCATAACAACACCTACATTAGTTCTTCCTCATCATCCAACCCTCAATAGTATTAAAAATGTCCTAAGGAAATATCAACATATTATTGACAATTCTCCTCTTCTCCACTCCATTCTACCAGAACCACCAAAAGTTTCTTTTAAACGGACATTTAATTTTAAAGATATTCTGGTCCATGCTGCTATTAACTCCATTCTACCACGCACTTCCACTAAGGGATGTTCTCCTTGCAATGCAAAGCTTTGCGGTGTTTGTCATTTTCTTAACCCTGCTACCTCCATTTCCAGCAGTGCCTCCTCCTTTACTTTCAAGATTAACCAGAACCTGACCTGCACTTCTCACAACTTAATTTACCTGTTACATTGCAAAGTATAGAGGTTTGTACAATGAATTCTGAGAACCCTTGTATAGACAGGGTGTCCCATGTAACCTGTACCAGCGAAGGTCTGTGGTCTGGAGACACCAATATTATCGATTGGACACCATGTACAGTATGGTCCGCGATTTTTTTTAGTTTTCAAAATATGAATTTTTTTGTTTTATTTTAAGATTTTTTTTAAATTTTGGACGGTTTTAGCTATAACTATTTCTGTGAAGTGATTCTTTGAGATTTTCTTTCTTAGTGTTATGGCTAGAATGTGTGTTCGTCTATAACAAAACTAAACACCAAAATTCTAACTACTACTAGCTCAGATTTTGATCACAAAATTAAAATTTCCGTTTGAGAAAAATTGTTACTTGATTTCAACTTGAAAAAAATTACTTAACCCTGACTGAAGAACTTCCTGATAATTTTAAAAACTTTATGGGTTCATTAGCTCTCAAAATAATACAAAAAAGTGGTACTTTATACGCGAAAACGGAGTTTAAAGTTGATACAGTCGAAAATGAAATTAGGAATGTTAAATAAAAAGATGTAAAATAACGTATTTAAATTCAAATCATAATTATTTTTTCACACTGTGCTAAATAAAACAAGAGAAATAATCTTAAAAAATCATTTATTTATTACCGTTTTCACAATAAATGTTCAAAGTGCCTGCCACCTGCCGCAATGCACAGACGGCACCGACGCAAATCTCGGAAGGCTTGGGTTTTTTGTCGTATTATTCTTGAGCTTCATTTAATTTAGTTTTTAACTCCTCCAAATTCGAGAATTGGTAATGGTGCACCAATTCCTTATAGCATCCCCAGATAAAAAAATCTATGGGTGTTCAGGTCAGGGGACCTTGGAGGCCAGGCGATTAGTGCATAACTGCCAATCCACCTCTCTGGGAAATGCTCGTTCAAATGGCCTGTAACCTCTCTTGCAAATTTTATGTAAATACGTTATTTTAAATCTTTTTATCTAACATTCCTAATTTCATTATTTTCGACTGTCTCAACTTTAAACTCCGTTTTCGCGTAAAAATGCCGAAATTTTAATTTTGTGATCAAAATCTGAGCTAGTGGTAATTAGAATTTTGGTGTTTAGTGTTGTTACAGACGAACACACATGCTAGCCATAATACTAACAAAGTAAATCTCAGAAAATCACTTCACAGAAAAAGTTATAGCTAAAACCGTCCAAAATTTAAAAAAATCTGAAAATAAAACAAAAAAATTCATATCACGAAAACTACAAAAAATTTTGGAACATACATGGTGTCCAATCGATAGGTATTGGTGTTCCCAGACCACTAACCTTCGCTAGTACAGGTTACATGGGACGCTCAAACGATATGAAATGAGTAGATCGCCCATGTGGCCGCCATCTTTGGGGCAATTTGAAGGCGGCAAAAAGTGGAAATGATCTCTATAGTTAGTGTAGGCTCCATTACTGTGGTTGGCAAAACAACATCGCCAGCCAAAGCGCCATTACTAGCGCTTTGTCGCTAGCTGAGAAAGAACCCCCCCCCCCCCACCAACATCGTGCTTCTAGTCTGAAATTTCCTAAGCGAACTCTCACAAATTTAGATGCTTTTTAATAAATGCGGTACATAATTTTATAAATACCTCTAAACAATCATTCCGGTATCACTGAAACGACGGTAACATAGGGCGCGTTTGGTATGTGCACACTAAACGCACCTAATGACATCACTCAGTGCGAGTGGTGAAAAAAGTGTAGTGCATTTTCAGTGTGTCATGAAAAACAGGAAAGAGCACGAAAGTGGGATGTTCACCTCTCCCGTGCTATCATGAATAATAAACATACTGCTCAAAATGAAACTCATCATAACATCTGCATTCATATAACACGCCGAAATCGATCATTACACAGGTAGATTTCAATGTCAGTTTAAACGATATGCAGAATTCAATTATTTTTATACCTGTTGGCTCTTTAACGGTAACTAAAACTCCGAACTATCTATCGCTACATTTCAAGCTCTATGGCAGCGCCATCTTGCAACGCACTAAACGACTCTACTCCTAACCTAGGGTCATTTAGTGCGCGCACGAAACGCCCGGTAGTGCGCGCACTGGCGATGACGAACACGATCGGGTTCCATGACGAACACGTTAGTGCGTTTAGTGGACGCACAAAGACGTTTAGTGTGCGATGTCGAACGCGCCCATGGTTGAATATGTATCAAAACAAGAGCTCATAAGGGATAGTGAGACACTAGATAGGATTTCTGGTCCCATCATCGAGCACGTTTGGCGACCTTGAGCGGAGAAATTTTGAACTGCGCTTGAAAAACGGCGCGATCGTCGCGACCAATGCATTAAAATCGTCACCTATTTTTAGTTTCAACGCCCTTGAGTGGCAGAATGTAAAGCTCCCTTTCCAGAGCTTAAGCAAAATGTGATCCATCGTAGAAACTCTACAAGAAGGAAGCCATCGCTAGTTTGACGAATACGATAGGTTAAAAAACAAAAAATGATATGAGAATAATGCTGTCGCCATTATGCATTAAAATTTTCGGAAAACACATCATTAAATAATAAAAAGAATTTAAACAAGCAGTAAAATAACTGTGATACAGGTTGAATAATTAAATAATTGCAGGCAGATTGATAAGCATTGTGATTGTGAATCTGCAAGTAATATTTACTATAATTATTCAATAAAAACAGCATTGAGAATTTCGACATTGCACAACAATTAATTCAAGAAGTTAGCAATGAAATCGAACATAAACATAAAAAATTTAAAAAAAGTTGCCATCCGTCGATTAAATTTCGTACAATAAAACAAATAAAATTAAAATTGAACACAGGGTGGTAGGACCCTGAACAAAAGTTGATGTTTCGGATACAGGCTACACTTTGTAAATGTGGAATGACTTTTAACAAATAATTAATCCTGCAAAGAAGATTTTTAATAGAATAAATCCAGTACTTCAGTACTTGTCACCTGCCATATTTTAGAAATTTAACATAATCATATAACACCTATCTCGAATTTACATAGGATTTCAGGAAACTATGATATTATGGAATTTATATCAGATTATTAAAATGTTCTTGTGTATTTTCAGTATACTGAAAAAACATTAAATTTATTACAATAACCGTTTGTAATATCCTATAATATAACAAAATATTAACAATAAAAGCGATGAATTTTTAATATCAATAATGAATAAGTAAACGATATATCTCATAATTACTATACATGTATTCATTATTGATATAAAAATTTATCATTTAAATTGGTGATATTGTGTTGAATTGTAAGATATTACAAATAATTATTATGTTATAAAAAATTCAGATTTTACTCTTAGTAATTCAATTTATTCCTAAAAAAAAACCTTACAATTAATAACATATCCACAACGGCTGGGAAATGTAAATCCCATGTCTTTGGTAAAAACTTTGATTTTGGAAGTGAAAAAGTCTCCAACTCTATTACGAGGGCATGACGATCTCTAAACTGTCGTTTGCGTATGATTATTCAGTGATCTAAGAGATGATAATCTGTGGGAGAGATGTCATATAATATGAGTACGGAGAGATGGAGCACAGTTCCCAAGATCTTGAACTGCAAGATCTTAAAGGCTATCTTGCATAGACCTGTAGCAGTACGGCCTTTGCGATTTACTAATGAAAGTTGTTGTTGAGGAGTTTATGAAGAGTCCGTTGAAGCATACCACAGTACACATAAAAATTACATTGATCTAACAGTAATACCTCAAAGTGCATTACTCCAACTGCTATCCAGAAAACGGTCAGCAACACATTCTTTACGTACGGGTCTTGTTTGGGATCTTTCTCGGAGGTTGGTTAGTTCGATAGGTTTTATGGGCGCGCCAACAGCTAGGTCATTTTTAATATTTCTCTACCCAATCCAGAGTATTCAATATGATTATTATCTTTTTACATTCCGAGAACAAGTACACACATCCATACCTGCAAGCCGACGGGTTCTTTGTATGCTCTAGCGTTTTCGGCCACTAGGCCGGTCTTTCTAGATCGTTCTTCTGATGGTAATCATTGACAAAATCGATGAATATTATTGTAGACGACCCACCTTTCATGTCTTGTTATGATTCAGTCCATCAGTGGCTCTCCGTGGTTGACGTTGGAGCAAGGAAGAGAAAGTGGGTCAGGCGTTGCACTTTATTTGCTCCTGACTAACCCAAGCCCGTACTAGGGGCAGACAACCTGGACATTCGACCAGGGCGGGAAATCTAAAAGGCGGCATTTTGGTTGTGAATGTGACAAAATATTGATAAGTTAAATACCCAATTATTCGAAATTTGTCGATTTATTTCTTTGGCTAAAATTACTATGCAATTTACGAAGGGCGCTGCGTGAACTTGTTTGAAACAGGAATGCCGGTAGGAAAGAATACCATGCTTTGAATTGAAGAAATATGCCTCAGAATATAAAGAGCCGCACTTAAGGAGATTTCGTTACATAAAAGCATTAATTTTGCTAATATGTCGGTGGTGATAACAAATGCAAGATTTTATACAACCCCTGGAAAGAAAAAACTAATATGTATTCCAACTCATTGCGGTGCATCTAAACAAATTAATTAAAAACGAATTACTCGAAAAATCATTTGGAAAATAATTTATTGGTAAAGAGCTATATTTGATTTTCATAACCCATTTTTATGTACACTTCTAATGGTTGGATTTTCATTAAAAATTACAGATGGAATTCTTCTGTGGAAAATAAAAACTAATACGCATAATCTTGAGAAATAAGAAACTAATACATGTATGTGCCATTTCACTTGTAAATTGCATTTTATATTCCTGAATCTTCACCTACCTCCCTTTTCTGTTAAATGAGCTATTCCATGCTAGCAATCAACACATTTTATTATTCATTTTAAAGTCGACCCCATTAATAATGGCTCCAAATAAAGCAGCTGTCCGATGATATGAGAACAAGAATAACTGAAAACTTGCAACGTGGCGACAAGCAAGATGTAGCCAAGTGCTTTGGATGCACACAAGGTGAAGCTTCCAACTAATGGAAGAAATTCAAGACCACAAGATTCGTTAAGAGGCAAAAAGGAAGTGGAAGACCAAAGGCAACAACTCCGAGACAAGATCGAGAATTGAGGAAGCTGTGCAAGAACATGGGAAAACAGACCTCCAAAGACATGAACAGTGAATGACTAAGTCAGGTGTGAAACTGAGTGACAAAAAACTAAGAAACAGATTACATGAACTGGGTTATCATTATCGGACAAATCAGCTCTCACAACCAAACAAGGGAGCACCGTACACGCATCCGCGTGCTCTTCGAACCATCCACGGACACTGCGCGTTGCACGGCACGGCGCATTGTCCTGTTGGAAGATGCCTTCGTGCTGAGGAAACACAATCTGCAGGTAGGGGTGGACATGGTCCGAAAGAACAGATGCGTACTTCCATTGGTCCATGGTGCCGTCCACAATGAGTACACCCAGGGATTGCCATGAAAACATTCCCCAGACCATAACGCTGCCTCCTCGGCCTGGACCCTTGCGACACATGTTGCAGGGTGTTTGTTGTCCGATGGAACATAAACCATGATTCATCGAAAAAAAACACCTTTCGCCAGTTGATTGCTGTCCAGTTGCGATACTGGCGAGCAAATGTCAGCCTTTGTTTCCGGGGAATAGCATTGGTGCACGAATCACCCTTCTGCTGTGGAGCCCAACTGTCGTTGAGATACACGTTTGGTAGCTCCCTGGTTCACCTTGGAGGTCACTTGGTCCACGGTTGCACGTCTGTTCGCTTGCAAGCATTGTGTAGCCGTCGTTAATCCCTGTCAACTATGCCCTGTGGTGCCCACACTTGACACGTCGCTGATTTTGGGTATTGCCATTCTGCTATGCACAGTACATTTTCACCAAGGCGGCACGTGAGCAGTTCACAAAATTAGCCGTTTCAGAAATACTGCCGCCCTTGACTCGGAAGCCAATGATCATGGAGTTCAGATAAATGGTAAAAGTTTCGCCACGACTCCAACAATTGCAATGTTTTCTGCTTCCCTCTGACACCTTTCTTATACCCCCCCCCCCCAACTCTGATACTGGTATGTACCTTCTGGACGTAACCATTTTCTGCCGAAGTTGAACATAGAGGATGGCCACTTTAATCTGATTAGACTGTGTATTAAAAATGCATCTGAATAACAATTTTAACCCGGTACAAGTACATTTTAATTTTTGCTGTTTTCTGCTACTTGACTGTTAATCTTATTTTGAATGTTTCTTTCTAAATATAATACGTTTTTATTATAATTTAGAACCAATTGATCTTTATTTAAAATAAAAGATATACAGGGTGTCCCAACGGTACACATCCAAAATGAAAAATTGAGTAGAGGACCTCAAAACCTATGAGAATCACCCCCATGTAATATATCTAAAATATTACTCTTATGATTTTATTAACGATATTAACAATTTTGTGATTTTGTCGGTAACCCTTCGAAGATGTAGAAGTTGGTGGCAGACACTTCGAACAGCTATTGTAATGACATGTTTTCCAAATAATATGTGTGGGTTTTCAATAATCCACCTGTAGAAACCTTTAAGATGATTTAGCTGTTCCCCGAAGATATATCAATTTTACTATACAACTTCTATTTTTAAAGAATAATAATTGGATCTATGAGGATTTTTATACATGCCGTCTACATGACCTTTGGTTTGGCTGCAGCAGTACCCAGTTCGGACTATCTTTCCTACTGGCGTAATAAATATTTTTAAGTATGACTATATATTTCCTACTTTTCATCAATAATTTAAACATCTGACGTATGGCGTGTATAAAAATCCTCATAGATCCAATTATTATTCTTTAACGATTATTACGCCAGTAGGAAAGGTAGTCCCAGCCTTCGGACTGGGTACTGCTCCAGCCAGCCCAAAGGGCATGTAGATAGTGTAATGCTTCCGTGTCCGCATTGGCGCAATTGGCTGGCACATCTGCACGGTGAGCAGAAGGTTCCTGGTTCGATCCCAGGCTGTGGAATTTTCTTTTCTATTTTTCATCAATAATCCTATTTTTACCTTTAAAATTGCATGCTATTTTTTTAACCTATAATATGTACTGTTTTTTTGTGGCAGTGCTCCTGACCTGATTTATTTTGTTTAGATTCATCATCAAAGATTTCTGAAACTTCACAATAACTCAGAACTTCCTACTTTAACCTTGATTTGCGAAAAATTGTATGCATACAGTTCATCCATTTTCTGAAATTGAATATTACGTTGCCCAAAGAATATAATTCCATTGACCAAATTCCTCAAAACGATATACATTCCCGAAAACACACATTTTAATGGAATAAGGTAAGGTTACTGACAAAATCATAAAATCGTTAATATCTCCATAATAATAACATTTCGGATACATACATGGGGATGATTCTCATAAGTACTGAGGTCCCTACTCAGTTTTTCATTTTGGACGTGTACCGTTGGGGCACCCTGTATATTTTTAAAAAGTATATATTTAAAGGGGGGAGTTTGTCTTTTTTTCCGGAGCGCATATTACCTACCTTTATAATGCTAGAGTTCATACAAATGAAATTTTGGATACTTAAAAAAAGGTTTCTTAAAAGCCTATTCACATGCATTGAACGAATAATAAACAGAACGCGAAATTTATCACTGCTGTTGAAGTAAAATCATGTTAGATAATTTTATTTTGCGATATAAAAAAAATGAAGCAAATTTATTTTGCGATAAAGAACAGACATCTGTTTCAAAAAACGATTAAATTAAAGATAAATATATTATTAAGTCATACTGCGGATGACGTTTTCAACGCTAGTTATCCATAACACACCGCTTCTGACATCAAAGGAGAATGCATAAGAGTCCTAATGAACTCTAGCAATGTAAAAGTCGGTAATATGCGTCCGGGGCCGCATGAAAGCTAGAGCGGGTTCTGATGGAGGATCCATTTATCCAATATTTTAACTTTTCCCTGTATGCGAAAATGATTATGCACAGTTCCCTGTGTCACTGTGCCAATGCACGACAGGTTTGGCATGGATTAGCCGCAATAACTGCCTTCAGTGCATCTCCATCAACAGCAGGCGGTCGTCCAGAGCGGGTGTTATCATCGACGGATTCATCTCCATCCAGGAATTTTGAAAACCAAAACTGAGCTTTTCATGTTGACAATGCATCCTGTTCATACACTTAACATACATTTCAAGATGTCTCAGTTGTATTGTTACAGTTTGAATTCAAAAAACAATGTTGCTCGAATTTTGACCTTTGATTTACCGCTTGTGACTATGATAAAGTAATTTCAATTAAGACTCTTCTCAAAAGAATAGGTATAAAGATGCAAATTTTTGTTAAGTGGTTCAGGCTGCTGAAATAAGCAAAAATTTATTAAATGACCTGGTATTTGCCATTCTTTTTGGAATTTCTTATCTTTAAGAATGTCTCTGTATACATATCGATCCGTAATGTTATCTATTTGATGTATGTTGTCATCTACCCAGTGTAAAAAAATGCTCCCACACAATCAGTGCGATAAATGGTAATTGTCTCTGTTGGCAATTGATATGCAAGATTAAATCTTTGGCCATTAACACAGACGAATATTTCTTATTCCGTCACTGCCAAATAGTTGAAACTTGTTTTTATCAGAAAACCAGATTTTTCGCCACATTTTAGATGTCCATGACAAATGAGTATAGCAAATTCTAGTGTAGATTTACGATTTTTGGTGAAGATAAAAGTTTTCGTTACTCGAATTCCAGCATTATTCGAGCGGCGTGAAACACTTTTCCAACAGATATTTACACTACGTTCTTCATTATTTTCACATATTTCATGTTTCTTATACTTGAATTGAATTGAATTGAATTTATTTACTAGAAAAATACAATATCAAAATACAAATTATAAATTATTTTTCAAATTACAACTTACCAAATAGACAGAAATCTGTCCAAAACTTTACAACAGAATGAAATATTATAAAATCAAAATTTAAAGTCCATCAGAATTAATGCAAAATTTGATATTGATAAAAATAAGAAACTAATAATTGCTGCAAAAGAGTAAGTGACTCGTATCAGCAGCAAATGATAAAGCAAAACATCAAAAAATAAAAATTTAAAAATAAAAATTTAAAATTTTTTTAGAATAAAAGGTTTTCTAGGTTATCTGTATCATTAATCCATTTTTTAACATCTTTTTCTGTATATTTTTATTTGAAGACTGCTTTATAATTAGAGGAATTTGATTATATAATTTCAGAGCTGTAAGTATTTCAAAGAAAGCAATGCTTGATAAATAAAACAATTTATCAGCACCATTTCATTATTAAAATTTAGTTGTATAATATCATATAATAATCCTGGACCTTTACTTCTTCTCATTATTTAATTACCTAACAGAAACCTCTTTTTTTTTTCCTTGACCAAGGATTCTATCCGAAACGTCAGCTTTTTTTTTTTCAGGGTCTTTCTATTCTGTGTCCAATTTGCTTTTTATTCCAGGTTTTTTTTTATGTCTCGTCTTTTTTTTCTTTTACATCCATCATTAACAAAAACTCAATTCTTTAACAGTTTTATGCGCCACCATGAAAATACACGGTTATGGCGGTTAAAATGTTTATACCCGTACATTTTCAGTTTATAATGTATTATATTCATGTCATAAGTGCGCATTTTTTCAGTAGGGAATAATTCTCCTTTAAATATAATTTTATTTTTAAGTAAACCATTTATCTTCTCTTTTTTTAAAACAGTGTGCATATTTATACAGGATGAACCAAACTTATCCAGCATAATTGTTTAGAAATTGTATGGTTCAAATGGAACAAAAAATGTCCTATAAACATTACATCTAGTTTCGATCGTGTGTGAGATATCGACGTTTGTCTATTTTCTTTTATTTAGAGTCTTTTCCTAGAAAAAACGTAGATTTACCTATTTATTCTTAAATATACTGTTCCTGTTTTGCATGACAAACAGGAAGAGGAATCGTCATAAAGCGTGTGAAAGGTATTTCATTGACTTGGCCGTTGATTTGAGCAAGTGCTCATATTCTGCAACACAACGTCGAAGTTCATTATGGCGTTTATTTTCACAAAAGAAGAATATGTGAACATTCATTTTTACTATGGGCTTACTGCTGGTAACGCTGCAGAAGCCAGCAGGTTGTACGCGGATGCATTTCCTCATAGGCACCATCCACATCGAGAGGTGTTTTTGAGGGTACACCAAGTTCTAAGGGAGATAGGATCGTTCAGACGTCAATGTCTCAAACACGATCGAAACCAGATGTAAAGTTTATAGGACATTTTCTTCCATTTGAACCATACAATGTTCCTAAACAATTATGCTGGATAAGTTTGGATCACACTGTAGAATTAAAAATTGTAGTTTTCCAAAAAAATAAATAAATAAATAAAAATATATTTGTGTAGCTTTAGTCTTAATTTAAAATTAAATTTAATTTCTATGCATTTGAACATAAATTTATTTTTGATAATAACAATAAAATGTTTTGCTGAGTAATGAATAGTAAATCTGTGACAAAAAGAATGGTTCAAAAAAAAACTTTTTAAAGTCATTTTTAACGTTAAGACTTGATTCTCGTACGCTTTCTTTTGTGCTGAATCCGAATCTCAGATTTTTTTCTCTCACCCACAGATTTGTTTATCAATGAAAAACACTTTATAATTATTCAGAGTTTGGGGCCTGATAAATTTCCTTGTGATCCAAAAATATGGATACTTAAACATTGCAGTCGCTTCTCCACACCAATTACTTTTTACATGTCAGTCCCTATGTGCATATTATGCACTGCATAACTTGGAAACGTGACGCGAAGGAAAAAATCTAAAAGCAAATGATTCAGCGCACCAAAAAAAAAACCCCACAAGAATAAGGCAAATTCATTTAAGATGATCTTTCATTATTGGGTTGACTTATTGCAATCAAATAAATGTGACGAATTGGATCCGTTCAGCTGACTGAATGACAAAGTGATTTATAACAAAATTAGAGAGTTTGGAATTTGATCCCGCAAATCAAAAATTGTACTGTTTCCCGCTTCTCTGCTTGCATGCGGCCGAAGATTATAACGAACGAATCGTGTTGTTTATGATTTCGCTGGCTTTGTTTCGTCTGTGTTCAGACTATCCCATTCTTTCCGAGGGGAGGATGATTGTTACGCTCTTCAGCTCGCATTCAACTAAAGATAAGGAGAAATCCTTATCGGCGAGCGAATTATCGGCCGAAAACTGTCGAACTTTCTCGGCAATTTCCGTGGTATACATTCGCGTTTTGTTTTGTTTCTTTACTTAAAATAACATCACGTTATTGGGTCTACCCTATTCGATGGGAAAACTAAGGAGAAACATTTTTAGCGTTTTATAAAACAAACAAACTCGAAACAAAAACGTTATCAGATCATTTCGTCACATCATTCACCTTGTCCCAGAATCACTTCCCGTCACATCATTCACTTTGTCCTAGAATCATTTTGTCTCGCAGTCAACTCGACATGTTCCGTATGCCACATTGAAGTCGTCGAATGAGCTTACAATGAGGATTGTGAGTGATCTACTCATCGGATTTTGGTGAACTTTTTTTTGTTTTGTTTGGAATTTGCTGTTGAACATATGTGCAATTGGAATTTTTTGCGTATCTCTTACGGTATTAGAGATAGAATAGATGTGCCTTAATTTGCATATTTGAGATGATGAAAGGTGCTCCATCAGATAGAGCACCCTCCAGTTCCTAATCATTTGTTGTATTGGAATTTGCGTTACTACATTGGTATCCAAGATAGGAAGGGGGGTAACTGATTTTTAACTCACCCGGTATAATTTTACAAAGAATGATTACCCTGCCATTTAAAGATCTATGACAAATGTTGAAGGAATCTAACATTGATGACGATGCGGATACTTTTGAGGGGACTATCCAACGAATTATTGGTATTATTAATAACCGTTTTCCAAGATGGTTCGGATCCTCCACAAAGAAAATTCTTAATAAAAATAAAAGAATTCACAAAAAATGCAAACAAACAGGCGGTATTAAGTTTAAAAATAGTAGGCAAAAACTCTTATTAAATTAGATGTAGAAAATTAAAAAGAAAAAAGAGCAAATATGCAAAAAGATTTTTATTCAAGTGACCCATCTTCCCATCTTAACTCGCGATACCGGGACGCGATTGGCTTTATTCGGAGCTCTGTCAAAAATGCCTGTTGTAAAGTTTCAAAACAATCCAACATCTCTCAGCCTTAGGAATAATCATAGAAAATTATAGCACTAATTAGAATTATCTGCTAGTGCGCGAGCTTTAGAATTGTGTCACGCGAAAACAATGCAACGTGGCATGCTCATATCTTGCATGCGACCAAATGACATCTCCCATTTGGTGACCCAGCCTCCATTTTGGCAAAGTAAGTTTTAATTTAATTTAATTTAATATTATTACAACATAGCCGCAATTTCTTTTTTTATTTAAGTGATCTATAAAAATTAAGGATAATAGTTTGAAATAACAATATTAAATGGTTAAAAATTTTATTTTACATGAAAATTTATAGGTCAAATAAAGTATTCGCAGGAAACCTTTACCTGCACAAAATTTAGTGAATAGGAATATGCATAGATAAGACGTACAGAGGGAATTTTTTTCGCGAATCATAAAAAAATTTCACATGGGGGTGGAGGAATAAAGACCTTAACTCCAAATTAGCTCATTAGAGGCAAACAATTTATTTACTAAAATTATTCCTCTCAATGAAAGGAGTCTCTGCCTATAGGACTCTATTAACTTTTATTCGCTGAAATAAATACTACAACATTTCTTTATTTTTTTTAACAAAATTATATCATAAAAGACTTAACCCATTTTCATAAAAACCATGTCAAGGCACAGTTTAAGGTTCCCTATAACAGGGGATTAGTTTCCTTCGGTTCTACATTTTGCCGTTTCAGAGTAGTTAGCTGCACAAAATTATTTACATAGGTACACTTGTAAAGAAGGATTTTATTAAATTTCAATGTATTTTCTCGAATCATGAGTTTATAAGTCAATTTCAGAAGGAAAAACCACCATCAATTGGAATTCAAGTTTGGTGTATCCTGGCATTGTCTTCCTGGAACACTCCAATTCGATCAGAAAAAAGAAACTCGTCCAAGAATGGAATGACCTGGTCATCCAGCAGATTCAGACACTCGGCTGCATAACATTGCAGAATACAGACCAGACCAACAGAAGCAACCCCGGATCATCGCACAGTCTCCATAGACTTGGATAGTGCGGTTCTTTTCTTACCCTGATGCGCTCATCATCTCTGAGGGTGGGTCGAAACGTAATGCCTCCAAGGCTCTAATTTTTTGTTTTTTAACCGATTTTCAAAATTCTTTTTGTATCTGATACTTATATTTGTCCTCTATGTAATACACTATTCATATAGTCCTAATCCCTTCCAACGCATTGCGCCAACGCGTAACTAGTCGGATGAACCCGTCGAAGAGAAATTCCGGGGTTTTTGTCGACACCAGGATTAAATGGTAGCTTTGGACCCTCTTCTATAGCTCGAAAACGCTCGCCCGCATAATATCCCCACACATCCAGAAGCATTGCAGCGTTTACAGTTCAAAGATGAAAGACTCCTCACCTTGCGACTTTCACCACTTCCCAAAGAAGAAAGAGCACCTTAAGGGACATGAGTTGCGTTCTCATGACGAGGTGATAAATGCCATTCAATCCTCGTGTCGACAACAACCCCGGAATTCCTCTCCGAAGGGTTCATCCGATTATTCATGCGTTAGCGCAATGCGTGGAAAGGGATCGGGACTCTGTCTAAAGGAAAATATTGCATTATATAGAGGACAAATGTAAGTATCAGATATAAAAAGAATTTTGAAAATCGGTTACCAAATAAAAAAATTACAGCTTTTGGACCAACCCTTGCAGTATAGGGTAAACCTGGATTTATCAGACCTGATGACTTTTTTCATCTGCTCCATTCTCTAATTTTTGTCTCCCGGGCGAACAGTGATCATCTTTTCCTATTGTTTTTACTAAAAATCGGATATCTTGTGGCAGAGCAGTTGCTTAGTTCCAGTTCTTAAAGTTTCGTCGCATTGTTTGGATGAATAAGCTTTTGTTAAACTTTCCTGTTAAACTTTCCTGTCAGGTATAATGTACAATTTCTTCGGTTTTCTTTCATCATGCGTCTTAATGATCTCCAGTCACGATTAGGCATAATTTTTTTCCGATCACAGTTACTACTCGGGGTTGATGATTCAGATCTTTCCTTCCAAGGCTTTACTAATTGTTGAACACTTTTTACTCAATCCCAGTAATTGCCTCAATCTGTTTGCTTGTTTTCTCTGCTTGGAATAAGCCGATAGTTTGCTCCTTCTTAAACTCTGTGACATTTTATCCGCCACAATGTGTTGCGTCCACATACATCTTTCGTCAAAACAAATAAAGTGATAAACTAATGCAGGACAAGATAAAGGAAATTTGCGCAAATTCGCACAAGACTTCAGTAGTATATCTGTGACTGACTTCTTAGTATTTGCATATTGAATATTCGACGGCGACTTTATTTTGGCTAGGCAGTGTATCATCAACATCATAAACAACCATTATTTATCCACAGCAGGATGAGGTCTCCTCACAATATATGAAGCACTGAAAAACCATAATTAATTTGATGTGAATGGCCAATAACCCTATACTCTGGGAAATGAAAATTGCAAGCTCATCTTAAGAGTGAGAAAAGATCCGCGCCAGAAAAGATCCTAACCTAACCTGATCATCATGAAAGCCAAAAGACCTGAGCCTCAACGCTCTCGGCCATCAAGGTTGACATCAGTGTTGCCAATTTAGCAAAACATTTTCAGTGTTGCCAATTTATCAACGTATTTTCAGTCAGTATGTCTAGTTTAAAACGCATTTTCATTATTTTGTGCATTGTGTAATTTTTATTAATAATATCCTATAAAGGACAAGCGCATGAATTAAAATGCTAAATTAGCAATACTGGTTTTATAATCTGTTTGTAATCAACGATGGTTTAACCCATTATCCTTTGCGAAGTCACGCTACAATACTGTTACTAGAAGCGAATCTCTATATATAAAATTTCTCTGTATGTCTGTCTGTCTGTTCGCTATGCATTCCAAAATGGCTGGACTAATCTTGATGAAATTTTCCATGGTAATTTAGGTGGACCCGGGAAGGTCTTAGGCAGATCAAATTGATCCAAGATCAAGGTCATGGTGGTGTTATAACGCTTTTTACCCCCCCCCCCCGCCACCACATTGTCACTTTTTTTAAGGGAATTCTGATTTCTCTGACCACGTAAAGGGGTAATACAAGAAGATAGATTGAAGATAGATAGATAGAAGGAGAAAGAAGACAGAAAAAGATAGATGAATTGGAGGCTTTTGTTGCAGAAAATGAACGAAAGCTACTCGATGACCAAAGAACTGCTTGCAACAGGATAATTGATGCTGTCAGAAGACAGACTGGAAAATCTTTTTTTCTTGATGTGCCTGGAGGCACAGGAAAAAACCTTCCTGATAAACCTTTTCTCGCAAAGATCAGGCAGCAGTGCATATCCTCCTGTAGCATCTTCTGGCATTGCAGCAGCATTTTATACTGGCGCCAGGACTGCACATTCAGCTTTTAAAATTCCTTTGACGTGGACAAAACAGATTCTTCAATATATAACATTTCAAGGAATTCAGGCATGGCCATGGTTTTCCAATAAACACGGCTCATTGTTTGGGATGAGTGCACTATGTCATATTGCAAGGCGCTGGAAGTTGTTGCAAAACTTTCAATGACATCAGAGGCAGTGACAGTCTCATGGAAGGATTGACTGTGGTACTTGCAGGAGACTTTCAACAGACGGGAATCGGCAGGAGACTTCCAAAAGGCACAAAGGCTGATGAGCTGAAAACCATCAGGAGAGCCCGTCTGTTTGAAGATTTAACAGCTGAGCACTTTTCACAGCAACTGCTTGCCACTGGCAGCAGAGGATTGCCGTTTTTTTACGAACAGCTCAACATGCATCGACTGCCATGGGAACAGATAGTTGGCACAGTAGATGAGCTCAAGGCAAAAGTCTTTTCTAGCATGAACAACTACTAAGACTCCAACTGTTTGTGTGAGCGTGCGCTTTTGGCTCCACAAAATGATGAAGCCAAAAAAATCAAACTGGATCTGCTAGAGAAAATCAATCTAGATCTGCTAAAAATATTACCTGAAACAGCAAGTTCTTTCCTTTCTATTGATACTGTTGTTAATCAGGATGGAGCTGTAGAGTTTTCATCTGAGTTTCTAAACTTTGTTCAGCCACCTGGAATGTCACTGCACAACCTAAACTTACACGTAGGAGCTAAGTCATGGTGTTGAGAAACTTGGAACTTCCACGACTGTGCAATGAAACAAGGTTAATCATGAAAAGCATGAAGCATCATGTTATCGAGGTCATGACTATGGTCATCACAGGGAAATACAAAATTGAAATTAGGGAAATACAAAACTGAAATTGTGTTCATTCCAAGAATCCCGTGATTCCATCAGACACAGATTTGTCATTTCAGTTCAAGAGACTGCAATTTCATCTTAAGCTCAGTTTCGCTATGTCAATCAACAAGTCTCAGGACAATCTCTCAAGGTTGTTGGACTTGATATAAAGTCTCCTTGACTTTCTCATGGCCAGCTATGTGTTGGTTGCTCACGTGTTGACTTTCCACATAATCCTTAGAGCTACTTTAACCAAAAAAGTTTCACTAAGAACATTATTTATTTGGAAGCTTTGCAGTAACTAATTCCTTCTTTTGTATGGGTTTTGTTTAACTTAAGTTTTTTGATTTGTTCAACAGAATAAATACTTTTAATTAAAAACTGTTCTTGACAAGTTTTTTTCAGTTATATTAGTTTTCACTGTTTAGTTTTTAAGTTTACAGCTTTTCTTTTTTTTTATTAAAACACAAGCAACGCCGGGTATTAAGGGTAGTTTTATACAACCCTAGCATCAATGAACTTCGGACACCTACAGAATTTTGGATAAGTACAACGAAACTAATTGTAAACAAATGAAAATTACTTTATTGAGTGCACAGAGCTTTAGTACAACTGTGATATAGCATTTTAACATAAAAAAACGAGAAAATTAAATAAGCGACTTTTTGTAATGTTCCGTTTTCAACACGTTGCAATGAACTTCGTACACCGTACCGTTTATTGCACATTACCACTGAGTGGCGTCACCTTTCCGACGAATGACGCTCCGAAGTCGTTGAGGCATGCTGGATACTAACTTCTGCGTTGTTTCTACTAGAATTTTGTCCCACTCTTCGGAAATACACGCCCGCAACACACTCCGTAGTGTTCCAGGCTTCCGCTGTCTGACTTTTCGCTTTAAAATGCGCCATACATTTTCAATGGGTGACAGATCTGGGCTGCAGGCAGGTCAGTCAAGCACCCTGAAACGCTGCTGTTGTAGCCAAGCCTTGGTGTTCCGAGAAGCATGAGGCTTCGCGTTGTCCTGCTGAAAGATGCTTGGTCTTCTATTGAACAACTTTTGGCGTGATGGACGCAGATGCTGTTGAAGAATGTTTATATAGGCAGCATAGTTAATAGTGTTCTCGCAAAAGTGAAGCGATCCTGACCCAGCTGCACTCATGCAGCATCACACCATCAGCGATGCAGGCTTCTGAACTTTCCTCTGGTAACAGTCCGGATGATTACTTTCGTGATTGGTCCTTAGCACCTTGCGACCGTTGTTACCATACATCACTGCAAAGGTGTACTCGTCGGACCAATGAACACTATTCCACTGAGCAAGGGTCTACTTTAGATGGGTTCTGGCCCATGCTACCCGGCGACGCTTAGCTATAGTGCTCATAAATGGCTTCCTCTTTGTAGCGTATACGTAATAGTTAAATCTTCTGATGTAACGGCGGACTGTGCTTTCGATGAAAATATTCTCGAGCCCAAACAGTCATTTCACTTATGGGAGCATACCTGTTTTTCATTGTAACGTCAAAAGACTCGCTGGTCCCTAACATTCAATAATCGCTGCTTGCCTGGTTCAGTCCCTGGTTCTGTTTTCCCGATTTCTCTGAAACGCTTGATGATCCCATTAACAGTAGAGAGTGGAACTGATAATTCATCGGCAAAAGCTCGCTAGGATTTGTTATTCTGGAACTGCTGTATAATTTTTTGCCGTATACACGTTTCTACTGGCTTACCACGTCCCATGATTGAAAACAACACGAATACTGTACTCTGTCGCGTGGACGGTGCTTTTAAAGCTTGATGCAAAGCATTCTGGGAAGTTCTATATGCTGGAGACCCCTTGTGTACGAAGTTCTTTGAAACCTGTTGACAACGCAATTTTAAATAAATTTGAATAAATTATTTCACACCATTAAATCGATTCTAAATCGATGTTGATATTATTACATATACTCAGTAAATCTATTTTCATTAGCCTGCAATCCTCTGTATGCACTTTTCACTGTGTTTTTAGCCAAATTACTTGGTGTCCAAAGTTTATTGATGCTAGGTTTGTATATAAAAATTATCTCGGTAGGACTTAGCATTGTTTAGAATTTGAAGTTCGAAATTAAAATTTTTTTTGAAAAACCGAGTCTTCAGATCGAACCCCGATAAGGCGAAGCATACTATGATAAGGTGAGAAACTTGGATGCTAGACGACGATAGCGCAAATAAAACCACTGGAAATCAATTTTCACACAGAAGATTTTACTGGAAAGAGCGCTTCAGTTTCTGTTATCGTCATAAGAAGTGTACTTTCAATGTCACCCACACAATAAGATTTAGTTATAACAAAAATAAGAAGCACAACCTTATCCGGAATTCAGTAGATTGTAATTTTGGGGTTCCACCTAATTAAACCATTAAACTTAATTGGAACGTAAGTAATAATAAAAACTGGATTTAATTCTCCAAACATAAGCTAAAGATATTAATGAAAAAAAAGAAAAAATTCCGCGACCTGGATTCGAACAAGGGACTACGAGTATCAGGCTACATTTTAATAATTCATAAACCTTTTTGAAGCTGACTGAATACGTGAAGTCACGAAGTGAATGTGACGAACAGAATGTGTCGATTCGACAGAGCAGCGAAACGATTCTGGGACGAAATGAATGTGACGATTTCAATGTAATTTGCTGAATCTGTCCAGTCTACTGAGTCAAATCGATTCTGGGGCGTACGGATATAATGACTTGACTAAACGAACGGAAGGAGTCATATTGACTTGAGTGTCAAAATGATACTGAGCGAAATGAATGTGACGATTTGAAGCATTGAAAAAAGTTTCAGACAGATGATGTGTGACGAACTGATTTTTAAGTTATTTATTTATTTATATGCATTCCAGATGGAATAAAGTGTAATTAGGAAAAATAATAAAAAATAGAGAAAATTTTTGGAATACATCAGTTTGTTATAAAATGTTTGTTAGGTTCAGGATAGTATTATTATTATTCTTCAGAGTAGGTTAGTCATGGTCCATTTGTTCGTTGATATAATGTTCCGTGATCATCGAAAATAGGATAGTGGTAAATCTACTCCAGAATTCGCTATTTATTAGGAGCTTTAGCAAAAAAATGCACGCTTGGAGTGTACGTTTATCCGGACGTCCGGCCATCCGCCGTTTGCACGATTACCTGAAAACGGATTAACTGTTTCAAATTATGTTTTTAGAAATATGACCATGAATGTCTTAGCTCGGCTGTATCATCTTTTTAGGCTTTTTTGTGGACACCTTTTTCATATTCACGTGCTAAAACAGTGACCATAAAGAATACCAAAATAATGGCATGTCATAGAACAATTGATTCGTCATGAATGAATAAACTGCTACTTTCATGATCATCTTTTAAGCATTGTGACAATTATGAAATCGTTTTGTCGAAGCTCAGTAACTCAATTATTCAATATTTGAGCAATAAAATAGACGTAAATTTGGAAAGAATTAAATGAATTTCCGTTGCTTACTAATAATTTAGCTAAACCTTAAATCTCGAATTTAATATTATTTCTATGTCACAGCTAAAGCTCCTTGGAATATTTACAAGATTTTATTCTCCTTTCATTTTGGAATTTTTTTACTATTTATTAGAAGAAACGGCAAAATAATACTATCATATTTTAATTGTTACTAATGTTTCAGAAAAGTATATACATTTCAATTATCCAATTATATATAATTCTTATAGATATAAAAAGGAAGAAAATAAAAAACATTTTTATTATTATACTTTCAATGACTAAATTCAGAAAGAATAAGCATCATTTCCAAACCGTAAGTAATGAAATTAGGATATAGCGTCAATGTCTTCCTGGGTTATCAAATTTTTTTATCATAAGTATTAATACAAATCTGCATTAAAAATTATTTAACTATTATCAGCATAGAGACTATAATAAAATTTAAATATTAGTAAGGATGTATTAATTTTCATTAACTCTGTTCATTTTTAAACCTTATTCAAAGTGAACATTCGAATCTTATTTTTAACAGCATCGCGAAAGGTTTCGGTTTCGACGAGATGCTGACAAACGCCATTAGATGGCAGCACGTTAAAATCCCCCTAGTTTGTGCCCGATGATGGGACCAGCTTTAACATGGAAGAGACTCACTCTCCCTTATGAGCTCTTGGTATCAACAACCACGATATAAAACACGACCAGGATTTTTACATGAGAAAAACATTCTAAGACGCAGAAAGATAAAAACACACCTGTGAAAAGCCAGTGGTGAACCTCTAATACGCTACTGTTTATAAAAATCGCAACACCCTGATGGAATAGCCCAACCTGCATTAAATTTGGAGCATTTGCATATCATGGGTCAGAAAAGAAACCATTAGATTTTCAGGTCAATACAATGCGTTTTATTGTCACATTAGTATCGGGTGAAACCACTGTGGGATGCAATTACAGCCTCTAAACGTCGTGGCATTGAGTCAAACAAGCTCTGAATAAGGGCCTGGGGAATGTCCTGCCATGCTCTGTCTACACGGTTATACAGTTCATCCACAGTTGCTGCTGCAGGAGTATGACGAGCCAATCGATGAGCAACCCTGTCCCACACATGTTCGATTGGGTACATGTCTGGTGAACGAGCAGGCCAGGGGAACAAGGGCGTCTGATGTGCTTGGAAAAAGGCGAGGACATTTCTGGCCACATGCGGTCGGGCATTGTCCTGTTGGAATACAGCGCCTGGAAGGTTCTGCAGGAAGGGGATGACCTCGGGTTGCAACAACTTCCCTGATGTACCGGTCACTGTTCAGATTGCCATGGATTCTGATCAGACGGGAACGGCCATGGTAACTGATTGCACCCCACACCATCACCCCTGGCATTTGTCCTGAATGACGCTGCAGGATCCATTCTGGAAGGTCGCGCTCGCCACGATGTCTTCTGACTCGTATCCTGCCCTCATGGTGCTGCAAGTTAAACCTTGACTCATCCGAAAACACAACTTGTTGCCATTCAGCTTGCCACTGTTGGGCCCATTGCAACCTGACGCGCTGGTGGTTTTGAGTCAAAGGAATCCGCAACAATGGTACTCGTGCCATCAATCCTCTGGAAATCAAACGGCGTCGTACAGTGCTAGCAGACATTGTCCTGCCTACTGTAGCACCCCACTGTTGTGCTAACACTGTGGAAGTGGCTGTACGATCTGCTACACACATGCGATAGAGGTGTCTGCAATCTCGCGGTGTCGTCGTGCTGGGTATTTCTGAGCCTGGTGTTCGGTGTGCCCTGTTCTCTTCGCTCCACTGCCTCCATGCACGCATAATTGTCGTTGCATTACGTCCTACACGAGCAGCAATGTCACGATACGACCATCCCGCTTCACGCAGACCAATTATGCGTCCTCTTTCAAAGTCTGTCAGCTGTTGATATGGTACCCTTCGTCGTCATCGAGGCATGGTGTTCTTTCAAGCAATTACTCTGAAATTTAATCATTTATACTCTGACCCATTGTATGCAAATAGTGTGTCTATTTAATACTTAATGTAACTTGAAAAATCTAATGATGACTGATTACACCGCCAGATGGCATGACTATCTAATGCGCTAACAATTATTTTACAATGCATGGCATTCAATGTAAGTTTAACAGCATTAACACTTTAGAAATACTTGTTTAATAAAATAAATTAAGATTGTTAACTTGAAATAATATGCAGATAAATCAATTAAGTGAATTTCAAAGCAGTATTCTCTTTTTTTTCATTATTTAATCGAATAGCCATTTTTCTCATTTCTCGGTTGGTTTTCATTTGTTTTACGGTTTCATTATGTGTGTCTAAATTAAAATTTAAAATATAAAAATATAACTTAGGACGATTATTACCAATAATTCGAGTGGAAATAAAATGCCGAATTATTTGAGTTGATTTTGTAAGTGGATAATATATTTACACCGTGAAACAGAATTGCATTCAGATATGCTAAATGATATTGGAAACTGTTTGTCGATGAAACGTATGAATCCTGTTGGATGCAATTTCCATAGCACTGCAATAACAAATAGCATTATCAAGTTCTACGTTCTTACACGCTTGCACTTTCTAGTAAAAACACTAGACAAAGAAAAAAAGTTCAGTACGTGAGAAAAGTAAACTTTTAAAGCTCTCACGTACACAATAAAATATTGTGTATTTGTTTTTATTTAGTTACTATATGTAAAATGATTATAATAAAAAAACGAATCACACTATAAATGATTAAATGGGTATTGTAATTAGATCGTAAAAAAAGTGTTTAGAACAAAATGAGGAATTAACATTATTACAGTAAAAAACATAATTTATAAAATAATAGAAAACATAATTATAAAGATGAAAAATTGTAAATTGTAAATATAAAAAGAACATTTCAATTTAAAAAACATTACACTTTTCCATTTAATTATTTTCTGCGCTTAACTTTTTGAAACAATTAAATAAAGCTTTTTGTAATTCTATTAAATAATAAATAAAACTAATACTGCTTTGAAATTCATTTAATTAGGTTTAATATTTAATGAAATAAAACTATCTAATGCGCTGACAATTACTCCATAATGCATGGCCTGGTAACATGCACGGCTAGTCACTGGATGAACGACCACCAGTGAGACACGATCTTCACCCCCCCCCCTGGCTGCTGCAGTCGTCATACAGCAGTCGTTAATTAAATCCAGGTTCATCCAGGGACGTATTGCATTACCAGGGCCATACCCAGGGAGAGGGCTGAGGGGGCTGCAGCCCCCCTCCCGAAGTTGGCCACCATGTCAACTAAATCTGTTTCATGGGGGACCCCCCTCCACATGGACCAGCCCCCCCGCCCCCGAAAAAAATGTTTGGGTACGGCCCTTGGATTACAATATATATAAATTAAAAAAAATTAAATGCAATGCATAATGGAGTAATTGTCGGCACATTAGATAGTCATGACATCTGGCAGTGATCAGTCATGATGCCGCGAAATCAGCAGCAATTGACACACTATTTCTTCTAGCCACTGTACTCCAAGGACAGACGATCGTAGCGCCATCTCGCCCAAAGATATTAAACGAAATTCATCTGTTGTGTATCTCTCACGCACATTCGGCAACTCTACAGACTTGGGCTCTGTGGGCGGCGCTTCACCTATGACGTGTCATTTTCAGAAATAGCTGGGAAATAACTCCTTAGTTGAAAACGGTTGCCTAATAACTGATCACAGGAAAATAAAAGCTTTCAGAGAATCTTAGTCGGAAAAACAATAATATGTTTCTTAAATAAATACAAAAATACGATTTGAGATTACATCTCAATTCATCTTAAAGTATTTTGGTTCCAATTTTGGTCTAAGTTAACATTATTGATAGGAGATGGCGCAATCAGAAAATTCTTATAGCAGCTGAAGATAAGTTAAATACAAGGTAATTAAAGAGACAGGTTAATTGGGTTTTATTACGTTTTAAAGTATCATTATTTCGAAAAATAAAGTCCTTTGAAACACAAAAGAAAAAACAGTTTAGCAAGTTGGATCAAGAAGGTTCGGGCATTTGAGAGCCACGATTCCACTACGTAGTATTTCTTGAATACTGTATGCAATAAATATGTCATTAAATTAGCCTCGTTTTTTAATGTATTTTATAAGTGGCCTTGCGATTTTAACGATTTTAATAAAAATAATTTTTATATTTTGCTATATTTGTCATGACAGAAGAATAAAGTACAGATTAGAATGCATAAATTAAAATAATTAGATGAAAATATATCAATTACTTAAGAAAAAGCATCGGCACTCTCCATTGAGAGGATGGGTTATTCGGCAAAAGCTTGAAAAAATTTATTTTCTTGGACGAATAAAAGCAAAACTTGAAACTTGCTAAAAACACATTATGAAAACTAATGAGTCGGTAGACCACTAGTTATCTCAAGTTACTTTGCACCATTGGACAGTACATATACAAATATTAAATACGCCATCAGAAAACATTATAGAACAAACATATTTAAAGAGAGCAGAAAATTCGAAAATGAGAGAAAAAAACAAACTTGAACAAGATGAAGTAATAAAACGTATAAAAGCGCAAAAAAAATAAAACTCCGTGTGAAAACTAACAAAGTAAGTTGGAGGAAATGATTGGTTGGTTGGTTTGTTTAGTATTAACATCCTTTTCAACTGCTATGGTCATTTCAGGACGGCGTTATAGGGGCTGCAAATTTTGCCTCGCAAGGGTTCTTTAACGTGCAGCCGGCAAACGACTACACGGGACCAACGGCTTTACTTCCCTTCAGAAGGAAGTGCGTGATCTCAGGATTTTCCCCCTGGAAAAATCCGCGTCGTCCTCGGCCGGGGTCGAACCCGCGTCCTCTGGCATCAGAGGCGATCACGCAACCATTGAGCCACCGAGGCCAATTGGAGGAAATGAAGAAACAGAGAAAAGAATAAGATTATTTAAATGCACCCAAGTATGCAGAATAAAGAAAAAATTAATTATTAAATTTTTTAATAGTAAATTGTTTTTTACGTAAGCGTACCTATGTCTGTTATTTTATTTATTAACTATTTTTTTTTGTATATTTTCATTTTTACTTTCTACATCTTGCATTTACTGCTTATTTATTCTCAGTATTATCAAGAACATATGAAGAGGAGGGGGGGGGGGTGACATCTATACCCCCTTCATCCATCCCTGTTTAATATTGAAGAAACATCATATTATTTTGAAAAAAAAAGTCAATGAAAGGGCAATCCAACCTAGCTACACAGAAATAGTCAAAACCGTTAACAACTTTCCTATCAGGAACCTCGACAAACGAGTCTTTATTAAATTTATAAGCTTTCAAATGCTATTTTTACCACGTAACTTGTGACTTGCGTCTTGGCATAGGTGAAGCCCCGCCCAGTGAGCCCAAGTCTGTAGAGTTGCAAAAAGTGCATCTCTCACATACGCGCGCCTGCTGGAAGGTAAACTCACGGGATCGCAACAAACTTACTTAAGAAAGAGAAATAGGAATACTTCAGATGAATTTAAACGAGGCCTTTCAGTCATTTTCTTTAAAGATCTTCAACAGGTATAACCTCTTTGGAAGTATGAACTGATTTTTTTCCATCAGTAAAAGTTAAAGAATATAAATTTAAGTAGTTATATTGTCTAAAATCATTGTTACATCATCTAATTTTTTCGTCTGTAAATTGGAAAAAAATCAGTTAATACTTTCAAAAAAAAAGAAAAAAATACTTTTAAAAATCAGTCAATACGTATACCTGATGAAGGTCTTTGAATAAAATGACCGAAAGGCGTCGTTTATTTTCATGTGATGTATTCTTATTTCTTTTTCTTAAACTTGACACATCACTTATAATATTCCTTTAAAACTTACTTAAGAGTTTAAATAAATAAGACCAATGTAAGGGATAGTTAAATTCTTGTAACTCCCCCTTCTCTCATCACATATCTTGCTCTTCATTTTAAATCTTAACAGCTTTGACAAAATGAAGTGAATCAACTTTCTTTTATGAACCGATGGCATATTTGCTAAACCCATAAATAATCATCTTCATTTTCATTTCTGCATATATTTGAAGCCCAGTAACTATTCTTTATATTCATTTGAAAGATAGATGGGATTCAGAACTTCTTGTACAAGCGGTTCACCTGTCTACATATGATACTTGCAAAATAGATTTCATTTTTTATGATGCCCCGAATTCTTTTTAATTGAGCATGCAACAGTTCAATGAGCATTATGACAAGTGTAACTATGTGGGTAAAAAAAAGTTAGAGGTGAATAGGATCTGGTATAGAAAAATTTTTTAAAATATATATAGTAGTTTTTTTATTACAAAACTGAACTTACTTCATATAGTCCTCATCCGATAAGTTAAACCTCAATTTTGAAGAGAAAAAATTTATTATATTGCTAAAATGGGAGGCAAGAGGATAAAAAAAATCTTATGTAGTGCAGGGAAGTACTAGTACTACAACAGATTTATTTTCATCTCTTGCCTCCCATTTTAGCAATAGAATAAATTACTTCCCTTCAAGGTCGAGGTTTAACCTTTCGGATATACTACGTACATATACATAAAGTTCAAAACATAATTTTTTTAAAGGTAATGAGTAGATAAGGACTTGATTGGGGTGCATATTAATGAGCTAGGCGGCCCGATTTCAACCAATCAACGTGCAGCATTCGCGTCACGTGACCACCCACCCCTCCAGCCCCCTTCCTGATGTCACAGGCGTTCAACCAATCAGCATGCAGAATGCGTATCACGTGATCAACCACCACCTCCATCCCCCAGGTTTTGTGTCACGTGACCACCCATCCCCCTCCATCCCCCTTCCTGACGTCACAGGCGTTCAACCAATCCACGTGCAAAATGCATATCACGTGACCAACCACCCCCTCCTCTGTTTTGGGCGGTGGTTTTTTATTTGGGCATTGGTCTTTATTTGGGCGTTGGTCCTTTTTGGGCGTTGGTCTTTATTTGGGCGTTGGTCCTTTTTGGGAGTGGTCTTTTTTGGGCGTTGGTCGTCTGTTTTGGGTGTGGTCCTTTTTTGGGGGTTTTGACGCCAGTGGGCGACACACCCTTCTCTGATGGTAAGGTAATCACGTGATGGCACCCATGTGCAGGTGGCCTAAGGCTGAAATAAAATTAATTTTATAATCCTCTGATGTAACCCTGGTGCTGGTGCTCAGCACTAGTGTGGCAGATTAGAGGGTCCTGATGCTCTCAGCAAAATCCACTTAGGTGATTGTGTCTTACAAGTGAACACCTGTTGACTCCCTTAAATACCCACCTAACTGGATAGGGGTTAGTAACTGGCACCTCAAATTGATCACCTAATTACTAATCAATGGGTTGAACCTGGTTGAAATGTTATATAAAAATACAAATTTCACATTTCTCAATGTTGCTGAGGCATACTTGACTCTCTCTCTTTACAAATTTGCACAACTTTGGCTCACAGAGGTTGATAAACGCGTTGTTTGATTCCCCAACCTCGCGAGTTTCAGTCACCCCCCCTCTCTCTCTCTCTCTCTTTCTCCCTCCTCCTACATAACCAATACAAGTTTGAAAAAGGTTGTTTAAAATTGTATTTTAAAAATTGTTTTCACTTTCTCTCTCTCTCTCTCACTCAAACAGTATACAACTTTTCTGCTCACTTATGGTATTAGGATACGAGAGTGATATGCTTCGTTGTTTGTTTTACAGTTTGAATTTTATAATTTTTACTTAATAAAGGCTGTACGTGGAGTGTGCTTTCGTTTTACATCACTCTACAATTCACGAGCTGATGATTCCGGGGTAGGTACTCACGACAACGTTTCTTCTCGGGAATGCTTTCTCAATGACGTGTCCTCGATGGCTTGTTTTTCTGTCTAATTACACTGCTTTTTACTTTTAAAGGTTTGTCATGGGGGGTGTATGTTCGTTTCAATGCCCTTTTATGATGTGTTGCAAGGTGATAGATGTAGCGCCTGTGTGTACTCAAGCTTGGGCGGTGGTAATTGCTGCTAGGCCACGGACGCTGTGGCGTTGTTGTTCAGAGCGTTCGCTGAGGGTTGCATTGTTCACCTGTTTGTGTTTGCTTAAAACGCTGTGACCTCAGACAAAGATATATGTGATATGTTTTTCTATAGGGTTGCAGCATTTTGCTAATGTAAAATGCACTGTTTCAATTTTAATACAATAGCATTATTGTTTCACATGTTCGGTAGGATTTGTTCATTTCTTAGCTCTTGCGATCATTCGTTACCTTGGAAAATTTATCTCCACATTTCCTTATCTCTGTTTCTTCTGTTTTGCATTGATTTCTTATAAAAATAATTATGGATAATATTGATGATGATGATGAAAAGTTATTATTTCCTATAATTTTAACTGACTTGCTAAAAAATAAAATAAAATAAAACAAAATTCTGACTTTACTTTTAATGTATTTAGGCTCATGCAAATGTTAAATTTTCTAAGTTAATCTGCATTGCATAATAAACGTTTAAGTGCAAATTTCGCTTTTAATGTATTACAAGTTTACATTTTTGAGGGGCGTAGGTCAATAGTGTTACTTATTAAAGCAGGCTTCATTACTCTTTTTTTCTATTGTTTGGTTATTTTGGGTTCTTTTGTTTGTAGGCAAGACAAGACAGCGAAATTGTAAGACAGGGGAAGAGTTTGAGGTCTTCTCTTTCCTCACTTGGTTTTAGTGGCTCATAGGTCTATCGTATAAGCAGGTCGCTCAGTCGCTTACACATCCTTCCTCCTAATTTCTGCCCGCACTTGGCGTGGCAAACGCATTGTGAACCGACTCAAACAATGCCCGCGTGCAGCTGTGAACACCGAAGGTTGCTTTTAGCAACACACTGCTTTGTTGACTAAGAAGAGTTAATGTAATGATAGCCCCATTAGACAGATAATAGCGTGCCTATCTATCCATCGGTGACCCCAATCTGACTAGATGCAGTTGCATTCGTTTCGGGCCCTGTTACTCTTTCGACTGAAATTTTGTTTTAATCAATTTTTTCGTTCTCTTTAACATCAATTTACTGTTTGTTTTTCTTTCGTTTCCGTCCACGTGAGTCTGTTTGAAAAACGAAAAATTGTCGTTCAAGGGTTCCTTTGTTAGCCGACAAGCCCTACCTCTTAGTAAGTTGTTGCTTTTATGTGAATTTAAGCTAAAATTGTGTGTTTAAAATTACAAATTTTCCTGTTTTTCAACACTATTGAATTTATACGGGCTTCTCGTTACTAATATATGTCTGAAACGATTTGCTGTGATCATTAAAAATAAGCCATTTCTCACTGTTTCAATTCGATATAGTTAACCTTATCTTCATATCTCTCTCCCTCTCTCTCTCTCTCTCTCAAGGTGTTCTTGCTCCTTAATCTTTTGTAAATACAAATGCTAAATGACTTCTATTCCTCGAGTATTTGTCAACGAAGAAGATTATTCAATGTTTATGCTACAATTCCTTTTCTCTTTTGACACATGTATTTTTCTATTTTTCTTTGCTTATTTCTCACCAGCAACAGGCCCCAGTAAGGGCGACATTGGCAGAGTTGACGTTCAAAAACTTGTTTTCGGACTAATTTTATGGTTTGCACTGGTTAAGGCGACCACCCACACCTCTTCTTTTAAGTTTCTCTGATTTTTATGATGCTTTCATTTACTCTCAGCGTTGGTAATTGTTCAAAAACGTTGATGAGCGTTGATGTCTGTTACTGTTTTCCCGATGATTGCGAATGCATTTGTACTAACATTGCCTATACATTTCATCACCAGCAGATTAACTGACATTGTTAAAAAGGTTGTGCTCTTGAAATTAATTGACCAAAGTTGTTAATTCTTCAATTCAACTATTCTTTTTTACCTTTGGTATGAAACATAGGTTTTTTATCTTCTATGCTGTTGTTATTTCATGAGGTATGAGCACTGGGTTCCTATTAAGAAATTTGTATGTTACTGATATCAGCTTCTTGGTCGCTGTGTTCTGTGTTTGGCATGAACAGAATTGCAGATCCCTAATAACTGTGTATTGCAGTAATCCGAGCTAAAAAATAGTCGTATCTGTTAGTTAGGGTACGTGAAATATGTTTCCTAATTTGTTTCATGGGTTATTCGGTTAATTAAACTAGGCCTCTTGGTAAATTTGTTGGTATATTGTTTCAGTCGACTACTGATAACCCCAAGCCATTGAATTAGAGGGTTGGCATCGCATATACTTTATAAACACTGTTTCTCACTACATATGTTTAATTTTCCTCTACTGTCTGTGATTTCGGCGCTCTGATTGTTCAGTTTGTTTGTATTTTAAATAATTTTATCTCGCTCACTCAATATTCACTCTTTTAAGGGCGTACAGGGATAGTGTATTATAGGTATCATTCTATACACGCTTTAAGTTAAATTTAGGTTAAAATATCACTTCGAAATTTTACTGTCACTTGATTGTCTACTCCGCACAGTCCTATGGGTAGAACATCAGGTTATCATTCACTGGTTGAGTGATGGTCTGAGTTCGATTCTATGTGACTGTAGGGCCCACATTTTATTCAGTCAATCACCGTTTTAACCTGTTAGACACTTAGTGTTAAGGTCAAAACTCGTTTTCCTTTTACCGGAGTTTTTTACAATTTTCGACGTCATTAAAAGTTGTTTACGACTTTTGGTTCCAGACTGACAGGCATGAAATATGTTTGTTTGTGGTTCATATGACTTACTCCACTTTCAGTTTCACAGACTTTTCAACCCATTAAAGTGTTTCTTTTTCGAGAAATGAGTATGCAAGTTCAAGTATTACATAGGACGCGATGGAAATCATCTAAGCCAGCATCTGATACGAAAAATGTTCGCGCTAAAAAGGCACCGCGTCTTTCACACCGCGTACGTGAAACACGTTGGTTTGTTTGAGGTTCGTGTTAGGTACTTCATTAAGACAGCAGTTGTTACGTTAAGCGTATGTGCTAGCTGCACTAAAAAGGTATTTGCGTTTTTCTGTTAGGGTACATGAAATACGTTGCTTTGTACACCAGTGAAGTTTGCCGATTAGTTTCACAGCTTTTTTTATCTCATTAAAGTGTTTCCTTTTCGATAAATATGCGTACTGTAACGATTTAATGGATATAAAGAAGTAAAGAACCAGTTCTCACATTTCTATACTCCGATATCTTCAATTGACAGGGGTAGCTTTTCTATGAGTGACAAACACTACAATAATGAGAAGTAAACATTCCGTCATCAATAAACGTAAGAAGAAATGATAGCATATAAAAACAAATATTCGATCTACTACTTATCTCGGTTTTCTGTCATTTTATCCTTTTTGTTTCTAAGACTGTCTTGCTTCACTGTCTTTCCAGGGTACGTAATCTCCTAATATATATGCAAAGCACAACATATTTGAATGAATGATTTCTGGAGAATGCAAGATTCTAACAAAAATATAACCGTGGCTTTATTTTTAGAAAATTCTTCTTTGAGTCTCAATTACAACAGTAATTTCATAATAAATAACGTTCTTTGGCCTTTTTTTTATCTTCAAAAGTAGCAATTGTTTACCGCGCACGGTGTTAGAAAACTAAAAAAAAAAATTTAAAACTAATAATCAGATATCAAATTATATTAAAGCTTGAACCACAACACAATAACAAATTATTAACGTAATTCTAGTTCGTCTAAGTTCTATATCAAACATCTTTGTATTTGGAGATTTCTCAACATCTAGTAAAGTTTAACGTTTTAAGTAAGTAAGACTCCCTACTTTTTTTTATTTTCATACTCTTGTAGTTATGTTCCATAAAAGCAGGTAAGTATCCAGTGAACTCAAGGTTTTATTGTTTTTGATCACGAAGAAATGTGCAAGTAAGTTTGGGGAAGGTAAAATCTAAAAACTATGCTAATAATAATTGTGGGAAGGGTAGGGATTGCTCCAAAACAATTTAAACGAATCTAGTGGTTTTGAAGGTGTTAGTAAAAGGAATAACTTACGGCACCAACTTTTCATCATTTGAAATTGTTGTGATCTTTTTTTGCTTTCGAATGCGTCCAGGCATCAACGGATTTATGTTTTACGTCTTGACAAAGGTCCTTCTTGCATCAGAAGAACATTTCTGTAAGACTTCTATAGCTTCCAGATACAAGGATTCTAAATAGAGAGAATACAAACAAAATATCAACAAGAGTCTTTCGCGGTCTTTATGGTCCATATACCATTCTCAGTACCGGACAGGCTTCCTCATTATTCTTTATTCTTGTTCCGAGGCATAGCATATCTTTGCTCCGTCGTTTTCTAATGTCCGTTGAACGTTTCAAGAATCCTTTCGAGGTCTTCATCGTCTTTGATCGCGAACTAAAACTTTATTTTTGTTCTTGATGAGCATTAAACTCTTATGACTCTTTGTCATTTAAGTTCAGTTCCAAATCGTCAGTATCAAGATGGACTCCGTTCGCTCTACAACTGACTAGTTTTTTCTCTACTTTTTTTCAAAAAATTTCCTCTTAATCTTATTTTCTGTCGTTATCCGAACACAGAACTCGGTTAACGTGACGATTATCGCTAACACGTCATCCATTGTTACTTCACTATTGTTTTAATCGCTCAATTGGAAACAACATTATCTCCGTTACTTTATTGTTAGGAGAGGGGCTACAAGTGAATGACGTAGCCTTAAACAACCTTATTTTAGTTGCATCAACAGTTTGTGATGCGAGAAGAGTAGAAGGAGGGAGACTCATAACTTCCAATCTTTTGGCACGTTACAGACCTCCCCCACTCAACAAAGAACTTGTGTCAAGTTCTGGAACTTTCTTGAGTATGGATCCGGCTGTAGCGGTTGTCTACTAAATGTGGCGCCTTAAGGAAAACGTCATGTTTCCCTTTTAAAAATTTTTTTTTTATATATAGGGGAGGGAAACGTTAACCCCTGTAATCGCTCAGCCGAACAAAATCAATTTGTGTTCACTTATTTCTTTCAACTTATTTGGTAAGTCCCGCGATATCTCTTCATGTCCGTAATCGTCACCTTCCAAGATATGTTTTTCATCATTTCTTCGAGCCTTTTCACCTTATAGGTATTTCGGTCCAGCTTTGCCGTTATCACGAATGGCCCATCGTATAAGGGTTTTAGTTTTTGATGGGCGATGTTTCGTGCTGGGAACGTACTGCTTCTCACCCGCACCCAATCCTTTTCACAGAACTCTTCCGGTACTCCTACAGTTTTCTTTTTTTTCAGTCGTTTAGCCCATCGATGACAATAAGCTTGCCGTACCGTGTTTTCATGTAAAACGGGGTCGTATTCTGTTCTTTCATCCAACTCGTTAACCCCGGACATGACTTCCGCTGGGGTCAACCCTGTCTCCTCGTTGACGGTTTCACGCAGAGTGAATAAAATCCGAGACAATTGTTCTTCCCAATTCGAAACTGGCTTACGTAATAAGGAAATTCGGAGTTTTTCTCGTATACTCCGTATATATCGTTCTACGGGATTAGTTCGAGGACAGTAGGGTACGCTGCACTGTTGTATAATCCCTTTCTCGTTTAGGAACCTGCTCACGACTGGATTACGGAAGTATGTGGCATTATCATGTAGTATCCGGTCTGGTCTTCCCCAGCGCATGATATTCTTTTGGATCAAGTCGACTACGTTTTTTCCATTAAGATTTCGAGAAGCTTTAACGTCGACCCAACCACTGAAGACATCAACCAAAACCAACATGTAGCGATGCCCTTGTGCTGATGTGAGTAGAGTTCCCACTCCGTCTAAAGACCATAGTACAATCGGACCTACAACGTTCCTTCTTAGGAGTTGAAAAGACGTTTTATTGTTTCGAGCTTTGCAATGTTGACAAACTAGGCACGCTTTGACGAATTCTTTGGCATCTCGAACTAGTGTTTCCCAATAATAACGCCTACACAATGCATGTAGTAATTTTTTTATGCCGGTATGTATTAGTGGACCCGAAGAATGCCAATACTCAAGTAAAGACGTTCTGGCAATCTTCGGAACATAAATCCGACAGCGCTTCCTGATGTTTATCCCGACTACCCCGTTCCTTTCTTCCCTACCATACATATTCTTCCTCAGCATGTTCTTACATTCGACGTCGTTTCTCTGTTCTTCAATCCAGTCGAAATGGTCTTCTCTACCTGCGACCCACAGGCTTCTCGATAAAGCATCAGGTATGTGATTGGTCTTACCTTCCTTATGATGTATGGTGAATTCATAATTCTGTAGTTTTAATGCCCAGCGGGTTATACGCCCATGTTGATCTTTAAAATTATGTAACCATACCAAAGCTTGGGCATCACAAAACACTTCAAAGTGTGTTCCTTCTACATATGGATGAAATGTCTTAACGGCGTATAATACCGCATGACATTCCCATTCTAGAACTGAATAACGGCTTTCGAGTTCGGTAAGAGAGCGGCTACAATAACCTATAATTTTCCTTAATCCTTCTATTTCTTGCAATAACATACCTTTCCGACAGCGGTATCTGGAAAGGTTTGGTGAAATCGGGTTGGCATAACAACGGAGGTTCAGTTAATATCTTCTTAATGTCTTGGAATGCTCGTTCACACTCTTGGGTCCATTCCCATTAGTGGTTTTTGTGAGTGAGCTGCCTCAACGGATGATTCAGTTCACTGAAAGATGGTATGAATTTGCGGTAGAACTGAATCATCCCGGTGAACCGTCGCACTTCTTTGGGACTTTTTGAACTTGGATATTGTAACATCGGTGTGAGATTCTTCTTTGATGGGTGAAGACCTTTTTCGTTGACTTTGTAGCCCAGAAATTCAACTTCTTCTTGTAAAAATCTAGATTTGTCAAAATTGACTTTGAGGTTGTATCTTATCAATCTTTCGAAGACTTTGCTTAGGACTTGGTGATGGGTTTCCAAGTTTGGAGTTCCCACTATAATGTCGTCCATATAGTGGAAACTCCAAGGCTCGATCTCAGGTGCCAGGACTTGATCCATCAACGATTGGAAGACTTGGGCGCTATTACGTATGCCAAAGGGAATGACATTAAAAGCATAAGCGCCCAAGCCGGGGACAACAAACGCAGTTTTTTCTTGGGAGAGCTCGTCTAATTCAACTTGCCAATAAGCTGCCTTCAGATCTAAAACCGAAAAGAAACGGGCATGGGACAACTTACGTAATATCTGTTCTATAGGCAATGGAGAGTATACCATCGGTTTTGTTATAGAATTAAGCTCTCGGGCGTCCAAGACGAATCGGTACTGTGTCATGTCCTTTTTTTTTTTACCAAGAAGTACGGGAGAGACCAAGGACTTTCAACTCGTCTAATCACCCCTTGCGTTTCCATTTCCTTAACAATTTCTCGTAAAGCCGTTAACTTCGCAGGAGATTGGAGGTAAGGGCGTACCTTTACGGGGCCTTTCTTCCCAGTGTCGATGTGATGTTTGTAATAGGGGTATTTGTCTCGTATCAGATTCATTTGTACTTGACTGTGTGTAATTAGTGTTTTTATCGTGTCGCGTACATCGGGGGCTTGCTGCATTTCTTTTCTCACAGAGTAGATAGGTGGCGCGATTAACATTTGGAAACGGAAGAATGTCTAATCCTAAGATACCTTCGCATGGTAATTGCTTCGAAATCCATAGATTAACATAATTTGGCACGCTGGGATGTCCTTCGACTTCATCTATCACAGTTTCAATTCTCACGTCTAACACTTGTTCTTGACTATTAGCTACCTTGATAACCCGATGTCCAGTTTTTCTTTGTGGCCATCCTTTCAGATGTTTAGCTAGATCTTCTCTAATAATCGTAAGACTGGACCCAGTGTCTAAAATCAAAACTGCCGGGGTTGTTTCAAATGTTAATGAAATATGACGAAAACCATGTGTTGCTAAAGGTAGGTCTAATAGCTTATTAAGCTGCATGTCGTCTAACCTTGCTTGCTGCATCCTAGTAAGTGGTTCTATCTTTGTACATCTTTGGGTGTCTTTCTTTTCGAGTTCGTCTGACACGCCCGACCAGCAGATTACTTCGCATAGTTCCTTTGTTTCCGTTTTGTCTTTCATTTCTTCATGTGTTCTCTTCATAACTACGGCCCATAGTTGCGCCACTTTCATATCATGTATCATGGGAAATTCTTTTGTCCACATTTCGTGTAGATTCTCTACAATTAATTCCCGTAGACGTGTATCATTTAGAGGATTTTGTAGAGCAAGGTTCCATTTAATCATTCTATTCGTGTGGTCGATAAAACTTTCGTCTATCTTCTGCGTCTTGTGGTATAACCGGTTTGCATAAAAACTCTCAGAACGACGTAACACTGAACAACGCGTTTTCGACCTTCTTCCCAGTCTACCACGCCTTCTAGTAATTTTCTCGTCCATGTTTTTAGTCTAGGTTCTACATGGAGGGGTAAAATCTGGCAGAGCATATCGATCGTCCCTCCTTTCATTAACAATTCTTCTTCCAGATTAGATATGAAATCTCTTATGTCTTCGTTTGCTCTAAAAACAGAACTATTTAGTCGTGTTTCATACTTCCACCACTCTTCTTTACACCTAGTGTTTGAGTATTTTGTTTTGTCTTCTGTACATACTGTCACAAGACTTTCTACGGTATTCACCAGCCGTGCTAAATTTTCTAAGGCGTGCAACTCTCTTCCTACGGTGAAATGCATCATTTCATTATCTAGGAATTCTTCTAGTCTTGCCGTCTCCCAACCGGCGGTATCGGGATGGATTATAGTACCAGCCTGGATTTCGTTCAGCCTCGTTTTTATGCTACGTTTAAGATCTAATTCCGGTCTATAAGGAATTCGTAATCTACCAGCGACCTCTCTAAGAGCACCTTGATTAAGCAGTGAGATTGGGCATCTCTGAAGATAGAGAGCTGCTATCAAAACAGAGGACCAATGCCCAAAAAAAGACCACACCCAAAAAGGACCAACGCCCAAATAAAGACCAACGCCCAAAAAGGACCAACGCCCAAATAAAGACCAACGCCCAAATAAAAAATCACCACCCAAAACAGAGGAGGGTGTGGTTGGTCACGTGATATGCATTCTGCACGCTGATTGGTTGAACGCCTGTGACGTCAGGAAGGTGGGAAGGGGGGGTTTGGGGGTCACGTGACACGAAACCTGGGGGGGTGGAGGTGGTGGTTGATCACGTGATATGCATTCTGCATACG
>JAHWFO010070823.1:434802-516777 GCA_023313115.1 Rhysida immarginata | reverse complement strand
ATGGGTGGTCACGTGACACGAAACCTGGGGGGTGGAGGTGGTGGTTGGTCACGTGATACGCATTCTGCACGCTGATTGGTTGAACGCCTGTGACGTCAGGAAGGGGGGTGGAGGGGTGGGTGCTCACGTGACGCGAATACTGCACGCTGATTGGTTGAAATCGGGGCGCCTAGCTCATTAATATGCGCCCAGATCAAGTCCTTATCTACTGTAATGTTTTAAGTGTAGCGTCCCCTGCGGGATCGCTTCCTTTTTTTTACTGTTTTCAAGTCCGAGAAAACGTTTTTTTTTCACCCTGCGTAATCTTTTTTTAAACAGTCGCCCAATCGTCTGGATTAAGCAGTAGGGCTTACTGTGTCATTCCCTGTTACAAAACGTGACCTAACGTGATCATACGTAGCTTCTGAGAATATTTGAGTGTGCTTAGGCCCTCTTCTCTCACGGACTGTTCTTCCTGCGTCTCGGTTTCTCCAATGGTATTTTCCTCAGCCCTAGGGCTCGAGCGCCAGTTGTTTCTTTTTTTTTGGGAACTTCATACCGAGTGTGAATGGTACAGCGATTGGTTTTAAAGACAGTGTGTATGATGCATGACTAACATTTTAATTTTGTCACCACATGGTTTTATTTTCCTTTTAGGATTGTTAATTTAAAATTTCTTATGAATTTTTTGGGCTCGATTTGCTGGGTTTACAAGATTGTACTGTTAGCTTGCGGGACTTTTTAATGTGTTAAGGAGTTGGATTTTTAACTTAATAATTATTGTGAAGGTCTTTTTCTTGATTTACAGATAAAGGTAAAGTTTTGTTATAACTCGCAGTATTTTACTGTTGCCCACGGGTCCAGATTTGTCCATTATCGTGGTCTCATGACTGTTGTCGCGAGACATTTGGTTATTCTTTCCTGCTAGAGGCAGAGAGTGAGTGGGTAGTTAAGTTTCGAGTAGTGCTCAGGATGGAACACTTGAGCGGAGCGACTTTGCCTCGTTCGAGGAGCAGTTGCTTAGAACGTACCGTACTTGCATGGAATCCGGAAAATGGCAGACGTTTCCTGGCTAGCTGTCCCTCCCCTGGACCTGTGTTGTGGTGCCAGGCAGGAAGTCATCTACGATAATGTTGCGTTTGGAATTCCGTGAGCCAATTGCTAGAAGAATATATTGAAGTTCAGGTAGTTATGATGAAGTACATATTTTCCTTCTCTCTTCGTTTTTTCGTTCCATGGTAGGACGATCGATTGATTTTTAGCTGTGGAATTGTGTCATCGAGCGCTATTGTCGATGTTCAAAACGGTCGCCATGACAAGTATCTTTTTCCTGCTACTTTTTTTTTGCCTAGCAAATGCTTTCGCCTGATAAATCTGTATGCCTTTGAACTGCACGAGAAATTAAACCAGATAAGTCATCATTTACTTTCTTTCGATTCTTTAATTGCATATTAGAATTTTCTGACCTTAACATTTCAATTTCAAGGAGTTTTTTCTGACAGATATTGTGTTATCTACCAGTTGTCACGGGTAGAGATCAGTGGAAGCATTTAATAGTGTTTAAATAAGTACTGCGGACAAATTAGAAAAAGCCAATTTCTTAATAACACTTTTATTAAGTTTATAAATTGAATGGTACAAACAAAAAGTCGTAAATAGATAAGCATCCTACAAACAAAGACGATTTATATCTATTAAGTTTCTTTCTTAACTTTGAAGCTCTACTTATCCAAAATCAGAATGTCTAAGGTCCAATTATTAATTTCTTTACTTAGGATACTTTAACTTTTAAATTAATATGAAATATTAATAGCATTTGTACATCCGGGACGTTAAACGACAAATGATTGTAAATACGAATCAACTTGAATAATCTTCTTTAAGTAAACAACAGAAGAGTAAGATGGAGAGTCCTCGAAGCTGAAGCACCAACCTCAAATCCCATCATCGGGCTTTAAGGAGCTCCATCAAAATGCCTCTTTTTACTATTATAAAAGGAAGCGTAACCTTAACGTCCCACTTTGTGTCTCAGGTGATCCTGCGAACGATTCTGTGACAACCATCGATACGATTGCTACAGCCAGCCTTTACGCTGTCAGGATGAGGCCGTCAACAAAGCCTGCAAAACCAGACTTTGTATTGCCGGGTTACCTGTCAAACGGGCGACCCATCACCGAACCAACGTTCGAGCAGAATGGTTCCCCCCCCCCGCCTGAGAATGACGACCACACAGCCTGCTGACTTTCCACCAGTCGCGTTTACACCCCATAGTTTCAGAGTACGTAAACCCTAGTGGACCGAACTGAAGCGGTCGCCCTCGCCAATGGCGGGAAATCCTCCGATATTCCGAATGTTCTTGGCAACGTTGGCGCCTCAAGAAACATAGCCGGGTAAATCCTAGCATTCGCCCGTGCAATTTGACAAAAACCCGTGATGGAACGAGAAAGCGTCGGTTGTGGCTCGCATCGTCCTTTTATTTAGGGAGCTAGTTCGGAGAGTGTGGAATGGAGAACGAAGGAGAAATTTTTTTTCCGCCCTTTTGTTTTAATAACGGTAATACATTTCAATTTTGAATCCTTATTTTCTCTCACTCGCCTCTCGAGACTGTCTCTATATATATAGCACCGGACCGTCTACACTTGTTCCGAACATTAGAAAGCAATTAAAAGTCCGGGAAAGGGGTTCACCTCCCGGCCGCACAAAAGTGGCCAAACGCGGCATGAAATTCGAACCTCTGGTAAACCCTCTTGAAAAGAAGCATGTTTTTTTTTGGACTGTTGATGTTCGAAATTTTTTCATAGGGAGAACCTCGAAGAGTTGCCTACTCAATAATTAAAGCCCGGGTCGGTTGACTTCCACCCCGAGGAGTTCGGCTAGTCTGTCAGAGGTGCGGTGTCACGCCCCGTTCACATCGAAAATTCGAAAACCTTGGATCGCCTTGATATTTGGCGGGAACACGTGCCTCTTAAGGCCGCATCCTTCCACTGAGTTTCGGGTCATTCGGACATAGTCAAAATTTCGGCCTGGTGGTGTGTTGCTCAAGCTGTGTTCGTGCTCAAGCTCTGTTCGTCATTGGGACTTTGTCGAAATTCGAACCACGACCGATCGCCGTGATATTTGGCGGGCACATGCACGTTACTAGCCTGCGTGTTTTTATCCCGGTTTCGCGTCGATTGGAACATAGAAAAAAATTCGCGGCTCTCTGGTCTCGATCGAGCCTTGTTCTTCCACTGAACAGAGACCACTGGACAATGGCCGGTTGCCAGTCAAGTGGACAAGAGGATTGCCACATGCCTGCACAGGAGAAGTGAGGTGGCAGAAGGCAAGAAGAAGATGAAGAAAGTTCTAGAACAAAAATAAATAGAATACTGAATAAGCAGTAATTTTATCAACAATTATACAGTATAACATCTCGCAAGCGAGTTATTTAGTTGCTAGGGAAAACCGCCACACGGGAAAAGAGCTCGCATCACGCGAGTTCGAAAAAAGAATATTTAAGATTCGAACAAATTCCCCTATAATTAGCTTATGTGCAGAGTAAAAAAAAATTCTTAGGCATAGTGGGGTATCTGCAGTTACTGGTCTTACTTATTTGATATAAACACATACAATATATAAGTAACAACAATAAAGTTGCAGTGAATGAATAAATCGTGCATACATTTTTGTACAATTTAAGTAAGTCGTGTGCGCACATTAACTTACAGAAAAAGTAAGTGCGTTTATTAGTTTATTGGTCTACCTTAGAAAATAAATGATACACTGAGCTCAGTAACATATTATAATAATATATAAATTACTACAAACTAGTCAAAAAATATTTAAAATTTTCAATAGAGTTGGAAATGCCATGCCAAAACTTTTTAGTCATTAAATAAGCCTTACAAAAAAAGTTCGTACTATAAAAGATACATCTGGGTGTTTAGAACCTCTTTCATCTCGCCTAATGTAAATAGAACAAAAAAGAACTATCAAGTTAGGCTATATCCGGTACAAAAACGCGTGCCTCCATCTAACGTACATGCCACATGTCCAAAACGTAAATCTCGCAAACGTGCGTTGGGATCCAAAATTAGAACGAGGCACATTCAAGATTCCATAATTTAATCTCGCGCGAAATCGATCTCCAGAAAGTGGTACTCATCGACCGCACATCCTCAGACATGCTGGCATATGTATTCACAATACTTTTACCTGCCCCCGCATTATATAACATTTGGGAACACTTTTCTTTGTCCCTGCGGGACAGTAAAGTCAATTTGTTCATTTTATTTGTAAGTATACATGGCCAACGCTATAAGTATACACAACGCCAAACTCATTATGAAAAACTTCGAGGTTCATGTTAGGGTAAATCTGCAGAGACCCTTAAAGGCATATACGTCGAATAAATACGAAAGAAACAACTCTTTAACCACAACAATAATTAAGTAAAAAGAAAAATACAAGCTAATCCTAGAAGCGATTTTCGAGGGCGAAGCTGTCATTATTCAGCAGGTGGAAAAGAAGGGAGTAACACACCCAATGATACTGAGTGTGAAAATCGACAATCGACAATCGAACAGTGAAGTGTACATTTGTTAGGATGGGACGAAAGCAGCGCTTTCACAAAGCTCATCCAACCAGAATAAACTCCAAATGAAATACACTGAGGTAGTCAAGAAGCCAAACCAACCCAAGCGGTCTTCCATATTATACAAAAAAGAAAATAAGATTCAGGGGGGGGGGCTCAGGTCTTCAATGAGCCTCCATATCTGCATCAGACAAGAGTGGGCAACACGAAAGCCAAACTGCTCTTCCCGTAAAAGAACATTTGCTAGACAGTGGTCTTGAAATCTGACGATAATCGTTTTCTCCAACAATTTGGACATCATGGGTAGCAGGCTAATAGGTCGGTAACTCGCCGGAATTGCAGGATTTTGCCCCTGCTTGGGGATACTCAACATAATAGATTGCTTCCAAATCACAGGGAAGTAAGAAAATTTCCAGCAGACGTTAATGATATTAGTGAGATAGTCAATAAAGTTCGTCGGGAGATTTATACGGGCGTTATTACTCACCTTGTCTCTTCCTGGAGCCTTCTTCTTTTTCAGTTTACTTATGATGGTGGCGACCTCTCCAGCCTCGATGGTGTTTTTCGTTAAATGCTCTGGGACTTCATCAAAGTTGACAATACCTTCTTCCACACACTGAGACATGATTTGGCTCTCGGGCTTATCGTTGGTACGAGTAAGAAACTGCATTTCCAGTGAATCTGCAATGACTTAGGCCTTGTCCTGAGCAGTTTCCACATAGTCACCTTGTGGTGTACGGAGTGGAGGAAGCGTAACATTCTTCTTCTTCTGTAAAGCTCTGACATACTCCAAATGGAATTGTCGTGAGCCGACAAGCTTTAGAGTTTTTCATTCCATTTAGCGTCGCGAAGCTCTTTTATCTCCTCTGGAACTCTTCGCACTAAGCTGTTGTATTTGGTTTTGAGCCAAGGTTCAGGATAGCGTTGCCATAGTCTACGGGTCCTGTTTCTTTCAGCAATTAGGCGTTGGATTCCAGGAGTGAGTTGGATTCGATGAGGAGGTTTATTCTCTGATGGATACTTACTAGCTTCTATGGCACTATTAATACATCTGGTGATGTCATCAACAAGTTGGTCGATATCCTTTGTACAGTAAGCAACGTCGGGATGGTAGCTATAGTCCTTAAGAATATTTTTGTAGAGCTTCCAGTCTTGATGATGTACGAGTTCCTCTCCAGTCTAAGTTCAACGCCACAGGTTTGTGGTCAGAAGAAAGGTCATCAATCGTGAAGATATTCTACGGTTTGAAGAAACCCTTCAAGAGCGAGATGTCCAAAACGTCACTTCTACGGGAGTGGTCGCAGTAGTAGGTGTCCTCCACAGGTCCAGCAGCGATGATATCATCTCTACCTTGTATGTACCTATAGATAATCATGCCGTTGTACTTCTGCGTTCTGGAGTTCCAGCTTGGGTGTTTTTCATTTAGGTCACCAGCCAGGACGACTGGAGTGTCACCACTGAAGAGTTCATCAAGCTCGCAACTGTCAAGATAATGTTTTGTAGAGCGCCACGAACTTCACTTTACCACAGGAGATGTCATTGATAATCATGGAGGCCGATTCCATACCTGCATAAGACTAGGATACTAATTCTTGGTGTTAAATTCCCTTCTTAATGAAAGATACGTCCTAATTGTTTATACATACCTGGTAGGTCGTCGATGTTGAGTCCTTTATCCTCCGGCTTAGACACAGCAGCAGCATTGGATTTGTCTGCTGTCACTTTAGAACCAGGCATTCTTTGAACCTGGGGTATTTTGGACATTTCATATAACTTGAAGTGTGCTGTCCACCACATCTGATGCATTTTGGGGGGTCTTGTCTTTTAATCTTGGGGTAATCTATGGTGAATGAGAACATTACAGGACTTACATAGGCACAACGGACCAATCAAATTAATTATACATAAAACAAGTAACAAAAAAAGACAGAAATTTACACAAAAATAACAAACTAGGTTCAAGTAATGCTTTTTTTTTTACCAGGGGCATAATTTCGAATATTATTAGGTCTAGAGTCGGTATTGGACGGGGTTTATAATCCGAACTGAGGGACTGGCTTTATTATTGTGGTTTTGGGACCGATGCAGGATTTTCGGGATTTAGTCTTGAATTAGTTTTGTGATTGTTGCACTTTTGTTAACTACAAAATCGCAACTGTTTTTTTTTATTGTCTACCTTTAAAGTCCTTTCAGCTTCTCCTAGCTTGGCTACTCGGACGTTTTCAACTGAAGAAACCGCTATAGCCTTTCCGAGATTTATTCTCACTATAGCCTTTTTTCTGATATTTAAATTCGCTACGAGTTTTTTTTTCGAGTTCGTTGTTCGCAGCGAGCTCACCAATGCCTTTTTTTCGACTTTATTCTCGTTTCAGCTTTTGTTTCCGAGCAGGTATATAACCTCAAAGAGAAACTCCAAGAGGGTTTTGTTAACTTTTAAAATACTCTTAGAAAACTCGTCTTTTGAAACCTTTAAAAATGGAAACACTAATAGAGATAGTGCTTCTGAATGTTTCCGAGTAGATCCTGAAAAAGGTTCTTTGTACAGCAGTCCCGGACGAAGCTAGCCTTATCGCATTTTGTACAGCCTGGGAAGCTTGTGAAATGTCCTAAAGAAAACAATTATAATAGGAATCCGATAAAATCCGATTCTGCTGCAGTATATGTAGGTGTTGATGCCTCAGCTTCGAGTTCTACACAGGCAGCACCCTTGGTACGTTTTCGCTGTTTTAGGTATGGAAAGTCCAATATTATGCACCGTAATTGTGATTGTAGAAATGCCAATCAGCACCCTGCAGCCTAAGGGCTGTTTGCAGCCTTGTGGGTCGTAGACTATCATGGATTCCATTGAGATGCCAAAGTAAAAAAAACACAAAAAGTGATGAGTGGAATTTACTTTGTGGAATTAATTTAATTAACGAGGTTTGGGTTGGTTATAATGGTAAAGGTTTTTTTTTTCTCTTCATTAATCCCAGCTTTTTGGTGGCTTATTGATAGCTTTGGAATTCGGCGGCTTGAGGAGCTTTGGCCCTTTGCCTGATGGTTCCCTGATAAGTTCTGTGGTGCCAGTTGGAAAGTTTCAAGGATGGTGCAGGGGGCTGCACGGTTTAGTCGGGTTCTTTTTCTGCATCAGGTTTGAGGATTTTGAAATTGAGGTTTGAAATTTGGAAAATGTTTTCCTTCAATGGTTTTTCATTTGGTATATAGAAATCTCTGATAAGGTTCGTATACCGGTGAGTGGAATGTCATTAGAAAATATGGAAAAATTGGATATACACTGGCTTTTTTGGCAGTGTTATTTTATGTTGGGAATAGTAATTTTTGTTACCATTGCATCTGGACTAAGCATCTAGGATTTACTGCACCCTCCCCTTGTAAAAAAAACTACGCCTGACGCGTTCTTACATTGCTTCTGGGAATAATTGAGTGTGCTTGCCCTAATGTAAGGGACTTTAACATATGCATTGCCTCCAGTAGGAACGCCTAGGCCCTCTTCTTTCACGTAATGTCCTACTTGCATCGCGGTTCTTTCAATGGTATTTTTCACCTCCCTAGGGAGTCGAGCGCCCGTTGTTTCGGTTTTTTCGGAACCTGAAATCGAGTGTGCATGGTACATTGCTTGGTTTTAAGACAGTGTGTGTGATACAAGACTAACATTTTAATTTTGTCACCACAAAGTTTTTTTTCTCTTTAGGATTATTAATTTAATATTTTTAAGGAGTTTATTTTGGGCTCGATTTGCTGGATTTCCAAGGTTGTACTGTTGGCATGCAAAACTTTTTTTTGTGTTAAGGATTTGGATTTTTAACTAAATACAGTAAAACCTTTCTATAACAATACTGTCTATAACGATAAACCTGTCTATAACAATATTATGCTGCGGTCCCGGCAGACTTCCTACAGTAATAATGTAAAATCGAACTTGTCTATAATGATAATTTTATTTTAAGAAAACCCTGTATATAACGATAATTTTCCTCTGTTTAAACTTAACAATAGAACCTTTGCACACCTTTTGTAATATTCCTTCCGCAATATAAATTAACTAATCGCCTGTCACACAAGCCGTCGACAGGGTATTCCCCGCTCGGCAGGATTTGACGAGAAGGGGAGGGAGTTCCGGGCCCATTCTTTGCATCGGGCCGCGGTTGTTCTCTCGTCGACCCTGTGTAATTTTAGAAAAATAACATTCTTGCAACCACATTTGTGTATTAAAAGCTCTGTTAGTTTTGCAATGTCTTCACGGAAAACAATTTCGTTGCAGGATAAACTGAAAGTGATCAGAGATATCGACAGTGGAATAAAACAGGTGGAAGCTTCAAAAAAATATGGCATCCCACAATCATCAATTGCGACATTTTTGAGAAAACGAAAGGCTATTGAAGAAGCTGCAGAAAACGGTAAGATGGACATGAAACGTAAACGAATAAAAGGTGCTTTAAATGAAGATATTGACGCAGCAACCATTAAATGGTTCCAAGAAATGCGTGCACAAAACGTCCCAATAAATGGGCCGATCATACGCAAGAAAGCTAAACAATTCGCCACTCTGCTAGGGCACGAGAATTTTAAAGCCAGTAACGGGTGGCTTGCTTCGTTCCGTGACCGTCATGGAATATCGTTTCAACTTATTAACGGTGAAGAGAAATCTGTGCCCACCGAGGTCGTGGAATCATGGAAGCAGCATGAAATAAGAAAAATTCAGGAGAAGTATTCTGCTGATAATGTCTACAATGCAGACGAAACAGGTTTATTTTATCAGGTCATGCCTGAGAAGACACTGGCGTTTAAGGGAGAAAATTGCAAAGGAGGAAAGAAATCAAAACAGCGACTGACTGTTTTATTGTGCGTGAATAGTACCGGAACGGATAAGTTGAAACCTCTAGTAATAGGAAAATCTGCAAAACCAAGATGTTTCAAAAATGTGAAAAGTTTACCAGGTAAATAAAAGTAAACACAAAATTAGCTTTCAGAGTTGAATTTATACATTTTAAGATTTTCTCTTTATTCGCATTTCAGTTGATTATACAGCAAACAAACGAGCTTGGATGACGGAAGAGATATTCAATCGATGGCTACGGGATATAGACATTTCTATGAAAAATAAGAAGAAACAAATTGCTCTGATTGTAGATAACTGCACTGCCCACAATAACCCACCAAAAATGAAAAATGTTAAAGTCTATCATTTCCCACCCAATTGCACGTCAGTTGTTCAACCATTGGATTTAGGAATCATTAAATGTACAAAAGGACACCATAAAAAACGTCTGATAGACTCCGTCATTTTCAAATTGGAAAAAAAAATTGCCCAACCCTTTGACAGTAATGTGAAACAAGCTTGTGACATGATATCTGGTAGTTGGAGTTCCATACAACCATCTACCATACAAAATTGTTGGAAGAAGGCAGGTTTTGAATTTGGCTCGAGAGATGCTGAAAACGAGTCTGGCAATGATGACAGTTTTTCTCAATCGAGCCTTTGTGAAGAAGAAAACTGTGTGACAGATTTAACTGATTCTCTTCGTACGTACGAAACTTCTACGAATATGCACTCTTCTATAAATTCAGAAGATTACCTGAATTTGGATGAAGAGTTATTTGTGTTTAGTGGGAGCACCGATGAGGATATAATAGCGGAACTTGAACAAAATGATGATGAAAGTGATGAAGAAGAGGCAGACTGTTCCGTGGTTCCATCAATTAACTTAACAACTGGAGATGCTGTTCAGCTAATTGAAACATTACAAAATTTCATTTATACGCTGCCGAATATTCCTGAAGTATACCTGAATTCGCTTGAAGGTTTGAAAAATACTTGTATGAATCTATTCACTGCAAGAACCAAGCAAACAAAAATATCTGATTATTTCTCATGTTAATTTAGTTAATTACTGTATTTCTCAAGTTTGATTTTTGTTTCATATTTATTTAATGTTCAAAATCCTATTTAATGTACATATTTTGCCATTGTTCCTATATATTTTATATTTATTTTGTATTAAAGACCAATTTTCCAAGTTTAGAGTGAACCTTGTCTATAACAATAACCTGTCTATAACAATATTTTTTCTCGGTCCCTAGAGTATCGTTATAGACAGGTTTTACTGTATTTATTGTGAAGGTCTTTGTATGATTTAAGATACAGGTAAAATTTTAGTTATAACTCTCAGTATTTTACTGTTGTCCACGGGTCCACTGTTGTCAGTTATCGTGGTATCGGGACTGTTGTCGTTAGTTCTTTGTTTTTTTCTGCTAGTGTCAGAGATTGAGTAAGTTGTTAAGTTTTGAGTTGCGCTCAGAATAGAACCCATGAGCGGAGCGAGTTTGCCTCGTCCGAGGAGTAATTGAGCAAAACGTACTGTGCTTGCCTGGAATTCTAGAACTGGCAAGCGTTCCCTGACTAGCTGTCCCTCTCCTGGGCCTGTGTTGTGATGCCAGGCGGGAAGTCGTTCACGAAAACGTTGCGTTTGGAATTCTGTGAGCCTATTGCTTGAAGAATTTATTGTTTGAGTTCATCTAGTTATGATGAAGTAAGTTTTATTTTCCTCCTCGTTTCTTCTTTCTGTGGTAGAACGATCGATTCATTTTTATTTGTGGAATATTGTCATCGAGTGCCATTTGTCGACGTTCGAAAACGTTCGCCATGACACCTTTCGTTTCCGTGCTACATTTATTTGTCTAGCAAATATTTTCGCCAGATAAATCTGACTGCCTTTGGACTGCACGGGTAATTAAATCAGATAAATATTCATTTACTTTCTTTCGATTCTTTAATTGCATATTGGAAGATTGTGAGAATTTTCTGAAATTTAAATTTCAATTTTAAGCAGTTTTCTTCGACAGATGTTGTTATCTACTACTGGCGTTAGTCATGTGTAAATTTCATGAACTTTCATTTGTTCACCAGGGATGCAACCAGAAATAGCTCCGTTTGATGTAGGAGTCTTTCTAAGTCAATACTGGGTTCCTCTGGCGTAGACAGTCGACGCCGTTATATTAGCCAGTGGGGTGGATTGAGAAATTTCGAGCCTCATCAGTCGGATGAGTCGCTAAAATTTACCCTTATCCGGCACTTTGTATGTATGAATGGTCTGTTGCGTCGCTGTTTTCGTGTGGCTAAGTGTACCTTCTTTATTTTAGTTGAGTTTGTTTAATTTTACCTGTTATAAGTTAGTTCTTTTTCCATTCTTTCTTATTATTCCTTTTCCTTGTTTCTTTTCAGTGTATGTTCGTACTTTACCCTGCATATTTTGGAGAAAATCCATGCCTAAGCCTGATTTTGCGTTATTGTATGACCCATCGGCCATTCCATTTCTAATTTATCTGCAGTTTGCCAACGACTTTGTTCTCTTGCGCACTGTCACTTTGGTAATATTTTTCCCCAGCGACCTGGTCATTAATTTTCGATTCCTTTTGATGAAAACTTTGCTTTTGTTTATGTATTAGTTACCGTTGTGCTAGCAGCCTTATTAATTGTATTAGTGGGCCTATCTTTTGTTTATATACAGGTCGCTCCTCTTTTTCAATTTCGCCATGGTGCCCTTTTTATTTTCCCTAGGACAAGAATTATGGTTTGCAGTGCTAATGCTTCAAAGAATGGTGCCTTCCGACTAATTGTGTTTCATCTTTTCAAAGAAGAACTTATCCCATAAAAAAATTGATACGTATTCAGCCATAAGCAAAATAAAATCGCCTGTACCTTGCCCTTTCGAAAATTGATGCCTTTTCTTTGTCTTCCACACACCCTGTAATAGAGAAAACGCATGGGATTCTTTTTTTTAACATGGGCCTAATTGGGAATATTATTTTGTCTAGGGTCAGTATTGGACGGGGTTTTAATCCAATCAGAGGGGCCGGCTTTATTATTGTGGTTTGAGGAAGGATACACTATTTTGGGGATTTATTCTTGCATTAGTTTTGTGATTGTTGCGCTTTTGTTTACTACAAAATCGCAACTGGTTTTTTCTTTGAGTGTCTACCTTTACAGTCGTTTCAGGTTTTTAGAGCTTGGCTACTCGGAAGGTTTCAACTTACCAAACCGCTATAGGATTTCTGAGATTTATTCTCGCCACTGCCTTTGTCCCCGAGTTTACTCTCGTTTCAGCTTTTGTTTCCGAGTCTTAACTTTCGGCTCGTAACAGTTTTTTTTTCAAGCGATTTCCATCGCTGAAGCTTTTTTTCCGAATCATTGTTGAGTCGCTACAGCTTTTTTTTTTCCGAGTTCGAGCTGGCGATCGTGCGTCCGAGTTCTATAGAGAGTCTTGAGTCGGTGATAACGCCAAGTTATTTGTAGTTGTCTACCCAGTACAGTTTCTTATTGAATAGAACAAGAGAATCTGGGGGACGCTTGAACTTTCTCTTGAAGTACATAGCCTTGCACTTTCCGACATTAAGGTTCAGTTTCCAGCAGTTAAACCAGTTAAACATTTTCAAGCGTGCTGCAGACGAGTGATAATGTCACCCGGCTTGTGTGCCCATGTCATAATGGCAGTATCGGCAGCATAGAAATATAGATTACAATTTTTAGGATTCGGGAGATCATGCACAAAATAATTAAATACCACGGACCTGAGGACAGAACGTTGAAGGACACCGTCCTTTACAACACGGGGCGTGGTATATATTTTCACCAAATTTAGCTTGGTATAACCTGTTAGTGAGAAAGGATTTCACCATCAAAATCAAACCAGGAGGAAACCCTTATCTAATCATCTTGTAGACAACGCCCCCATGCCACACTTGGTCAAGAGCTTTACTGACATCGAAGAATACCACTCCGCAGTACCTGGATAGGTTTATGGGGGTGCTCAGGTCTTCTACGAGCCTCCATATCTGCATGTAACAAAAGTGGGCAGCACGAAAGCCAAACTGATATTTCTGAAGAAGATCATTTTGGCGAGACAGTCGTCTTGGAATCTGACGAGGATCGTTTTCTCCAAAACATTAGACATTGGGGGAAGCAGACTAATAGGTCGGTAACTCGCCGGAATTGCAGGATTTTGCCCCTGCTTGGGGATACTCAACACAGTAGATTGCTTCCAAATCACAGGGAAGTAGGAAAATTTCCAGCAGTCGCTAATGATATTGCTGAGAAAGTGAATACAGTTCTTTGGGAGATTCATAAGGGCGTTATTGCTCACCTTGTCTCTTCCGAGAGCCTTCTTCTTTTTCAGATTACTTATGATATTGGCGATCTCTCTGGCTTCGATGTTGTTCTTCGTTAAATGCTGCGGGATTTCATCAAAATAGACGAGACCATCTTCCACACGCTGAGACATGATTTTACTCTTGGGATTGTTGTTGATAGGAGTAACAAATTGCATTTCAAGTGAATCTGCAATGACTTGGGCCTTGTCCTGATTAGTTTGCACATAGTCACCTTGTGGTGTACGGAGTGGAGGAACCGTATTGTTCTTCTTCTTCTGTAAAGCTCTGACATACTCCAAATGGAATTGTCGCGAGCGGACAAACTTTTGAGTTTGTCATTCCATCTAGCGTCACGAAGCTCTTTTATCTCCTCTTGGACCCTTTGCAGTATCCAGTTGTACTTGGTTTTGAGCCAACGTTCCCGATAACGTTGCCATAGTCTACGGGTCCTGTTTCTTTCAGCAATTAGGCGATAAATTCCAGGAGTGAGTTGAATTCGATGAGGAGTTTTATTCTCTGATGGATAGTTACTAGCTTTTATGGCACTGTTAATACATCTGGTGATGTCTTCAGCACGTTGATCGATGTCCTCCGTACAGTACGCAACGTCGGGATGGTAGCAATAGTCCTTAAGAATATCTTTGTAGAGCTTCCAGTCTTGATGATGTGTGAGTTCCTCTCGGAAATTTATGTCAACATTATCAAAGTTCAACGCCACAATCTTGTGGTTAGAAGAAAGGTCATCAATTGTGAAGATATTGTATGGTTTGAAGAAACCCTTCAAGAGCGATATGTCCAAAACGTCACTAGTTGGAGAGTGGTCGCAGTAGTAGGTGTCCTTCACAGGTCCGGCAGCGATGATGTCATCTTTTCCTTGTATGTACCTATACAGAATCATGCCGTTGTAGTTCTGCATTCTGGAGTTCCAGCTTGGATATTTGTCATTTAGGTCACCAGCCATGACGACTGGAGTGTCACCACTGAAAAGTTCATCAAGCTCGCTGACGTCAAGATAATGTTTAGGTGAATTATAGAGCGACAAGAAGTTCACTTCACCACAGGAGACGTCATTGATAATTGGAGACTAATTCTTGGTGTTGAATTCCCTACTTAATGATGATCGCAGCGCCCCCAGAAGCACATCTTGCAGCATTTGAAGCCATACGATCCATACGGTACACACAATAGCCAGATACCTTGAAATCTTGGCTTGGTTTGAGGTGCGTTTCACAATGGAAAGCAACTTCGACTTCTTGTTTTATTAAAAATCGTGAAACTCGATACGCTTTCGGGAATCCCCCTAGCGTTCCATATCTCACACCGAAGTTCACCTTTATTGACTAATGTATAACGTTTTGCAACCATAGTATAATTAGTTGGTCGTAAGGAGCCCACTCAACTGTGGGTAAGTTTTGCCTAGATTAGAAAACAGATGAAAGATACGTCCTAATTGCTTATACATACCTGGTAGGACGTTGATGTTGAGTCCTTTATCCTCCGGCTTAGACACAGCAGCAGCATTGGATTTGTCTGCTGTCACTTTAGAACCAGGCATTCTTTGAACCTGGGGTATTTTGAACATTTCATATAACTTGAAGTGTGCTGTCCACCACATCTGATGCATTTTGGGGGGTCTTGTCTTTTAATCTTGGGGTAATCTATGGTGAGTGAGAACATTACAGGACTTACATAGGCACAACGGGCCAATCAAATTAATTATACATAAAACAAGTAACAAAAAAAGACAGAAATTTACACAAAAATAACAAACTAGGTTCAAGTAATGCTGCCACCGGTTGGTTGTACGTCATTGGTTGTCTAAGGAAGTCCTCTCATTGGTTGTTGCTAGTGAGGCCAGATTGAAACTTACACAGTTTGGCAATCGTCTTCAGATGGGACAGATCAAGAGGGCCTTTGTCACTGTTCAAGAGTTTTCCCGGTTCTTTCCGGCGGATCGCGTAGCTCTCCAGGAAGTTCAGTAATTGCGGGTCCCTCGTGCTGTGGAAAATATCGAAGTCCTCGAACCGATAATCATGTTTCCGGTCCAAAATGTGGTCTGCGAATCTTGATACGCCGTATTTCCCAATCTTGATGGAAGAGTGGTGTTCTTTTACCCTGGTGCCCGATGCTCTCTGGGACTGCCTGTAGTAGACGGAATCTCATTTAGCACACGGCAGTCGATATACTCCGGGTCTCAGATCTACCGGAATCACGTCTTTGGGGTTATCCAGTCTTCTACTTAAGGTGTTTGCACTTCGGTATGTAGTTTCCAGGGCGATTTTCGCCATTCCTCTGTCGTGGTGTTTGTTATATGGCAAGATGATACCTCCTTTGGTTATTTCTTGTTCTGTTGGGTCGTAATTACATTAATGGCTGTCATCCGTTCTATCTTTCTAACCAAGCAGTCTACTAACCCTTCTTGGAAGCAAATTTGCTTAGCGTAGTTTTTAAACTTTCTAATTTCAATCTTCCTCTTTATGTCACTCAGGGGAATGGTGTAAGTCCTACACAAAATGTGACGGAATGCAGCAACTGTTGTTGGCAGTGATTAGAATCACATCTGATATAACTGGCCACAAAATTCATCTTTCGATGTATGTGGTTATCAATTAACCAATTGGTCACACCTAATTTCTGATGCCCTGGACGTAAATTTGGCTTTTAATATTTTTTACAATATGTTTAATTGGGATATCTTCCCTATCCACAAAAATCTCAAATATATAATTCTGTAAATCAACCAAAAAAACCTTGGATCCCCCCTGTACTGCTTCAATACATAAAATTAAAAAACAAGTATTATTTAATATCACGACGTACACCGACAAGAGCTAACATTACTTGTTATAAGAATTTTATTAATTCGGTTCGGACGAAAATAAAGAAGGCCAGACAGAAATATTACGATGAGCTTTTTATGCCAAGTGGACAAGTGTAAAGTTATTAGGCATATGATAACAGCTTTACATTTGTTCAGTTTCCTTTTAAGAGTTCCACCAATATCACAAGATATAAACGACCACATTCTCTTTTGCCTCCTCAGGAATGTTAGTCACCTGATACAGCTATTGATATTGGCACGGCTCAGTTTGATAACTTTCCTAGTTTTTTTTTGCATTTTCAACAACGGCTGAGGAGGTTAACATTGTAATGTGCAGTTTAAAATTTACATTAACCCCTGATCCGTTAGTCCTAATATCTCCTGTTCTATCTATCTTGCACCGCCCCTTATCATTACCAATGGCCAATATATTTTCTCTGATTACAGGAGTTTTCCCGGTTGCTTCAAAATTAGCTCGGGTACTCCCATCTTTAAAAGGGGTGACACACTTTCCTTTAAATATAGTCCGATAATGGCCTTTTCATTTTTTGCGGAAACTTATTGAGATGCTTGTTATTATTCGGCTCTCACAATTTATATATTTCAATAATTTTATAACTTATTACCAGCATAATTTTATGCATAAACGTAATGTTCAGACCGCCGTCCAAGAGCCCTGCACCTCAGCTGATTTGGCTTTAAACAAATTTGATATAACCAAATTTATTGATTTTTCTACGACTTTTGACCTAGTGCCATTTGATCTTCGTTTACGAAAGTTACGACGTTCATACGGATTCCGTGGGACAGCCGATTTTTGGCTTTGTCATTTTCTCACGGACCGAACGTATATTTTGAGCCTTTTAGATTACACTTCGTCAACAGTTATTCGTAAATTCGGCGTACCTAAGGGTTCAATTTTATCTCTTCTTCTGTTTAGTTTGTTCATCAAAGATTTAGTATCTTATATTCAGTCAAATGTTGCTTTAAAAACTATATTATATGCCGATGACGTTACTTTTTTAGCGTCCAATCATGATTTAAATTTTTTACTATCAGTGCTTAAGGCTGCCCTAACAGGACTATAGATCTGAGCTGATGGCAATCAACTTCGATTTAATGTGGAAACAACAAATTCTATAGATCTTTTATCAATAAAATAAACGGGGGAAGGGGTGGCCAATGTATTATTTTATCTTGAGAAATGCATGGTTACAACGGTTCGGTTGATTACATACGTTAGGATCATATTATTCACAATCTTTCTTCGGACCTGCAAATTGATATCCTACTTTCAAAACTCAACACCAGTTAAATGTGTTAACAAACTTTCACCCCCCCCTTAGGGGTTGAATTTCCAAAAACCACTTCTTAGGGCTCACTTACATTTTGTGAAGTACCTCTGTTCAAGTTTCTAGGTTTTATGATTTGGGCTGTGCGTTGATCAGTCACTCAGTCAGTTTCTTCTTTTATATACAAGATCTTTATAATAAAAGTTCCATTTTGACATGACCATAAAAAAACTACTGGACCAAAAGCTATAATACTTGGTAATATTATACAAGAAGGCATAGGAAGTTCTTACCCACCAAAACAAATTAGTTCAAATGGTCACCACCAGCATGGAATGTATTGCGAAATTAGACACGAAGACACAGGTTAACAAGTCTTTAATCGTTACTAAAATTAGTTACATGTTGAATGTGGCCTCCACCATTTACTGAAAGCAGGTTACACCGGATTACTGCGTTCTCAACTGCAGCTCGTAACATATCAGGAGGAATGTTGCGCACCTGTCGGCGTATCGCATCTTTCAGTTCTGCAAATTCCTGACGTTATCACCATAAAGAGTGGCTTTGAGGTAACCCCAGAGCCAGAAGTCACAGGGGTTGATATCTGGTAACCGGGGTGGCCAAGAAAGGAGGAAGTTTCGGCCTATAATCCGTTCATCTGTGAAATGTTGCTGAAGTAACTGTTTGACACATGTACCAATATGAGATGCAGTCCCATATGGCATAAAAATCGTTGTGTCTAAAATGCCACGTTGCTGAAGTTCTGGTATCACAAACTTCTTAGCATTGACGCCATGCGACCAGCAGTCACAGTGCATGTCACGTGTCCATGTCTCGACTGCTCTTCAAAAAAATACGGTCCAATTATGACATCTGCTGTCATGCCACCCCACACGGTTACTTTAGGAGAATGCAATGGAATTTTGTGGAGAACATGAGGGGGACTGGTGGCTCAAATCTTGCAGTTATGGGTGTTGACATACCCATTCAGGTAAAAATGGGCCTCGTCCGTCCAAAAAATGTTCCATGGCCAATGCTCGTCAACCTCTATCCGTGCAAGGAATTCCGAAGGTTTCTCTACGAGGAAGATCGTTAGGTTCGAGTTGTTGGACAAGGTGGATTTCCTATGGGTAGTACCGCAATACTTTACGTACGATCTTGTACACCATACTCAGTGGTAAGTCCATTCGACGAGCAACAGCACTTACGCTGCACGTCCCTTGTGAGGTTTCCATTTTTGCTTCCTCTACGGCTACTGAAACAGCCTCCACGGTTGCCTCAGAGACGGATATCCTTCCTCGGCTAAGTGCTACCGATAACAAACCTGTGGCTTGAAACTTTGACATCATCTTCTTCAAACTCTGCGGTGTCATTGGCTCCCGACGTACATGTATTCGTCGAACGGTACGATAATGTTCCAAAGCCGTACATTGCTATTGCATTCATAATAACATTTAACCAGAAACGCACGGTCTTGCATGGTAACATGCATCATCGACTAGTAACAAATGAGGCATACTGACAACGAGGCTCCTTTTCTTATTTCTGAAAACCGAATGACTTGTAAAGCGCCTGTGCATAAACCACATTGTAACCTGTGTCTTCGTGTCTAATTTCGTATACGAATATTGTATAGAGCGCCATTCCATGCTGGTGGTGACCTCTTGAACTAATTTTTTTTTTGGTGGGTATAAACTTTCCATGCCCTCGTGTATAATATTGCCAAGCATTATAGCTTTTGGTCCAGTAGTTTTTTTATGGCTATGGCAAAATGGAACTTTAATTATAAATACCCTGTATATAGATAAACTATATATTAGATTAATTTCTAATAAGCGCAAGTGGGAAATGACATGAGAGACGGACGTGAAACGAGCTTAACTTATTTAACTTATTAGTCGTAAATATAGCAAATGTCCTCCTCGTGGAATGCTTGTAGACCCCACGGCACAATTAGCTGCAATGCAGGACCTCAGAGTCCACTAATAATCATTTCGTGCAGTAAAAGGTGCTATTGCTCGTGGAACTCCTCGTACCGATACCATGTCATGGAATGGATTCCACTGGATTCCTCACACAAGCAATGGCTGCTGTGACGTATACAATGCTACTGGTGTCCAACTAATCTCGCAATGTTCCGTCGAACGACGTTTATCACCATGAAGGAATTGTCTGTCCGAAAAAACACCTGTTCTACTAATGTCCCAAACGAACGGTCCTTGTTCGTGCCCAGGGGTGGAGGTCAGAACGGCAAGACTCACTATGGCGTCAATGTCGGCAAACATAGGGACTGAATCCTGGTGGTGTCACGTGGAATGGCAGAGTAATGACAAGAAAGCGAGAACGTGTGAATGAAAATAAAGATTTTTATTCAAACAACAGGGAAAATGAGATGCGAATAAAGATTATACACATGCAAGGCAATTCGCAAAACCACAGTAGAAAAGTACTCTATTTCGACACTCCTTGCTACTGTCGAATTAACGATTTGCTGGGCTGAGAATATCACAGAATATAGAGTTTATAGTTCTTGTATGACCAGGCCCAAATTTCGATGGTCATGCGAGTAGTACGTTCCTGGACATTATGACAAAAAGACAAACAGTTCAGAAGATGCGCTTGCAGAATCTAATTGACACATCAGACGTAGCTCCAACGATGATTCCGATATGACATTGGACGAACAGTAGATAAAGGACGAGACGAGAAATCCCTTCTCGCGACGTCATTGTTGTTGTGACCACTTTCTACGATGTCTTCTTCAAAACGTGTAGAACTAACATTTACGGCACGTCGTCTAAATTGAGAGAAAATGCCTTATACCTCTTCGAGGTAAAAACGAATGAGATCTGACGAAACACACTTCTTTGTAAGTAGGGGGTATTGACACTTAATAAAATTTGACACTAAAGCACCGGCAGAGCAATAATCATTTTCAATTCACTGTTGTAAAGAACGTAATCGAATATACAATACTCATTTCCAAAAAGTTGGGACAGTGCAAAATATATAGAAAAAACAAAAACGGATGATGTAACAAAACTTTCTCGCGAATACAAAATAGCAGATACGTTTATGAAATGACATAAATATACTGTGTTCACCAAAATATTTTGTATCGTGGCCGGGACGTTCATTTTGAATGGGGGTGTTGCAACACGTTCCAAAATAGTAGGGACATACGTTGTAGAAAACGCAGTTAGTAGTGGAACCTTCCGAATTGTTCGGGAATAATCTAGAATGATGACGTCGTACTACATTCCGTATAAATAACAGTTGCCATCCGTCGTTCAGGTAACTTATTCGAAAAATAATTAAAGTACGATGGTAGCCCCGAAAGTAATGCATCACAATATTTTTCTCCGTCCCCAACAAAGGCACGAATGCGAAACTTGAGATATGCGTTCTTTGAAGTTTTTGGAGTGGGCGTGCATTATTTCCATTTCTTCCGACAGATAGTAATGCAACAACATGGTGTCTGTAAGTGTTGTACATTACAAGCAGTGTGTATGAATTTTAACTGCGGAGCAAAAAACGGTTGGAAGCATTCACAAACGTTTATGTGCAGTTTATGGAGCATCAGCAGTTGACTGAAGTACGGTTAGTCGCTAAACACAGAGGATGAGGTTATCAGAAAGCGGTTCGGCAGAGCTCCCAAGATTTGCGGCCACCCTCGGCTGTCAAAGATGACAAGATGCAGCATACTGATGCGCTCATTCGTCAGGACTGATGCAGTACGACTTGGCCGTTGCCGCTGGAGCCATCAATCAGCAAAGAAAGTGTGGGTGAAATCATCCATGCTCTTTATTAGACAAAACGTGTTCACGATGGGTTCCGGGTTATCTTACGGAGGAACACAAGGCTCTGTGGAAAAAACCCATTTCTTCTGAGTTACTGCAACGTTTTGAAGCTGAGGGGAAGTATTCTTGTCCCGGAATGTGACAGCTGATGAAACCTGGGTGCACCATTTTGAGCCCGAAACAGAACGACAATCGATGGAATGGTGTCATCCGCACTCTCCGCAAAAGAAAAAATTTAAAGCAACTGCTTCTGCTGGTAAGCTCATGCTCGCTATGGTTTTGGACTGTGATGGTGTCATACTCATTTATATGATGCCTAGATTCAGCACCATTACTTCTGAGGCACATGTGAACACATAACGAACCCCAAGAAGCACTTCCAGCGACTTGGACGCCATAACTTACCAGCTGATTGTTTGCTTCAACACGATAACGCTCGGCCTCACACCAGTTTGAGGACGTCGGAACACATCACGAAACAGGGTTGGACAGTGTTATCCCATCCACCCTACAGCCCTGATCTAGCGCCCTCAGACTTTCACTTGTTGGGGCCACTGAAGAATGGCATTCGTGGCAGATATTTTGAGGATGACGAAGAGGTGATTTGCACTTTGAAGACATGGCTGCGTGAACAGAACAAAGACGGTACCGGCAGGGCATACACACCTTGTGTCTTACTGGAAGAAGTCCATAGAACGGGATGGAGATTTTGTGGAATAATAGGGATTGTAGGAGAAACATCATTCTTTCGTGTGTATTAGTTTCATTGTGTTCAGTAAATAATTGTTGAGGAAAAAAATTCTGGTGCATTACTTTCTGGGCTGCCCCCGTATATTTGAAATAATTTATTTTATTTTGAAATGCGTTTAGAACATTTGAAAATAATTAATTACATATGCATACATATGCAAGAATAATCATCAACAGGGATGATAGTTAAAAAATAAGCAGGGCAAAAAATATTTATCTCCCATTAATATTTTACATTAATAAATAGCCAAAACCAACACGGTTATTAAATTAAATTAGTGCAAAGGGTCAATAAACGAATTGTTTTTTACCAGTAGTTTTCTTTATGAATACAATTTGCTAACCTTTCACTTTTACTTCGTCGCCTTTCCAAAGTCTGAATTCAGATGCTTTCTTTATTGGCACATAAGCAAATTATGTATAAAATATTTGACAAGTCTTCAATCATTTGAGTTTCATATGGATTGTTGAGAAAATACCTCATTTAAGATTTTCTCCTAGCCTTTTCACTGGCCTGCATATACAGGAAAGCTATACTCCACCAGTATTAAAAATTTACATTAATAAATATTAAGATATGTGATTCCACCGCTGCTTTTGCAGGTCAGTAGCTATGCTTTGGCATTGACTGCAGGCCGACTAATGAGGGCATTGGTGCAAGTTTCTCAGTTTTGGCAAAACACTGATTTTTTTGGAAACAAAACCAGCTGTGTACACAGCGTGGTTATAATTAAAGTGACACCATTTAGACCCTTCTAGCGGCCGTTCTGGTAATCAGATTTTGACAAAACTTGAGATATATGTTACACAGACCATGATGAAGAGAATTTTGCAATAAAAAATTAGTTTTCATTTTGACTGCTACAAAGAATTTTTACTCAATCAGAGACGTTATTCAAATGAGATGTAAAATTAGAAAAGCTTTAAAATGACAGTGAAATTAAAAGTAAAGTCATTCTTCACGATTGCTTTAGCTAAAAAGGATCGAGCTATATTGGTGAAGTTGTTCTACCAGAAGTGCAATAATGCTTCTGCTGCACTAAGAGAATATCGACGTCTGAAAAACTTGCGAAATGGGCCTATGCCCATTATTGGTTTAAAAAAAGATGATTAAGAAATTTGATGAAACTGGTGAGTTGGGTGTGCTACCAGGGAGAGGATGGAAACGAATTGCAAATGATACTGTGGAAAACGTTGCTGCTGCTGTAGTGGAGAGTGATTCAAATTCCCAATATTCTTCAGCAAGTGCTCGAGCCATATCACGTGATTAGTCTATGGCACAAAAAGTTTTGCGTTCCAGTTTAAAGTGGTATCAAAAGTTGATTCATGAAGATCCGGAAAAACGCACTGATTTTGCTTGCCAGTTTCTGGCTAGAATAGCCGTCAATAATGGATGGCCATGGAGCATTTTGTGGTCAGGTGAAGCGCATTTCACACTAGACGGAGCAGTGAATGCTCGAAACTGTCGCATCTGGGGTACTGAAAAGCCGATAGTTGTGCATGAAAAGCTTTTGCACTCTGATTACGTGATGTATGGTGCGGATTAATTTCACATTTCATTCTTGGCCCCTTTTTCTTTGAAGAGAACATTCCTCAAAGCATTAAAAGATGTTCAATCACTGGTGCTCGTTACTGCGCACTTCTGCAGCAGAAAGTCATTCCTGCTTTACAAGAAAGACAATGTATAGACACTACTGTCTTTATGCAAGATGGTGCAACTCCCCACATTGCACGACAAGTGAAGGAACTGATTCATGCTCATTTCGGAGATGATCTGGTGATTTCGAGTACTTTTCCAACTGCATGGCCTCCTCGTTCACCGGACTTAAACCCTTGTGACTTCTGCTTGTGGGGATATTTGAAAGATAATGTCTATGGAAGAAGAATAAGGACTGTCCCTGAAATGAAAGTAAGCCTAACACGCCATATCACTGCGATTCCTCAGGAAAACCTTCGCTCTGCTGTGGAACATGCAATAATGCGCTTTGAACATGTCATTGACACAAATGGAATGCACATTGAACAAATGTTCTGATTTCATAAATTTCTCTGCTTCTAACTTGTTTTTGTTATTATTCACGCGCCATATTTTGACGTAGCGGTCAAAATGTGAACTGATTTTTTTTGCAAAATTCTCTTCCCCATGATCTGTATAACATATATCTCAAGATTCGTCAAAATATGATTACCAGAACGGCCGCTAGAAGGGTCTAAATGATGTCACTTTAATTGTAACCACCCTGTAGATTTCATCATACTGTTGATATCATCAGCTAGATTATAATCGTGTTCGATTATATCATCACACTTTCATTTTTCCTCAGACACAATTTGCATCAATCCGAGCTTGCACCTTTTAGTGCATTTAACCTACCAGTGTTTTAATTTTTTTTCTTAGACTCCTATATTGTAATGCACGGGAGTCCCTCATCCGTCCCTCAAAACATCCATCCCTCAAAACCGAACACATTGAAGCACGTTGGATCTAGGCACAAGCTTATATGCAATGGAAAGACTAATAGCTATTAGTTGTCTTATCAGATGAGAAAAAGTGAAATTCAGATGGCTGTCAGTTCGGTCAGCTATTGGTTTGACCTTAGAATAGAAAACTGTGTTTTTTCAGCAGGCAAAATAGAGGGGGCTATGCGATGGTGTGGAGAGCGTTTGGATTCAATGGAACAACTTCGTTGGAATTTGTTTTTGGTCGTCAGAAGGCTGAAAATTTTCAAAAAACATTGACCGACAATTTATTAGCATTTGGTAATTGGTGGCGCAGCCTGAATTTTCCTGCAGGACAACGCACCGATCCATGAAAGTCCACAAGACGATGTTTTCAGCAGCTTGGGATTCGTGACATGAAATGGCCTGCAAGAAACCATACCTGAAGCCCATTGAAAATCTCTGGGGGATTATGTATAAGCATATTTATGCTGGTGCAAATTAATACTCATTTGTGGACGACTTGAAGAAAACGATTTCTGATTGTAGGTACAATATGGACCCAGAAATGCTGCAAAATTTGATTGCTTCAATGAGTAATCGTGTCTTCCAAGTAATTAAAGCCAATGGAAACCTAATTTCTCGTTAATGTTGTGATAGAAGTCTAAATAGGTTTCTTTGGCTATATTTTCAATATGTCATTCTTTTTCTGATTGTCTTTTTTGTATAAAATACGCAAGCTGTGTTTTAAAAACTGCGTGTATGAAGTTAGTTTGTTAGATTCTCAAGTATAACAAAAAATAATTTCACGTTTAGTATAATAAGTGTGCTTGCCATGAAAAAAATGATTTTTCATAAACTGTTGAGATACATTGTAGAACATAAGCAAATCCAGAGGTTCTAATAAATGCTTAGTAAGTCAAGTGAGAAAGAAGGAGTGATTCTAATAAACTTGTGCAGTATATTTGATAAGAAATTGAGATTTATGTATTTTGTCATCCTCTCACTCCTTCTAACATTCATTTAGCCATCTAGATTTTCTTTCAACACTTGGAAGTTTTTTGCTGTTCCTTTTTCTAAGGCCTTCTAAGATAAATCGTCTCTTATAAGAGTTAAACTGGCCATTTAATCTTAAGTGAATTGTAAGGGTCTGGTTTCATGCATATCATTTTTCATATGCATATCTTAATTTCATATTGATATTCATAATTTATGACTGCACAACCAATAAATATCGGAATTGCCGATTAGGCTATTTACCTGATATTACATTGAAATTCCATCTGCAACAGGCCTGGAAGGGGAGATAAAAAAGGAATGATTGAATTTGAAATTAATAAGAACATGTTTATTTATGGTGAAAAAGAGGTTTAGTCTAAACTATCTAATAAAAGCTTACTAGTCATATCAAAGTGTTTAATAGAATGGATGTACTCAAAATAATATAACCTAATTAAGATTTTAAAAAAATGCTTGTCATCGCCGGGGAAAAAGAATTAATACCAGCATTCTGTTAATTGCTCTATGATGTCCTGATAAGGGCTACTTCTAACGAACGTCTGGTCAGAGTAATCATCTGTGTGGAGCTGCGGTCGCTAGTAAGAATCTTTGGTTGACTTCTAGCGTAATTTGGGGACAATAGCAAACGGAATTAAAGAGACAAAACCGATCATTGTTTAAACTAGGTCACAGCTGAGTGGAATTATATTTAAATGAATTCGGTTTTGAGCAAAATTAAGTTTTAAACTATTCCTACATACTCACTGCAATACCGTGCTGCTGTAACAGACCCTCCTGCAAAGATATGAAGGGGTACTCTGGCATCATGCATGATGCCCTCCCACCCACACACCATGACTCCTTAACCCCGCAGACTTCCAAATATTATGCTTAATAAATTACTTAATTACCCAGAATACAAGTACTGCACAGAGAAGAAGGGAGGAGACAGATTTGATTTTTTTCATAGTTTAATTAACAATAGAAAAAATGTCAAATATATTTTCCTTTTATAAAAAAACATCTAGGTCAAATTATTCTTATAATAAAATATGCAGATCGCATAATTTATGCTATTACAATAGTTAATCAAATGGTTAAACTTCTTTGGCTGAGGTTGTTGAGGAGCATGAGGTTGAAGCCAATGCTGATACCGCACCACAGAAAAGCAACGGCTGCAAGGGTTGAATCGAAAAGCAGCTTGCAACTTTTGTTTGAAAACTGTATGGCATCAAGGCATTTCGTTTAACCGTTTTTTGTATCATTTCGCAAAATTGAAAACGTGCCACTTCGATGTGGACATACTCAGAAAGAAAAATGAAACAAAGAAATTACTAGTCAGGTTCAAAATGGCAGCAGTGAGACAATCTAAAGATAATAATGAAACATCTTGAAATTAACATGGTAGTTTTTAATGGTAAGAGAAACACAGAAAAACTTGCATCCTACCGCAACTAGTACCACTATAAGGCAAGCGGAGCTCGCACAACGTAGATGATTATTATAAGTTTGTCAGCATTGTTCTACTTGTCCAGATGCAACTTTGCAACCCCACAACCTTGAAGGTGGATGATGAACTATGCAAATCCTGAAATGTCTATAAATCTTATGTGGATAATGCCGATGTATAACTTAAGAATAAAATAAAACTCTTTTTCCACAACGAAACAGGAATTGAAAAAACATAGAAAGAAAAAGACAGAAAATAAAATGAAAAAATACAACTCCTGTTTCGTTGTGGAAAAAGAGTTTTATTTTATTCTTAAGTTATACATATGCAAATCCTGTTCCTCCAAACTGACGGCTAATATATCTGGGTTGAGGACATCAACTTCAGTGTAAACCCCATCTGTCGAATCGCTCTAATTATTGATTGCTATGGAATTTTGGTTCAGTAAAATTACGTCTGATAACGATTCTCAGAGGTCGGGCCGTTGTATCGACTCCTGTTTGGATTGGTGGCCTGGGATGTATGAATTTGTATCAAAAAGTCAATGAAAAATTTATCACCAAAATGACCTTGCCTTATATTCTTGTCTTCATGAAAATCAGGCACACAAGGAGAAACAGTTTTCTAAACAAAGTTGACGTTGTTCACTATTCCTGGGCTGTGGGATAATCTCGGAGTATGCTTTCAAGAAGTTATTGGTTGCAACTGAAGAAGGAAGATTCATTTGACTTTTTGCAGACTGAACAACTCGAATGCTCGACCTAAATTTCCTTTGAATATTCTCTACAATCGACCTACCTCTCTTCTTCAGTCTCCGAATCTTTAAGTCATTGCTTCTTTTCCCTTGGACTGCATCTCTATCAATTTTTGGAACTTGATCCAAACGCTTTCTAAAGTTTCTTATCCATGTGGTCTGTTTACTGAGGGAGGAATTTTCACTTCTGTCCCGAAGTCTAGAAAATCAGGCGACATCCTGGTGGATTCAAAAATCGAAGCATTTATGGTGATTTCTGCTGCTGTCAAGAAACATTCCCAATTAGACTTATCCAAATTAACATAGTTGTGAAGCACTTGGATAACTGTCTGATTCGTCCGCTCGGACTGACTGTTCATCCGATGATGGTAGACACTGGAAAAATTGAAGAAAGTGCCTAATAATTTAAAAAGTGCCTCCAAACCTCGGACATAAATATTACGTCCTGATCCCAGACAATAGCTTTAAATACGTGATCCACCAGGAGTCCAGTTGTGCCTTCCACCGTAATCATAGATTGGCATGGCAAAAGCCTCACTTCTTGATTAATTTATCCGTGACCGTGAGGAGTGCATCATGTCCTTGGATGGTAGGCGGCAGCTGTAATATATAATCAATGGCAATCGTATGCCAACGATGCAGAGGAATTTCTAGCGGTTCCAACTTTCTGTAGGGCTTTTGATGGGAGAGCTTATTTTTCTGACAGTTTGTATATAACCACCCAAACTTGGCGACGTCGGCTGACTTGTGGACCAAAAGTAGAGGCACTTAAGTTTACTGAGGGTTTTAAAAGTGCCCATATGCCCTGCCATTGGGTCTTGGTGAAGCGAAATCAATAAGGGCTCTATGACCTGTTTAATGCACGGTAGCACAAGAACCACCATCTGGCCTTTATGCTTATACGATAGTCCCTTTTCCCGAAAATAGGGCTCACCTACCGTACCTACTTTCTTTTTGGTCCACTTGCATTTAGTATAGTTTTTCTTTATTAAATCTAGGGCTTCCTTCTTTAGCTCCCAGCATGACTTCGTGAGGCTTAACTCTATACATTTCCTCTTTTCCCCCTCTACATTTATATATACCTTCCCCGTTTTCTCTGTGGCACTTATTTTTGGTGAATCTTATTTTTGTTACTAATCCACATTTCCGCCTGTTGTATAGCACGCTGTAATGATTGTGCTGACTGTTCCAGCAAGATCCTGGAAACGCGTTACTATATAACCGGGCTTTCTGCTCCTCAAGATGAGACATTTACTGTTTCGCCAAGGTTCGTAAGCAGTGGTTGAAGTTGGATATGTTCTGCAGTGGGTCGATCATGTACAATCGGGTGCAAGAAGCTTTTTACCTGCTCCGTAGGAGCTTAACTTACCAGATGTTGATCGGTTGCAAAATCAGGTATTTGTTCTGAGAGTCAAGGCAGATTAGAATGGACCTGTCTCTACTGACTGAAAATAGGGTAGCAGGTATAAGCTTGGGATGCGCTCCTCATGTGCTCTCTCCTGACACATGATAAGTGATAGCAGCTGACAGCAGCATCGTTAAAGTCTCTGCTTACTGCCTTTAATAGCCAAGTTAGAATCCGATATGGATAAACATTTTTTTTGTTCATTATCGCATTTTTGATTTCGTTAAGATTAAAACAGTGTATGTAAATAACACCATACACGGTTTAATGTTTTTTCGTCCAAGTGTGCAATTTGATCTGTTTATTCAAGGGTTTAAAATATTTTCATGCTTTATTCTAAATTTTAGTTTTTATGAAATATTCACTAATTCATATCACCATTACATTTTGAAAAATCCATTTCTGTTCATATCATACCATTCCCTACTATTAAAATGTATAATCATATAATAAATTTAAAAAATTTTCAGAAAAATATAAAATAAAATGAAAACTTTCCATAAAACTGGCTTTTGTTAGATATCTCTAATTTTAAATTTAGCTCTACTATTGCATATTGTCACTTTTCCCATCCATTTTTTGTCCAATTAGTTCCCCTGTTTGGAAACACTTTTGTATGACTATTTGAAACATTGTCTTCATCCTTTTATTCTTTGTTCTTTGAAACATTGTTGATCCCCTTCTTAGAGTCGCTATTCGAATTACATACAAGAATACTCACTAAAGTAATAATACCTTCTTTCTTTGATTAACAAAACAGAAACTCTTGATTAAACTTCAATATTTATAAAATGTGCATTTATTGTTTCGCATGTTCTTCTCAAAACTTCATATATAAAAGTAGGAAAGGTCGTATTTATTTCGAAATTGTTTTTTTAAATCGATGATTAGTCTGTAATTTTGTTATTTAAATTAGTTTATGGCTCTATAATTGTGTGACACCCTTCGAGGTAATGAATTATGAAGCCTGAACTGCAAAAGTCTTTCAATTGACTGCTATTTGAAGAGAATATCTCTATACAGACAGAAAAGTCAATAAAAGTTAATATTCATGTCATTTCTACAAAAATCAAAAGAGCTAATAATTTTCTGATACTATTTTCTGTTGGTTTTGGCATAATTGTCGTTGGTTACTTTATATACACAAAAAATGAGACTTTTAACATTTCGCGCAGTTAAAAGAAATTTGCTTCCACATACACCTGTAAGTCATTTCCGCATCACACACTAACGAGCGCTGCATCAACATATCTCTTGATTACGCGTATAAATATATCGATACTGTGCACCATTTATGTTTACATTACACAGGACATTTGGACTGTGTTGCGCGTGCTGCCTGCTATGGCAGCTCATTCCTTGCCTCAGGAATCAGAGCTTGCAATGAGGATTGTGGGTGATCCTCTCATCAGCTTTTGGTGACTCTTTTTGTTTTGTTTGGAATTGGCTGTTGAACAAATGAAATTTTTTGTGCATCTCTTAACGTTTTCGAGATAGAACTAAGATGTGTCCTAATTTGCATATTTGAGATGATGAAAGGTGCTCCATCAGATAGAGCAACCTCAAGTTCCTATTCATTCCCTGTATTGGAATTTGCGTACCTACAATTTTATCCAAGATAGAAAGGGGGTAATATAGAGACAAATATAATATATAGAAGGGTGTTTGTTCAGAGAAGACATAAAATATGCAGGTGTCAGAAACATCTGAACAATGGGAAAATCTACTGCAGGAATTTGTAGAATTACTGAAAAATATTTTGAGTTATTTAACTTTTGGGGATTGTTCTGTTTACCAACAAATGTAATTATCCCGGGCAACGCCGGGTGCCTCTGTTTACTCTATATATATTAAACAAGAGTGTTTCTGGGATGGCTCTGAGTCATGATCCTGGGCGAGGCCGAGTTATCAGGCAATGTGTGCAATATAACTAAGTTCATTAAGAATGATGGCACCATCCCAACTGAGAATTATAAAACAAAATTGAATTTGCAACAATACAAAGAATTCCTGTTGTTCGGGCTTTTCTTATTGGCCTCGCAGACATATGAACAACAGCTTCATCTATATAAACAAGAATGTTTGTTTGTGGTTGGGTGTGTTTGTCTACATATACAAAAGAGTGGATAATGCTAAATTTAGGTAGGTTAGGTAAAAGGGAGGGGCATTGGTAGGATGGTCAGGGTGGTGACCGGGGAGGTAGCGAAGATGTTGCTGTCAAACTATGATCTGGTTGGGGCAGTCCATGGTTTAGAAGCACGTATGTAGAACGAAAAGACGAATATTTGTGGATATGTGGCTTTGTTTGTGTGTTTAATACAAATCTACAGTTTTATTCCGATCTTGATGAAATTTTGCACACTTGATTTACAAAGCATGAAGAAAGGCACTGTCTTCCTCAGATTTCGAAAAATTCATAACTGTAGATAAAAAAATCGATATTCAGGGTTATGGCAAGGCATACTAAGAAGAGGTATCGCATAACCAACAATGCAAGGCAAAATTTGCATCAAAAATGGTATCATCGCGCAATTCACCATTATTCAACAATTATATTATAAACGTAGGAGTTGTGATAAATATATTTTAATCTACATAACGGCTATGTATGAAAACATTCCAATAAAACCAACACTAGAAATCATAAAAAAGGAATTAAAAACAAAATTATCTTATAACAAAATATTAAAAATCATCCAGGCCATAAAATTATGTTTAACAAATAACAAATTCAAATTTAATGACAAAATATATTCCCAAACAGATGGATTACCAATGGGCAGCCCATTATCACCCATACTTGCCAACATATATTTAAATCACATAGAATACATATTACTTAACACTTTACAACATAAACAATACATAAAAATTTGGATGAGATACGTTGATGATATCTTAATTATCACAAATAGGCCAATAGAAATATTAACACAATTATTAGAAGAAAGATATCCACTGAAATTCATCCATAATTGCATGTAAAACAACCAAATCACATTTCTAGATTTAAATATTATAAGAGATATAAATACACTAAAATTTGAAATATATGAAAAAACTTCAAAAGGCAATAACATACCACATTATTTATCACAACAACCCACACACCAAAAAATTAACACAATTAAACAATATATACAAAGAATAAAAAATCTCACATCTCCAAAATATATCCCACTAAAATTAAAAAACCTGAAAATAAACCTAACAAAAAATAAATATCCTATAGAACTAATAGTTAAAATTTATATAGAAACATTCACCAACACAACAAAAAATAATACAACTCAATACGAACAATAGAGAAGATATTCAACACAATACACTAATAAAACCTTTCACAAACATAAAAAAATACTAGAACAGATGCCAAACATTAAAATCATACCAAAAATAACAAATAACATAACCAAAACATTAATAACAACCACTAAGTTAAAAACAACAAAAAATCAAAACAATAACACAATTTCTAATTTCAAAGACATTTGCCAAAATAATAAAGAAAAATGGAACATCACTAACATAATATATCAAGTTCCATGTGCCAATTGTCAACACATTTACACAGGTCAAACAAAAAGACAATTTATAACACGAATAAAAGAACATGAAAGAGCACTTAGAAACAAAGATAAAAACAATCATTTAGTTAACCACTGCATTAACCAAAATCCTAATCCGGATTGGAACAAAATCAAAATTATTAGTAAAGAAATAAATTATTAAAAAAGACTAATAAAAGAAACCATCAACATTATTTTGAATGAAAAAAATTTAGCCAAACCTTCTGAAGATATTAATAATAAATGGAAATTACTACCAAAAATATAATATCACTTCCCTTGCACTCAACAATACTGATCACAACAATCAAAATAATCATAATATCATACATTGTATTAGATTACATTGTTTTATTTTTATTATTATATCTTACATTCATTCAAAAAACTTTAATACTGAACTTCCAATAAATCATCGAACTTCCATCATAGACCTTCTTCATCTGTAACTGTGTGCCTCCCTGTGTCCGTGTAACATTTCTTTAATAGACCTTCGTTTCTTCTGTGTTTCCTCTGTATTTCATCCGAATTTCTCCACAAGTCTTGCATTCCATATATGTTTTCGTCCTTCAACTTTTACTGTGTATATCAATTGGTGACTTTTTCATTGTTTTTCTTATATTTATTTTAATTTATTTGTCTTCATTTAATTAAAGGAGTGTTATTTATACAAATTAATATATATTATTCAACAATGGTAGCATCACGCAATAAAGTTGATGCATATAAATAAGGTTGAAAAATTCAAGTAATGAAGATTCATTCCACTTCTGCGAATTATAAGACAAAATTGATTTCTAACAATGATAGAATTGATGTTTCTTAGAACAAAATAGTTTCTTCAAAATCTTTAAAAATGAACAGTTGCCAGACTATTAAGAAACTGATCAACTGGTAAGTACCCCAGTGATTATCGAAGTTCCCACGTGGTCGTCGACGATGCAAGCGTGTCAACTGAGGAAACGGCGATTGATAAACATAAAGGGATGAAAGCCCAAGTTTTGCTTCAAACAGAGTGCAAGTAGTATCAGTAGATTACCAAGTAATGAGTAAAACAGTTAGTTTGTTGGAATTGCACAGCAAACAGACACAAAAATCTTGTGCCAAGATGGAGTGTCTGTTTAAGTGTCTTCATCGAAGTTACTGTTGCCATATATTTCCACATCAATATCGGGAATTTGAGCAGGAATTGAGTATAATAGGCAAATAAACAGGCGTCTATCTTTTTTCAGCTCCCTAAAAACAGTTAAGAAATGGTTGCTGAAAAATTTTTGTTTCTTATACAAATATACAGTTATATTCTGATCTTGATGAAATTTTGCACACTTTATCTTCAAAGCAAGAGGAAGATTACTGTTTACATCAGATTTCTAAAATGTAGTAATTACTGATAATAACCACTAGTCAACACATTTTTTGGCACAAAGACCACAGATAATGTTGAATAATGTAGTAATTTGTAGGTAGAATCCGAATCTGCTTTTAGATTTTTTCTATCACGTCAAGTTTCCAAGTTATGCACATCGAGATTTCTATGTTAAAGTAATGGGTGTGAAGAGAAGCGGCTACAATGTTAGAATATCCATATTTTGGGGCCGCAAGGAAATTTACCAGTCCCCAAACACTAAATGATTTAAAAATGTTTCATTTTAAAACGAGAAAGCTGTGCGTGCGAGAGAAATTTAAAAATTATATTCGTAATCAGCAGAAAAAATACTACCAAAAGTGTACCCACTTTCATTTTGTGCCAAGAAAAATCTTAAATTTTGTTGCCCAGTGTAATCGATACTCATTATGATGGCAGTGCATACTAATAAGAGTTTTATCATAACCAACATTGCAAGGCAAAGTTGTGATTTAAAAATAAGGTTCAGTTTGTAAGAACGCACAGAATTCCTGTTGTTCGGGGTTTTCTTAGAATTCATAGTTCTTAGATCTTAATATTTCTTGAAAATCTTTAAAAGTAAGCAGAAACTAGAGATAATGAAGAGTTAGCAGACAATTGAGAAAGATTGAAAAGGTGACAGTGGAACCAGTCTCTTTGATCATTGTTGTATTGGTTTCGCAAGCACCCTGCTGCAACTGAGAAAATGGTGAGTGTGTTAACAGCAGAAACTGCTACTGTTAGACCACACAAAGTTACGAATGGCAAAGTTTTGCTTCAAACATTGAGAGCAGATTGCAATTCCAACAACAGTTTACCAAGTAGTGAATAACTGAAATGAATGAGTATTAGTCATAGAAGACAAAAAGTTTTGAACAACGGGAGCTTCGTCAACAACAGGAAATTCCAGAATTACTGAAAACCAATTTGTGTTATTATTTAAGTTCTTGAGGTTGTTCTGTTTACCTACAAAAGTACACAACGCTAGGCGCCTCTTCTAGTTTCTTAAAAATCTACAGTTTTACCGATCTTGATAAAAATTTGCACACTTGACCTTCAAAGCATGAGGAAGGTCATTGTCTACCACTGATTTCGAAAATACAAAAATTATCGATATTAAATTGATATCACCGATGATGGCAAGGCATATTAATTAGAGGTATCTCCTGAACAACAATGCAAGACAAACTTTGTGCAAAAATAAGTATCAACATTCGTATCAACACGCAATTCACAAACGCTACGCACGGACCAACAGTTGATATCTCATGACCAACAATGCAAGGCAAAGTTTGTGCAAAAATTAAGCCCATCGAGTTCGCATCAACAATGGTACCTACACGCAATTCACCAATATCAGTGAGCATAAAATGATGATGCAATGATAGAAAGATCGTTTGAAAGAATTTTTGACAATGAGCATGAAATGATGATGCAATGATGGAAAGATCGTTTCCAAGAGCTATAACAATGAACATAAAATGATGATGTAATGACAGAACATTCTTTTCTAAGAATTATTAACATTGAGCGGGAAATGAATATCATAGACGATTTAGATAGAACAGTCTCTCTCGATGAGACAAAGGAGATACATGTGTCCCCCTACAGCTCCCTCAACAAACGTTCAGATGATTGGTGAAATTTTGTGTATTTGTGTGTAACGTATTAGAGTATTATTCCGAATAATACATCAACTCGACTCAACAAACCAACAAGCATACGGTTTATCTGTTTTGTGCTATTAAATAATCATTTGAAGGATACATATTAATTCAGAACTATAGAAATGCTACCAAAGTAAAGAAAGAGCATTGATCAGAGAAACTCTGCATCTAAAAGACAAAAGACTATCTGAGCGTGGGAAATACCTGAACGGTGGGAGCTTCGTGTACAGCAGCAGCGTATTCGAGCTACTACGTCAAGGTCAAGTTAAACTTCAGAGGAAAGAGAGCTTCGTGTAAAACGGGTTTGACGTAGAACGGAAAAATTAAGGGTGGCGAATCAAAATTCTGATTTAAAATAAGGAGCATTTAATTACAACTCTGAATACGATTACACTAATCACCCTAATGTCCTAATAGGAAAGACGGATGTCGTATGTAACTATTGCCAGGCAAAGAAATACAAATGAGAACTACCAGGAATATATTACACTAATGGAAAAGTGAAGCTGCCTGATCTTAAACAGCCGCCAGAACCACTGTTATTTATCTGGTAACACAGCAGGTTCCAAACATTCCTTGATGACTTATAGTGAGTGAGTGTATGCGTGCCTCATATGACTAATTTTACCCTAAACATTTCGCCTCACCAATAATGCCTCATGTAACTATAACAATTGTTGCCCATTGTCAATAATTCTTGCCAAAGAGCCAAAGCAACACTGCAAACCAATTTTAGTTATTATTTAACTTAGTGAGGTTGTTCTGTTAACCTAAAAGTTAAATTATCCTAGGTAACGCCGGGTTCCTCTGCTAGTATATACATATAAAGAAGAGTGTTTATAGGTTTGTGGGTGTGTTTATTTCTTATACAAATCTACAATTACATTGCGATATTGATGAAATTTTGCATACTTCATCTTCAAAGCATGAGGAAAGAGACTGTCTACCTCAGATTTCGAAAAAAATAGCTATTTATAAAAAATTGATATTCATCACCATTGCCTGGAATATTAATAAGAGGTATCGCATGACCAATAATACCAGGCAAAGTATAGTGCAATAGTGGTATCAACACGTAATTAACTACACTACGCTTGGACCGACAATAGATGTCTCATGACTAACATTGCAAGGCAAAGTTTGTGCTTTATAAATAACTTTCAATTTGCAACAATGCATAGAATTCCTTTTGTTCGGGTTTTCCTTAGAATTGATACTTCTCTGAACTTAAAAATGAGCACTAACTGGAGATTAAAGAGAGTTACCAGACTATTGAGAAGCATGGGTAACAAATAGGTATCAATTCATGAGGTATCAAGTAGTCATCGAAGTTCTCAGGCAGCCGTCGACGATGCAAGCATATCAGCACTGCTAGACTACACAAAGTGATGAATGGCTAAGTTTTGCTTCAAGACATCGACTGGAAATTGCAACAACAGATTATCAAATAATAAATAAGCCCATTCAGATTTTTGGATTGTAGAACACACAGTCAGAAACGATCATATACAAGCACTGTCACCCACGAATAGATTTGAATCGTCGAAAGTGTGCATCTAATGTAAGATTACGTGATCAAGTAATTATTTACGCTAGCTGTGACGAAGAAATTATTTAGAGATACATTTATTATCCATTATTACTGTACTTATTCTAAGCTTTCTTATATGTTCATTTTTACTGCATATTCACATACAGATATTGCAAAATTTAATCATAAAAGAGCCCGAGCAAGTCGGGAATATCATCTAGCTTATTAGGTAGCACAGCATTTTAAAACATATCCTAAAAAATCCCTGATACATTTTTCTGTCCCCCTTCGGCTTCCTAACACGTTTAGAAGATTTGTGTGTTAGCAACCTTTGAAAGTATTTAACAAATGTTCTCAAGCAACAGTTTTCGACACCAATAAAAACTTACACAAACTCTATTCTTCATATCAAAAAGCAGATTCTATTGTGCGCTTTATTAATCGTTCAAAGGATGCATGTTAATTCACTTATGTTGAAATGTCACCGATGAAAGAAAGAGCATTGGTCATTTAAGACAAAAAGTTATCCATGAGTCGAAAACATCTGAACAATGGGAGATCCGTGTACATTTGGAAATTATAAAATTACAAAAAACAAATATGAGTTTTTATCCCGGGCAATGCCGGGTGCCTCTACCAACACCCTAATAAATGTTCAGACGTTTTATTCGTTTAGAGCCCTTGTACTGTGTAGACGCGACGGCAACTTCCCCTTCCTCTTCAATTGTCTGACGCCAGTCGCTCTCAGTGTCAGTTTATACATCAACACGATTCTTCAAATCAAAAAGCACGCTTATTGTGGTCTTTAATATTCTTCAAATTCCATGTTAATTCATATCAATGGAAATCCCACTGACAAAAAAATGTGTATTGCTCAGTGGAGACAGAAATTTATGTGGGTGTTGGACACACCGGAAATACGGGAGTTTCTTCTACAGCAGGAAATTATAGAATTTTGAAAACAAATTTGAGATATTATTTAACTTCCTGAGTTTGTTCAGTTTAGATGCAACTGTAATTATCCTTGGCAACGCCGGGTGCCTCTGCTAGTCTATATACAGGGTGACACAAACTCATTCAGCATAATTGATTAGGAACATTGTATGGTTATAATGGAACAAAATATGTCATATAAACATTATATCTAGTTTCGATCGTATGAGAGATATCGACGTTTGTCAATTTCTTTTTGTACGAAGACACCTTCAATTACAATTGGACGGATCCAGTTGAATGTCAATTATCAGGATAGCGGTGGTCTAGTGGCTTGGCCTCCTAGATCACCGGATCTCACCCCATTAGATTTTTTTTCTCTGAGAAACATTGAAGGAGCAGGTCTAGAGCAATCCGCCCACCACGAGAGATGAGTTCATTGCATCTATTGCATACATTCCAGCTTGTAGTCGAGCAATTACACCCTACCAGATTGTGGCAGCTACCAGCTCAATCTGGTAGATGTAACCAGTGCACTGGAGCTAGAGGCAACCATTTTGAAGGGCTTCCTTGACATTGATTTGTTACTTTCTTCTTGATCTTATTCCTTGTATCATTTTAGCTTTGTTTTTATATTTTAATGTGATGTTCTGTCAGTATGCAGAATAAAAGTCATCTGCACTCTCAGTGTTTTATTTATTTGCTTTAACAATTCTAAAAGAAAATAGACAAACCTCGTTATATATTTATCGCAGACACCCGGACAGCCATGCTATCACAAGGTGTCATAAAGACAACCAAATTGTCAAAAGTTGAAAGCTCAATGGCAGGCGGGCACCTGGCTCACAGATCGAGAAATTCTCCTCTCCAAACCATCAGAAAGTTAGATGAACTCACAAGTAAATAAATAAATATAGATTGGAGATGACCTCCAAAAATGATGTATTAATTTTTCTATCGAAAAATGGAAGAAGCCTTTTTCAACCTCCCTTCGGGCTTTCAATCTTTGACAACTTGGTTGTCTTTAAGACACCGTGTGACAACATGGCTGTCCGGGTGTCTGCAATAGCCCAACTGGTAGAGGCATCGGCCATGATAGTCGAGGTTCCTGGTTCAAACCCAAGTCGCAGAATTTTTCCTTACATTTTTCGATATAAAAATTAATACATCATGTTTGGAAGTCATCTCCGGTCTATATTTATTTATTTAAACCTCGTTATCTCACACACGATCGAAACTACATGTACTGTTTATAAGACATTTTTTGTTCCATTTGATTCATGCAAAGTTCTATACAATTATGCTGGATAAGTTTAGTTCACCCTGTATATAAAGAAGAGTGGTTCTGGGTGGGTTTATGGCTGTTTGGATATGTGTGTGTGTTGTAACGTCCAAAAAAAATTTAGTTGAACGTTCCAGGTGCAGTCCTTCCACACCCATTGTTTGTAAACGAATTGCCGATTGGGACCAAAATGATGAAATACGATGATGAAACTTTATTTGATCATAGGACGTAATAAATGGACAGACCCCAGTTAAACGAGGTTTTTATTCCCAACAATCAGGAGAGGAACAATGTAACAAAGTAAAAGGCCAAGATGAGACAACAATGTAAAAAAAGAAAAATGCTGCACGTCGTGAGAAGTTTTAAGAGCTTTTGGAAGTGAAGGACGATGAAACCACGATTGGGATAAGAGAGTGTCTTTTGGAATGACTGCCGAAATGTTGCGATGCAGTCCCAAAAACGTAGTATTGATGAAAATTCTTGATTTTTAGGAAGACATGAAAGAGCGATCGTTTGCAAGAATAACTCAGAATCAAAATAGACGAGAAGAACCTAACTGGAGAGGATATTGAAGAAAACGTTTCTGAAACAGAAAAAAATCCGGTATTATGCGTAAAGCTTACACCAATAAATGAAAATTATAATACCTAAAAGATTTTTGTTTATTGTTTACTTACTGGCAATGATAGATGAACTTCCCTTGAAGTGAATTTTGAACCAGAGAAGTGAAACGGCTGCGTTTTAGATTATGTTTGAAAGCCTGGGATTCGGAATCAATTGCGGACCGTCACGTAAACAGATGCGAATTGATGGGATTATGCAAATTGAAATACCGGTATTAACATAAGGTAGCCCAATAATCATACTAACATTACCTTAAGTCTTTCCCTGAACATTTCCCCTTATCCTTAGCCCGTGTATTTATGGACATTACAGGCGGGCTCTTTTCGTTTTTGGTTTATTTTTGATGTAAAAATCTTTTTTCTTCTCTTCGTTTGTCGAGTTCTTTGTACGTTATCTGAAATTATTTGCGTAGTAGAGTTGATAGAGGGAGTAAGAAAGAAGAAGACCCAGAGGAGTAACGAGTAATGAATTTTAAAGGGGTGGTTGTCAAACAACCAAGCACTGCGACCTCAGGTTTATTGTACTATCCCCAATGATGATGAAAGAACGATTATGAACGGGACAAACACAAACATCCATGTCTTCGGTGGGATTAACCCTCTCGTCCACCGAGCCGGCAGAGCCCGGGGAACTTAGCTGCTTGAAAGCTGAGGAGGAACTTGCTTGTAAATACAAATTTAAGAGGACTGAAAACTTAAATACAAACCTGAAGACAAAAGTTGGTTCATCATGGAATTAGACGATATTACTTTGTTGATTGCCAGTCTTTACATGCAACGTTGCCCCACGAGCATTCTGAATAATAGGGTGTTACAAAAGATTGCTGACTGGCTGATGATACCAACCCTACCAGAAACGAATCCAGCGGAGGACATTAAATTACTACTGAACGAATTATGGAGAAGAACGAGAACCCACCCCAATTCCGCCATCTGGGAAAGAGCGGAGCTATGTGGTTTCCTCAATGAGCGATTAGTACACTACATTCTAGGCAAAGGGTCCAGACTGGATAAACGAAACCAGCTTAAGCAAGAGTGTGCATGGTTAAAAAACGCTAAATGGATTGAGGCCCGACATCTTCGACTCTGAGAAGAGATCAAGAGGTACATTTCTGATTTAGAAGAACAGTTATGCCTGAAAGGAATACCAAAGATTCAATTACTTCGAATGTTCGCACTCTTCATGCAGCCAAGTTTGCAAAGCTGGACCCTACATTTGTTGGGACAGGCATGAGACTGGGAAGAGGCGAAACAATTGCTTTTACAATATTATTAGGGAAATGATGGTGAAACAGCTCACAAAAGGATATTGTATGAGAGGACTCAGGAAACGGATGAAAGGTTCTCTACCTAGACGATATGATTTGAATAAACCTTGGACTGACGACCCCATTAGATGAGTTCGAATTATGGCAACTAATTTTAGAAAATGGAAACTCCGAATACAAGAGCATATTAATACGTTGTAATGTGGAAAGCAGTCGAGATGTCTCGGCTGTAGTGATGAGGTTCGAAAGTAAAAAGAAGCTCTTGATTTGTGAAGAAGTACGAAGATGATTTGTGAATTATTGTAAACATTCCAAGGAGGAGTTTTAGCAGTGAAACAGAATTACATGTATACTTTTACTAAAAAGAAATTAATTTCGCCTCCCCCCCACCCCGAGTAGTGTAAGGCAAGTAGCAGATCCTGCAGTCATCTATTTATACCCCTTTATCTGCATTTATTACCTCTATACAAGATTTTTAATCAAAAAATTAATTTTCTCGAATGAATATGTAAAAAATATAAAAGAGCTTGTATTTTCTTTCCTTTCTCATCATTTCCGAACATATGATATATCACATGCCATAGGTTGCCATCGTTCTAAAGACCAATTGATTGCCACCCCCACAAATCCGACCTCAATGGAACAATAGGGACTAAACTTCATAATAATGTAGATCCTGCCTAGAGGAATGAGAATACGGAATTTCACGCCTTAACATACCTAAATAGCAAATAGATATGTTGTCCTCTCTGAATCCCATCCCCATAATTCCGACCCCAGTTTACCAATCAAAACTAAACTAAATAGTGCAGATGGACATGCCCATAGGAAGCGATATTTCTACCTTCTACCTCAAAAACTGTAGAAATTATGAAGGGGACGTAGAGACATTATAAAACCAATAAGTAGCTCCATTCTTCCGTTACTTAATAATAGATTATGAGAACCTGAGCAACCGCGCGAAACGACAAAGTGATTTCTCGTGCGCGCGCTGATTTCAGTAAAGCTTAAAAGATGAACAGAAAGTAACAATGTATTCCTTTTTGACAAATCGATTATTATTTGACATTCCATTATCTTTATATTCTTTACACTCACTGTTTTAGCACGTGAATTCGACTTGAAGGGGTCCACGAAAAATTCTGAAAAGTTGATATGGCCGAGCTAAGACTTTGCTGGTCATATTTCTGAAAACAGAATTTGAAAAAGTTAATCCATTTTCAATTTATCCAGTGAACGGATGGATGGATGGCCAGATAAATGTACAGAACATGGGCGCATTCTTATACGTAGCATTTATGCTAAAGCTCCTAATAAATAAAATCTTGTAAACATTCCAAGAAGGAGCTTTAGCAGTGAAGCAGAAATACATTTATACATTATTAAAAAGAAATTAATCCCCTCCCCCCCACCCCCGACTATGATAAGGCAAATTATCTATTTTTACCCCTTTATCAGCACGTTTTACCTTTTGCCGAGTATTTTTTAATCAATAAATTGATTTTCTTGAATGTAATATGTAGGAAATGTAAAAAAACATTATCTTCTTTCCTTTCTGATCATTTCCGAACGTATGATATAACACATGCGATATGTTGCCATAGTTCTAACAACCAGGTAACAGCCATCCCTGCAAATCTAATCCCACTGGAACAATTGGGCCTAAAGTTCATAGTAATGTAGATCTTGCCTAGAGGAATCTGGATACTGGATTTTACGCCTTTACGTACCTAAATAACACATAGATATGTTGCCCTCTCTGAATCTCACCCCTCTAATTCCGACCCCAGTGTACCAATCAAAACCAAACTAAATAATGCAGATGGGCATGCTCATAGCAACCTGCGTTCCAAATTTTAACCTGCTACATTATAAAACCAATAAGTAGCTCCATTTTACCACTATTTAATAATAGCAATCGTGCGTCGACAAAGCGAAGGACTTGTGTTAGATGAATGAAATTTGGACATTACGAGGGGCGTTTGATAAATAAGATCTCCATGGCTGTAACGTTTTTATTTGTTAACCGATTTTCAAATTTTTCTTGTATCTTATACTCACATTTGTCCTCTATGTAATGCACTATTCACTTTTCCACATAGTCCCCATCCCTTTCCACGCATTGCGCCAACGCGTGACTAGTTGGGTGAACCCGTCGGAGAGGAATTCCGGAGTTGTTGTCGATACCAGGATTGAATGGCAGCTTTGGACCCTCTTCTGGAGTACGATAACGTCTGCCCGTACACAAGTCACCACACACCAGAGGCGTTGCAGTGCCTACAGTTCAAAGATGAAAAATTGCAGTTCAAAAATGAAAGACTTTGCACATTGCGACTTTCGCCACTTCCCAAAGAAGAAAGAGCCCCTTAAGGGACATGGATTGGTTCTGACGGCGAGGTAAACGCTGCCATTCAATCCTGGTGTCGACAACAACTCCGGAATTCTTCTCAATGCGCAATGGCGCAATGCTTGGGAAGGAATGGGGACTATGTCGAAAAGTGAATAGTGCATTACATAGAGGACAAATGTGAGTATAAGAAACAAAACGAATTTTGAAAATTGGTTAACAAAAAAAAAAGTTACAGCCATGGAAACTTTTTTTATCAATTGCCCCTCGTTTATTCAGCTATGTTATTTATTCAATTGATTCAAGTTTCAAGCTTACAACTTATAGGGGGCGCCACCAGCGACACCCTGTACATGCAAATGAGACATTCTAATTACAGACATAAAGGAGATCAGACGCGCATCGGTGTCACTTCAGACACTTGTGGACGTGTGTGATAGAGTACGTAAAACATGCCTCGAAGGCGACTGCGACATGAATATGGGCAGCTAACCCAATTCGAACGAGGACGTGTAGTGGGCCTTCGATAGGGTGGCCAGAAAACGAGGATCTGGACGACCCCCGGCCACTGGAGACAGGGTTGACCGGCGCATCTGTAGGATGGCTGTGGCAAATTGGACAGCATCTGCAGCGGACATTCAGGATGCTGTGGCACCCAACGTCACTCCACGCACAATTCGGAAACGTCTCCTGGCCAGGAACCTCTACTCCAGGCGCCTTGTGGCATGTTTGCCTCTTACCCCTCAACACCGTGCGGCACGTCTTCAGTGGTGTCAAACCAGAGCGACTTGGAGGGCAGAATGGAGGTCTGTGGTCTACACGGATGAAAGTCGTTTCTGTCAAAATGATGGTCGCACAAGGGTCAGGAGGAGGAATGGGGAAGTACTGTTACCGAGCTGTATCCGTCCTCAGCATACTGGCCCCACCCCTGGCGTTATGGTAATGGGGAGGGATATCCTATGACAGCAGTACCCCCCGGGTGGTTATCCCAGTCACCATGATGGCAAACGTTTACGTTCGAATGGTTGATGAACCCATTTTCCTGCCATTCTGGGCTGGTATGCCAGGGGGCAGTTCCAACAGGATAACACTCGACCCCACACTGCTGCTGCAACCCAACGTGCCCTTCCGGGTGTCCACATCCTACCATGGCTAGCACGATCTCCAGATCTGTTGCCCATCGAGAACGTGTCAGAGCCGTGTCAGAGCTCTTCCACAACCAGCAACAACTGTCACTGATCTGAACATCCAGGCACAACAGGCATGGAATGCCATACCACAAAATGACATTCGGCATCTTTACGACCGTATGCATGCACGTATGCAGGCCTGCATAGACCACCGTGGCGACTACAGTGGGTACTAAAGTCGGTGCTTTTCGCCATGTACAGGGTGGCGCTGGTGGTGCCCCCTATAATTTTTAACCTTGAAACTTGAATCAATTGAATAAATACCATAGCTGAATATATTGTCCAAATTTCATTCATCTATCACAAGTCCTTCATGGTGTTGGGATATTTTTTTCCAAATTATCTTTGCATTCTTTACAGTCAGTGTTTTAGCACGTGAATTCGACTTGAAGGGGTCCACCAATAATTGTGAAAAGTTGATACGGCCGATCTAAGACTTTGATGGTCATATTTCTGAAAACAGAATTTGAAAACTTAATTCATTTTCAAGTTATCGTGTAAACGGCAAATGGCTGGACAGATGGCCGGAAAAACGTACAGGCCCTGTCCCTCGATTTGTATCCCAGGGCAATTTGGGCAGGTGTGTCACTGCTTTTCTTTCGCATTACCTTTTTTGGTACTACTCTGGCCCTCTGATGTGGTTTTTAGGGGTTGTCCTTTTGGGTGTGGTACTTGTTTTGGGTGTTGGTCTTTGTTTCGGGTGTAATACTTGTTTTAGTTGTTGGTATTTCTTTTGGGTGTGGTCCTTTTTTGGGCGTGGTCATGTTTATGGTTGTGGCTCATTTTGAGTGTGGTCCTTTTTTCGATGTCTTCATTTTTGGTTGTCGATCATTTGGGTGTGGTTTTTTCAAAGCCCGTTAACTGTCCACCTTGTTTCCATCATTCGAGGGAAACCTAGTTTATAGGTCCGCCTTGTGACGCGACCCCGACTCTTCGGTTGGCCTGAGGTTAGCCTTGTGTACCTGCTTGATGTGGAACCGTTCCCCATGGAGAGACCTTCAATTCAAATCCTTGTTGTTTCAATTTAGAACCTACATATACACCGTAAACACATAAATGAAAAGCTATAAACCGATATCTGCATTAATACCCACTGTCCTTTTGCCTTTTAAATTTCTTTAATGATGACAATGGAGCTACCTTCGCCCATGATACGGAAAAGACCATTGCTTCGTCTATGTAGTGCTTGTATATTATTGTTGTTGATTGCCCTGCTTTGTATGAATGGTTATGAGGAAATTTTAAAAATAATGTAATACATTAATAATAACACCAATACACAAACGGATAATTATCCAAGAAATAAATCATTTGTAGGAGGGGCTTAAAATGTGGCGAGTTACAAGTTTATTTGGTGATGTTTCACGAAAGATAAAACGACTTAAAGATAAAACCGTCTGCAGAGAAATATCGCGATCGCAAAAACCGTCTTTAGAGAAATTCTGCAATCGTATAAACTGTCATTGGAGAAATTCCACATTCGCAAAAACTATCTACAGAGAATTTTTGCGTTACTAAACCCTTCCACATAGAAATTCCGGCTTTGCAAAAAACAACCTTACGTGTAATCCCATTGTGATAAAACAACAGTATGATCAAAGAGAAAATTCATTCAAAAAGATATTTGAGTCATTCAACATTGGCTTTGTATACTCTTGGAGAAATTGTCTACCTCACCCTTGTGCAACTGTTAAATCACAGAAACAAATGCAACTATTAAATTTATGCAATACCTTTCGGCTTCTGTTGCTAGTTGTTTGGGAAGTGGAAAGTCTAAATAGACCCTCCCACCTACAGAAAGAATTTACTGATATGGAGCTATCCCACCAGTTGATAAAAATTTAAACCTCCTGACATTACGTTTCTTGCAGGGGTGCCAGATGAAAAGTTGATACACGAACGTATACCTGAACTGGCTTTACTGATTTTAGACGATTTATTAAATGAAGTGAAAAATAAAGAAATTGTTGAGAAAATCTACACGTGATGTAGGCATCATATCAATTTTTGTGTGTTGTTAATAACTCAGAACCTCTTTTCTAATTCAAAAATCATCTCTACAATAAGTTTAAATACTCAGTTCATCTTTCTGTTAAAGTCACCTAGAGACAATCGACAGATTCGTACCTTTTAATCGCAAACAGGTTACGGTTGTTTACTCATCAAAGTCTTTAAAGACGCCACTTAGGAGCCCCATAGTTATTAACTACTTGATTTTTTGATGTTTGAATATTTTCAACAACACATTATTTAAATTTACTTCAAACAACTCTTTGCCATGCATTTTTTTTTCTGGGTCGCCCATCATATCAACCGATAAATTAATTTTTTCTAGCACCAATTTAGTCATAATTTTTCTTTTCTTTCTAATCAAGTCATAGTTTTCTTTTGTTTATCCTGGGTAATTCATTATTACAATAAGATGATTTAATCTTCATTATCATAATTAAATAATTCTTTAATTTCTTTTTTATATAATTATTTATCATTTTTTATCATTTAAATTTTCATGGTATTGTGTCGTTTAGATTGGTTGAGTAATTCTTCTTTACTCCTTAACCTTTCAATATATATTAATAAAAACTAAGCTCTTGACATTATATTTTACATTGGGAATTTTGTAATTCTTATTTGTAACTTTGGGCATAATATAGATGAACATATAAAGATAGTTTTTTTGTGTATACACTACTTTAACTATTTAACTACTTAGATATATTTTCATATACAGGTTGATTACAAAAGAACTTCACAATTTTAAAAATTTATTACATCAAAGCTATTCAGAATATAGACATACTACACACGGATTCTTAAAGACAAACTGTTGAAGTTTATTGTGACAGTTAAAGATGTTCAATATGCCCCCCTGTCGTGACACAGCATACATCAATGCGGAGTCGAATTTGTCCCAAACCCAGATTAACATGTCTTCATCAATCCCAGGAATCGCTACCATAATGCTTTCTTTCAGCTCGTCTAGGTCACGGAGAAGGAATAGGGTGAAGACCTTGTTCTTTACACACCCCCATAAAAAGAAATCACAAGGTGTGAAGTCGGGGCTCCGCGGTGGCCACTTTGCAAGTTCAAGGTTATTGTTTGCTCGATCAATCCACTGCTGCGATTTCTTTTTATGGATTGATGGAGCCATGTTAATGCGGATTTGGAACGAATTCGACTACAGGGGGGCATATTAAACATCTTTAACTGTGTCACAATAAACTTCAAGAGTTTTGCTTTAAGAATCCGTATGTGGAATGTCTATATTCTGAATAGCTTTGATGTCATAAAATTTTAAAAGTGTGAAGTTCTTTTGCAATCACCCTGTATATTGGGATCACTTCTTTACTGAGAGTCTTTTCTAAGAAGTTAATTTTGATTGTAAATATTTATATGATGTTTTGATCATATGATACTTAGCTTTCTGTTAAGTTGGCAATTTAGTATTCCTTTTAATGTGGCTAACAATGAAGAATTAATCTTTGATTGTTGAGTAAAATTTTTCAGATGTTCTTCTATTTACATACACATGCTGTTAGGAGTGATTTCTTATTGTCATCATGTGCTAGCCGTGTGCCATCAGATTGTTGCTCCAAAAGTATAAATTAAATTCCATCAAAATTTTTTTCACTACTCTGCTTCTCTGCCACTCTGCAACCATGGGGGCCACACCAGTCTTCCTTCTTTACCTATTTCTACTGAGACTTCAAACATAATACCTGTCTGATTTTTTAACCTTTCAATTCTTGAGGATATGCAAGACTTTTTGTTTCCTACTTCTTTACTACTGTCGACATGGACATGTTTTTAAATAACTATGATTCAGATTCTTCTGGCTTTGCCAAATCATCCATTCCCTGGAAGTAAACTTCAATTTTCAACCTCTCTCAATATCATTCTGTAATCTTTAACTGTAGTGTGCCAATTTTTCTCCAGTGGGTCTGAAATTACATTTTATTTGGACCCTTTAACCTTTCCAAAATTATGTTTTTCTTTTAATTTTTTTTTGATATAACATCTATTCTTCCTTTTGGCTAAAAATGTAATTTAAAATTTATTTTTTTAATTTTTAAGGGGGGCTTTATTTAAGTAATTTTTGTCCCTTAAAATTGCCTTTTAGTGGTAGGGGGAAGTAGTTCAGCATTATGTAACCTAAATTTTTTCGTTTGCTTGATTTTAATTACTTATATCAATATTAAAATTTTCTTTATTGTTCTAAGTCGATTATATGTGAATGCTTAGTGAGCTTTGCTTTTTTTATTTTCTAATTACAATTATAAACTTTATTTCTTATGTCTCATAATATCTTTCCGTGTCTAGTAAATGTTTTTCTCTAAGATTTCTTTTAATCTTAAATGTGTTGGCCACACAAATACTTCAATTACAGTCTTTTCTAACTATGTTGTTAAAATGAGAAAGCATTTCTAACGTTGAAAATTGAATTCTGCCCAGAATCCTTATTGTCATATTTGATAATGCATTATGCTCTATTCTCATTATCTCTCTGATAATGAAACTAAATATGTTTAGGACATTCACATTTAATTGTCTTCTAAGTTTTTCTTTTTGGAAGCTTAATATAAAATTTCAGTTTTATTTGTATTTTTGACAACTAAATGCTCAATGAATTATACATTTTTTCCTTTCCTGAAACTTCCTTTTCCTGTCTATCATGAAAATTAAAAAAAGTTATGTTAAAATTTATATATCTTAGTTATCTTGTTTTCTTATCTACAAAGAATATTTAGTGCATACAATTGTTCAAAGACTGAATCTTTTAATTCTAATTAACTTTCTCAAAATAAAAAAATACACAATGCAATGTAAGTTTTAAATGACATTTAAAGCCTCAGGTCCACTATACTGTTTTTAAATTCAATTTCTTAATTTTAGTAATTTTAACTTAATTCACTAATGTTGTGAAAGTTTTCTTGATATTTTGTAATTTTGGAGTTAATCCCTGATTTTGAAAATAACTTCAGCTTTTCTTTAAACTGTAACTTTAAACTTCAAAATCAATAATTGATTATTGAAAATTAAACTAACGAACGGTCTTACACGATCACAATTTAACTCAGAGTTGCCCTGATATTCTGAGATTGTGTAGTAAGATTTTTACTCATGAAAGACCTATCATGGTCTATGCGGATAAAACACGGGTCATTTTCCAGGAGCTTTGAAACATTTGACTCCTCAGCATAGGAAAGTATTAATTGAACATGCAAATCTTAATCAAGTTAAAGCTCTGTGTGAGATCTGTCATAAAATTCTACATCATAGAGTGGCCTAAACACCACCCATTAAGCAGCATTTGTGGAAAATAAAAGGTTTAGCCTATAAAAAATTTCATTAAAGGCCAAGAACACTTATCTGAATCAACGTGGAAACGGATTCCTGCTGCCACATTTGCTAAGAAGTGTAGCTGCACCTATTTTGAATAAATTAATTAGTTAAGAACATGCAAAAGTACGTTTTACTACCTACTCACGAATATCAAAGTTTCCTTCATGCTATAGTCCAGAGCACCCCTATGCCATCGCGACCCACTGAACATAGCCAACCTAAATCTGAACCGAGTGTGGTCAATGATGTTGAAAAATATGTAATAAACAACTGGATTCTCAAATCAACGAGATTTTCAAAGCATCAAATTTAAATGTGCATCATAAAATGGACCTTTATTTAAATACTTTTCAAAAATATTTAAGAGCAAAGCACCGTGAGTCCCACTCGAAACAAACAAGTCTTTTAACCCAAACAGAACCTCAAACACCATCTTTAATGCCCCAAACACCGTCACCGCAATTCCTTCAAGAGACACCTACTTATCTATATCCACAACACTCTTCTATATACCTGATTTTCGCGCGTCTACAGGCTTAAAAGAAAAAACCCACGATGATGTCGATATCGCAATGGTTAGCGGACCCGACAAGGAAACTTAGTGAGTTTGCATGTTGAGCAGACATCCCCACGTTCAGGCTTCATTGAGACACTTCGAAAAAGATCTGATTTTATCACGTGGAATAAAAGAGGAACTGTGTCAATTGGTGGGAAATCAATACGATGATCGAACATTATACACTACTTTTTATAAAAATCGCAACACCCTGATGGAATAGTCTAATCCATATGCAATTTGCAATATTTGCATACAATGGGTCAGAGTATAAATGATTAGATTTTCAGAGTAATTGCTTGAAAGAACACCATGCCTCGACGACGACGAAGGGTACCATATCAACAGCTGACAGACTTTGAAAGAGGACGCATAATTGGTCTGCATGAAGCGGGATGGTCGTATCGTGACATTGCTGCTCGTGTAGGACGTAATGCAACGACAATTATGCGTGCATGGAGGCAGGGGAGCGAAGAGAACAGGGCACACCGAAGACCAGGCTCAGGAAGACCCAGCACGACGACACCGCGAGATGACAGACACCTCTATCGCATGTGTGTAGCAGATGGTACAGCCACTTCCACGGTGTTAGCACAACAGTGGGATGCTACAGTAGGCAGGACAATGTCTGCTAGCACTGTATGAGGCCGTTTGATTTCCAGAGGATTGATGGCACGAGTACCATTTTTGCGGATTCCTTTGACTCAAAACCACCGGCGCCTCAGGTTGCAATGGGCCCAACAACCCCAACAGTGGCAAGCTGAATGGCAACAACTTGTGTTTTCGGATGAGTCAAGGTTTAACTTGCAGCACCATAATGGCAGGACACGATTCACAAGACATCGTGGCGAGCGCGACCTTCCAGAATGCATCCTGCAGCGTCATTCAGGACAAACGCCAGGAGTGATGGTGTGGGATGCAATCAGTTACCATGGCCGTTCCCGTCTGATCAGAATCCATGGCAATCTGAACAGTGACCCGTACATCAGGGAAGTTGTGCAACCCGAGGTCATCCCCTTCCTGCAGAACCTTCCAGGTGCTGTATTCCAACAGGACAATGCCCGACCGCATGTGGCCAGAAATGTCCTCGCCTTTTTCCAAGCATATTAGCCGCCCTTGTTCCCCTGGCCTGCTCGTTCACCAGACATGTCCCCAATCGAACATGTGTGTGACAGGGTTGCTCATTGATTTGCTTGTCAGACTCCTGCAGCAGCAACTGTGGATGCACTGTATACCTGTGTAGACAGAGCATGGCAGGACATGCCCCAGGCCCTTATTCAGAGCTTGTTTGACTCAAAGCCACGACATTTAGAGGCTGTAATTGCATCCCACGGTGGTTTCACCCGATACTAATGTGACAATAAAATGCATTGTATTGACCTGAAAATCTAATGGTTTCTTCTCTGACCCATGATATGCATATGCTCCAAATTTAATGCAGATTGGGCTCTTCCATCAGGGTGTTGCGATTTTTATAAACAGTAGTGTAGTTTAATACAAAATTTATTATCACCCAACCCAAACCTGAAGAAGCCTCTACCTGGGCGAGCTCTGTTTACCAACGTGATGCATCATATCAATACCAGTAGCAATACTCACTGACCTCATTTCAACTCGTCTGATGGGGTAAAACATGGGGCTTGCAGAGTCTTTGCATGTGTACAGTCGGCAGCAAAAGTAGCTAGCCACCTTGCAGGGAAACATCCGCGTGGGGAACGCTAATGCAATTCCCATCACCCCTGTGCTGTCTACCGAAGTGCATTAACCCAAAAGAAAAATTTTAATGATCGGTGGAAATAGCAGCAACCCATAAGCAAAGAGTGCTTAACTTTTCACGATTTTAATATATTCAGTACAATTTCGGAATTCAACAGAATAAAAAAAAGCCGAATACAAAAGAGGATTAGAAATCTATTACCATTTTTCAATTGATGTATTTTTATTTTTTTTTTAATTTAACAAATCACTAAAATTAATTCAGTCAAATTCAATCAAATTAATTCAATTAAAATTTTAATTGAATGAACTTAATTAAAGTATAACACTTTTAATTAGCTTACTTAAACTGCAATAGTAATTGTCAAAACTTATGTATTATTGCTAAATTTTTTTCCGCATCACCACTTAATAATCCATTACATCTTCTATGGATACAGTGTTCATTTTAGAAAAACAAAATTGACTTTTATTTTTGAACGGTGAACAGTTACGAGCTATACACTACACTAAGCGCCAAAGTTCATATAAATACAAGATTCCAACCTAAGAAAAGATCCATTGTGAGTGGATTAATACTTTATCCATTCACCTTCTACTTCCACGACTTTCCTAAGTCGTTCAGGCATTGACAAAGCTAGGTTTTCACAAATTTCTGGTGAATGACAAAGACTTTCCCACAAGCGCTGTGCTTGATCAAAAACAGTCACTTTGTTCCGACCACGAGGATTGTCCCACTCCCAGTGACGAACCATTATCCCCAATAAATTTTCAATAGGGTTTAAGTCTGCTGCTTTTGCAGGCCAAGGTAGTAAACGAATCTGTGGGTGTTCAGCAAACCAGTGTTTTACTTTGCGACTTGTGTGGATTGGACTGTTGTCTTGAACCATAATAATTTCTTCTTCAGGCGAAAACACAGAATGGACAGTTGGTAGCAATACGTTTTCTAGAATGTTTATGTAGACGTCAGCAGTGAAACGGTTCTCAATCAGCACCAGTTCTCCTGGACCAGCTGCACTCATCCAACCCCACACATTGGCAGTCGCGTGTCCGCTACGTGCAATTTTTGCTATATTGGAAACTTATAACGTTCGCCACGACGTCTGTAGCAGTGCAACTGTCCATGGCAATCAGAACTAAAAGTTTTCTCATCCGTGAAGATTACCGTTTTCCATTCTTCTGCGTTCATTGGCAAATGTTCCAACGCAAATCCAAGACGGGTTTCTCGGTGTTGCTGCGTTATCATTTCCTTTACAGCTGGAAGATGATGATGAAGCCCATTTTGTCTCAAACGTCGACGAATGGTATCAGTGCTTGTCGCAATTGCCAACGATTCTCTTATTTGAACAGCATTGTTTAGTGGCTGTGCCAACGATTCATTAGCAATCGCCTCATCCTCAGCAGCAGTAGTGGTCCTTGGTCTTCCACTCTTTGGGCGCCTAGATAAGTCTTCTTCTTCCCATCTTTGAATCCACAAGGAAACAGTAGAGTGATGAAGTCCTGAGATAATAGATAACGAAAAACTCATACACATCTGCAATAATTCTGTGTAAAAACTGAAACGTCAAAGGCGATGTCCGCCGAATTATTTTTGTTTCTTTTTTGGTAATCTGGATTTTACGCTCAGAAATCTTGGAAGCGGTTGTGAATGCTCATGCTGAATTTAAATTAGGCATATTTATACAACATAACGAAGGAACTTGAACGACAGCCGTTTATGAACAGGCGATTAAATAATTAAGTATCCACTAATGAATTTCATTTCTTTATGTTACAGTCTTTTTTATAAAAGAATCTGTTACCAATTAATAGATATAAAAAAGAGTTATTGTTTCTGCTGGTTATATAAAACATCCAAGTACTTAATAGTGGCGACTATCATAACATAAACATCTGAAATTACCTAAGTTTCTAGCAATTTGCCGCTTAGTAAAACCACCCGTGTTCCATAATGCTACAATGCTCCCTTTCATTTCTTGAGAAATCGGCCCATTAATTCTGTCCATTATAGAAAATATTGAAGAAATTGAATAAAAACCAACTTTTCACATCCAGGTTTAATCTTTGTATTCTAATTTCAACGATTAAATTAAGAGTGATTTTTTTTCTTTTGGGTTAACACACTTCGGTAGACAGCACGGGGGTGATGGGAATGCTGTTGAATGGCAATAGCAATCCCCACGCGGATGTTTCCCTGCAAGGTGGCTAGCTACTTTTGCTGCCGACTGTACCTGTGTTAACTTTAACTCTCTCAACATTCAGCATTGCTTTTCGGATTGTAATCTGGTAATTTGGATTAGCTACACCAGACATCAGAGCAAAGGAGGGTGTACTTCAGTAAAGTCTCAGACGAAAATCCATTGAGTTTAGCAGAAATCGACACTGACTAAAGATGTCTAAATAGAGGAGACCTTCCATGTAGTAAACGCTGTTTCATGAGAGATTTTTTACATAAATTAAACCCATTGTTTGTATCGTTGGCATTGTCCATTTTACTGCTCGTGTCTTTACAATACCCAGTTGTTGTGAGCTGACTTTGTTTAGAAGTCTGGCCATAGTTCAAGAGAGTTTCAAAATAAGCTATGTATGGATATAAATTATTGCTATGACTAACTAAGATATCACCCAGAAAGCAGTTGACTTGTTAGAATAGCGAATGTAAGAAAAGGTTCACAAGACCTTTTTATCACCAGCTGGTAGCTGTCCATCTCCTTTGTTAATAACGACTTCTAAGCTTAATGAAGATTGACTGAGATCCGTGTAAAAATCTGCCAAACCAGGTACGTAGAATTCAAATCATCATCGTCTTGGCTGATGATGGCTGTTGGTTGGTATCCTGTGACGTGTCTTTTTTCCTGTTGACCACTTGGTGGGGAATAGAAAAAATGTCGAGATCGCTGTTGAGACATTCAGTGCTCATCTGGTGTATCATTGATGCCATGATTAGGTATGTTTTAGGCGAAAACTGATGATAAAGGTAGTACGTTTAAAATCGGAATAGAACGTAATTTTGCAGGTCTGTTTCTTCCTAATCTTCTTCTGTTTCTTCTGCGTGTTTTTCAACCTTTTTGAACGCTGCACTCGTCCTCTTCATTTGTATTCACTCGTCAGAAAGGACTCTAAGCTGTTGCCTCTGGGTCTTTTTACATGTGAACGATTAGGAAATGTTGAATTTCATTTTTTAACACGCCCTTTACCTTTCTGAACTCTAGCACCCATTTCCTGTAGGGCACTGCCTCCAGCCTCTTTCATTCATGATGAGATTTTGTCCATATATCACATCATTAAAAACGGAATCACCATCCTTTAGGGCATGGCGACCGAGAAGCTTATTCATGGATTTGAGTAAAGGTGTTGCAAAGTGAAACAGATTTAAAAATTCTGAACCAATCCCGTTGCCCCTCTGGAACACTGACCCTCTAAACACTGGTAAGCCATTCCCTCTCTGGTTTAAATAGTAGCATGAAAGTACTTAAAGAAACGATAACAGTTATGTGGATAATAGATATGTAAACCTTAAGACTAAACCCTTGGTTTTCCTGTGTGATATATACCCGGCTTCGATCTCTCTAAGTCAGTTCTCTTCAGACCTCTTCGAGTTCGCCTTAGGCTTATTCGAGTCCGACTTAGACTGCTGAATGATGAATGCAAGGCATTTGAAAAGCGTTTACAGGATTATCTGGCTGTATTATTTCAATTTGTTTTTTGTTGTGGTAAAAGAGTTTTTTAGTCTTAAGGTTTACAAGAAATTACTTCTTGGTTCGGATGATAGAGGATATGCTTTTTGAAATAATTGAGGAGGAGAGAAAAGAAATCTACCTCGCACTACAGTTGTTTCTTACGGAAATGTAATTTCACTCTGGTCTTGCCTGTTAAAAAAGAGAGCAAATCTCCGTGATCTGAATGAAACATGATTTTAATTTTGTCTATGACGTTTACTTAAGGGAAAGTAGTCTGGTGAATGAAAAGCCTGATAAATCACTTCTCGCCTTGCATGTGAAACTGGAATAATTCGTAGTAGCGGTGCGAATGTGTTACCCACAACTTGCAGTTGTATGATGTCTGTATACAGATAATAACCATGTATGCCTTGTGTAATATCAATTGGGGTTGAACCCTCACCAAGAAAGAGTTCCAAGTCAGAAAGTTCAGCTTGTAAACCCAATGTGTAACATATATCCTTGCTAACACTAATATAGCGGCCTTCTGTGCATTTGAAATGAAAACATTTGTTAGGCATGAGATTGATTTTGTAAAAAGCATGTTCTTTCAATAGAATCAATGAGTACATCAACAACATCACTACGACTATCATAATACCCTTCGGGAATTTTTAATATGCGATGTCCTGCAGTGTCGCGTGGTCAAAAATAACACAACTGATAAACCCGTCATCTGTGTCGTTTAAGGACATAGTAATAGGTGTTTTCAATTTCTTGTTCAGAAACCTATCAGGTATAAAACCAATGTTGACAGCTGCTAGGAAATCAATGAACGGTGTTGGGGCCCCTGTAAACAATACAAAATCATTTGTATCTCAAATAGCTGCTGCTCTAAAACAATCTTTTAGAAAGTCAATAGCTGCTACCCAGCTTTGCAGTTTGGTACTCTTAAATTCAACAATTTTTTGGTACAGAAGAGTTCACTAGGGATATCTTAACATAACAGAAAAATCCGACACCCACCTAAATGGCAAGTTGTATTTGGCAAAACATTGAACATCTTACAGAATTCAGGAGTTTTAAATCGAATCCTTACATTCAGAGGCAAACTCATGGTGATGTTTTGGTCTAAAAAAGTGTTATGAAAGTGTTAAGACAGTGTTAAAAGAGAACATCTTTCAAATAGGCTTGTAAGACCAATTCAACTTCGATTATGAAAGACTGGATTGTCAGAATACTCACCAGCGAACTGATGTTGAAATCGACTTGTTCATCTATGAGATCATCCTTAAAACCTATTTTGAAAGTGTTGTTTACAACCGTAATATTCTTGGAAATGGCCAGGAAATGTGTTTCCGTTAAACCAACCTCCCATTGCCCTTTGAAACATAGCGTCCGTGGCAGTCTTGTAATAAAATGAGCTGTTTTAGTGGAATGAACTTGATCACCCATAGGTGAGTTTGATGGTAACGTAACATAACAGTGTCTTCATACATGGTGGTTGTTCACGAACCCTACTGCTGTCAAACGCAAATTGTCAAGCATTTAAAAGATCTACCTCTGAAACCCAGCTGTTCATGCTGTCAGGGTAACCTTGCCATTTCACAAAAGCTTCGCGAACACCGCGCCTAGTGTGAAAAACATCAGAATTTTTCACCTTTTGTAACTCCTGATCGTATAATACACCTGAGATCTCACTGCCATCGTATTCTTTAATTTTATACACAGCAGGTTGTCTATAAATGAATTTTGAAACCGCAAACACCTCCTCAGTCCAGTTCGGAAGATAGTCTTTATCGAATATGTTTTTCACTTTCGAAATACGTATGTAATCTCTATTGGATCTTTTAGATCCTGCTGATTTTTGGGGACTCCAATCTACAATCTGACTCTCGTCCCTTTTGGGATTTATTCTCTGGAGGACTAAAGAGGTTCAGCAGGCTTCTCTCCCAGTTCAGTGTACCTCCTCTGGTTTACTCTTTGGGGAGCGTGCAAAGTAAACTTGGCTCCTGGACCACTCGCATCTTTCTTTTCACTATATCGATGTGGGTAAGTAGAAATTTATAACCATCGTTCTGTTTTGACAGACTGGTTAGATCGACCAAGTCCACTTGAAATTGCTTGAATGGAGCATATACATGCATACGATTACGAGGGTAATAATGTCGAACCGGTTTATGCAGTGTATAAGCTCTCACACCCCTTAATCGTTCACCTGTCTTATTTTCAGAATGATTTGTTTGTTTAGCTAAACCTTTCACAACACCAAATCCTGTTGGATTAGTGGGGTTAGTAAATGCTTCATCCATGACCAAAATTTAAATTAAACTATGTAAAGAACACATCTGTATTTATTTATAAACTTGTATATGCGAGTTCAGTCCCCCTTTTAGTCCATGCTAGTCACTACTCAGATGCACACTTGTCAATTGAAACAATGTAGCAATTATCTGAAAATTAAAAAACAAACAATACACCTTGAAACAGAAGTAGTTTTATTTAGAAGAAACTGTAAAAGGGCTTGGAAGAAAGTTGATGGCTCAAGAAACAATAGTTAATTAGTAATTAGGTAATCAATTTCAAGGTGCCAGTATGGCAACCATACCCTGCCATATGTGGTTTATAAGCTCCAGCTGGAGGTGTATATATTGTGATACAAAGTCACATAAGTGCGTTTTGCTGAGAGCATCAGGACCTCCCTTGTTTTCGCACGGGGCTCATGGGTACAACCAGAGACAAATGAACAGTAGAGACTGGCAGTGAAGCCTCTAAAACCGATGCCACCCAGCCGCCATATTTAGGGGGACAAAAATCAGCTGATCGCCATAGACATTGCATTAAGCGTAATAAATATCAGACGATTTCTTTGCAGCACCTATAGGAAAACTCAAAATTTAAATTAAAATAAGGAAATCAAGTGAAAATGTTAATTAATAAGTCAATAAAAACTAGAATTGATACCCGTAAAAGAGTTTTTAAAATTTTTTTAACGATCGCTGTTGAAAGAAGCCTATTCGGAGCGTCATTGCAATATAAAACATGCCGTAACTATAGCGGCTAAAATGAAACATTGTTGTGCATACAATTGCAAAAATTATTCAAAACAGGGTTCAGACATTTCTTTTCATAAGTAATTTACATTTAATATAACACAATAAACTCATTTATAAAATAGATTATTAAAAAATCGGAATTACAAAAATAGAATTCTATATTTTCACCAGATTTATTTATTTTCATCAAAAGGGTTTAGTGCAATTTTACTTTGTACATGCTAAGTTTGCTCTCCAAATTTATTGAGAAAAAATTCATAGCTACATTTTTCTGTGAAACTTTTAAAAAATCCAAAAATAAATCTACAACAATTTTTAGCCAAACTCAAGAGTTTATAATTTATTTACAATCAAAATACATATTCATGGAATGAATAAAGCAGACAATTGTTTATAATCTTTATTAAATCAAAAAGATTTACATTTCTATTACAAACAAAATGAAATGAAATTTATCCATTTACATTACAGTGTATTTTACATTATAAAATATAAAAAATCGGTTTCGTTAATATTCCAACGAAAATTGTCACTGCAATAACATGAATAAATTCTTAATTTGACAAAGAATAATGTAATTTATTATTTAAAATGTGATGAAATTGAAATATTTAAATTAAACTACAGATTTCCAAAAAATAAAAAATTATATCAGCAATGGATAAGAAACATCAGAAAAGAAAAATAGAAACCAGGACCATTCACAGTCATTTGTTCAATTCATTTTCAAGAAGAATGTTTTGATTTGACAGGGCAAAGAAAAAGATTAAAACAAGGGGCAATTCCCACAAAATTTGACTTTCCTAAACATCTGCAAACAAAGGTACACTTGAGCATCTCTTCAAATATTAACTTTTATCATTAACATTTATCATGCTTAAACTCTATTATTAAAAAATATAATTCTCAGTTTTATAAAACTTTTTCAAGGAATCTAAACCAAGAAAACCTCCTGCACTTTATAAAAATAATGACAAGGAGAATGAAACAGATTTAAAGAGTGAAGCAGGACCATCATTTTATCATTCATTTGATCACACATATAGCTTGGAATCTCCAAGAAAAATTAAAAGAAAATTAGATTACTTAACTGAAATAGCTTCAAGCACCAAAAAGAAGTTAAAACTTACCAGTAATCAGAAAAGAAAATTGAAACAAAAAATATTAAAATTGGAGCATATAATTTCAGATTTAAAAAATAAAAATATGATGTCTGACAGTGCACTGACAAACCTTTCCAGTTGTTGTTCAATAATACCTTCTGAAATATTACAACGTTTATATTTGAAGAACAACAAGCAAAAACATATATCTACATATCCACCAAGCATCAGATCTTTTGCTCTGACACTTCAATTTTATTCAAACAGAGCATATGAATACGTCAGGCAAACATTTGATTTATGTCTCCCTTCTACCAGGACATTAAGACAATGGTATTCTAGCATTGAAGGAAAGCCTGGATTTACACAAGAAGCATTTCGTGCTTTATCATCATATGTAAAATCAACCAAATCAACTATACTAGTCTGTAATTTAGTCATTGATGAAATGGCTATTAAGAAGCATGTCGAATGGGATGGTACAAGCTACAGTGGCTTTATTGATATGGGCACTGGATTGGATGATGATTCTTTACCTCTTGCCAAAGAAGCTTATGTATTTATGGTGGTGGCCATTAATGCCAATTTTAAGCTTCCATGTGCTTATTTTCTAATTGATGGTTTAAATGGGCAAGAGAGAGAGAGATCAAACATTGTTAAGGAGTGCATTATCAAATTGGATGAAATTGGCATAAAAATTATTTTAATCACTTTTGATGGAACAGCATGTAATTTTGCTAAGGCCAATTATTCGGGAGCTAAATTGCAGTTTAAAGAAATATGCCCCTATTTTCCACATCCCTCTGATAATAATATGAAAATCTATGTGCTGTTAGATCCTAGCCATATGTTAAAGCTAATGAGGAATGCATTAACTGATAAAAAAGTTTTACAAAATAGTGAAGGCCAGGTAACAAACAATTTTTTTTACCAATCCATATTAGTATTATTTCAAATATCAATATGTAGCTTCCTTTATAAATACACAATAAAATTTACAATTTTCCAGACAATTCAATGGAGATACATTGAAGATTTGCATTATTTGCAAGAAAAAGAAGGTCTCCATTTAGCAAATAAATTAAGCAACAAGCATATTAATTGGAAAAAGCAAAAAATGAAAATTGTTCTGGCAGCACAAACATTAAGTCAGTCTGTTGCAGATGCATTAGAGGAATTTCAAAACTGTGAAGCCACTGTTGAATTTATTCGACTATGTGACAAGTAAACTTTTAATGTTAACATAGTTATTTTGAATTAATATCACTTAACATTTTACATATGCATAATTAAGTATATTATAATTGCTAGGTTATTTGACATTTCAAATTCTTTGCATCCACTGGGCAAGCAATACAAAGCTGCGCTGCGAAAAGAAAATGAAAATTCATGGAGGCCAATCTTAGATCAAGCAGAAAATTATTTTAAACACCTGATTGATCCAATGACAGGAAAAGAAGTAGGCCTAGGAAATCGAAAAACTCCTGTTATCGGTTTCTTAAATATAATTGCAACACTGAAAGGATTATTTACTTCATTGGTAGATTCAACGCAACCGGTTATGAAGTATGTTTTAATTCCTATAATGTGTATCGTTTCAAAATATGTGAAGTAATTCAAATAATTTCGTTTCATGCAACAGGTACATATTAACTGGAAAATTCAGCCAAGACCATTTGGAGCATTTTTTTAATTCCATTAGAGCAAGAGGTGGCTGGAATAATAATCCAATGGCGAAACAATTTTTGGCTGCTTACAAAAGAATGCTGATCCATCATAAAATCCTAGCTTCAACATCAGGAAACTGTCTCACACAAAACTCGATACCAATATTATTTGCTTCCTCTTCATCAGTACATCATGATCAATATGATATCAGCTTGTTAAAAAGATACAGCTTGGATATTGGAAAAAATGATGACGATTCCACAGAACTTCCTACCATAGAATTTGAAACATTATCAAAATACAAAATACTGTGATTCTGTTGTTGAATACATTGCAGGGTTTGTTGTTAAATCCTTGATGAAGATTGTTGTCTGTCCTGAATGCAAAGATGCTTTGATGGATGAGTCACTAAAATGCCAATCCTTACTCATCAGGCAAAAAGACAAAGGGGGCCTTTTATGTGCTTCCAATGATGTCATTCAGCTCTGCAAGATATCTGAAAAAGTAATTAGAATTAATATAAGATCTGTTAGAATGGAAAATATTCAAATATCTCAAAATGTTTACAATAATCTTTTCACAAAAATTTTAACAGCTTTAGCAGAAACCAACATCAGCCTATTTAATAATCTATCTAATCATATGTTTGAAATGAGCCCTTTTGATAATCATGTTTTAAAATTAATTAGACTTGTAATTAACAAATATATTTCTATTCGTTTAAATTACGAAGGGAAACAGTTGAATAATCAGATCAGAAGGGAAAATTTAAGAACAACTTTATCACGCTTAATTCTCTTTAAAAATCAATAAATCGTTTTTAACCTTTTAAATCAGTATGTATTATGAAAATTCTTTTAAATCATTTTTAACCAAGATCAGGCCAAGATGTAATCAAGAGTTAAAAAAAGTTTTTCAAAATAATAATAATCGAGATTCTAAGCTCCGTTAAATAAAAATGCTTTAGATTAGGCTTAAGTAGAATGCAATCTCGCATCGCTCGTAAGCAATTTCATGGCTAACTTGTGAGACGATAAACATGTATTTTCTGATGATATATTAAGCTAATTGTTCTGATTTCCACTACTACTGTTTATTATAATTAATCACCAGTGTTTTCAGCAACTTACCTATGTTATGAAGTTTATTAGAGGACTTCTAGTCGGGAAGAAATTTCCATAGACTTCCATTATAAATTCATGGCCGATTCAGATTTTTTTCCCCCTAACAATGGATGCTCGAACACTTCTGGTGGCGCCCATGTGCATTGACTTCTTAACATAGCACTGCCAGTCTCTACTGTTCATTTGTCTCTGGGTACAACCAAGAATTATGAAATTAATTTTATTGCTTTAGGCCTCCTGAACATGGCTGCCATCACGTGATTAATCAAGAAAATGTCATCAGTCAGTTGTGTGATCCCACACGCAATTGGAAACCTGAGCAAAAAGTACTCAATCAGAACCTCAAAATCAAAGGTAAATAAAACCACACCCAAATGATCTACAACCAAAAAAGACCACACCCAATAAGACCCACACCCTAAAAAGAACCACACCCAAAACAAGTACCACACCCAAAACAAGGACCAACACCCAAAACAAATACCACACCCTAAAAGAGCAACCCTCAAAAGCCACACCAAAGAGCCAGGGTAGTACCAAAAAAGAAATGCGATAGAAAAGCAGAGGCAGACCTGCCCAAATAGCCCCAGGGTCCAAGGGGACCCTAGCGCATTCCAGAGCATTCTTTGATCTTTTGAGAAATCATCCCTTCCACATTCCATTGCACCCCAATCGAGTTCTCTTCTACTAATGTAGTCCCCTGCTTTTTGATACATTTCCGCCATCGACTCGGGAAAGCATGGATACCTTGGGGGGAAAAAATCTTCATATAATGGAGATCTTGTTTATAGGAATCTGCATACCGAATTTCACTCCTTTATATGCATAAATACACTTAGACCTTTTGGTCCCTTCTAATTTCCACTCCCAAAACTCAGACTTTAGTGGTTTAATCAAAACCAAACTAAATAGTGAAGGTGCACATGCCCATAGTAAGCTACATTCCGAATTTCAAAAAATGTAGAGATTATGAATGACACGGACTGACATTATAAAACCAATAAGTAGCTCCATTTTTCCACTACTTAATAATAAGCTTATAGATTATGAGCAATCATTCCTCGACAAAGCGATTTAATGTGCGTGCACCAATGTCAATACAGCTTAAAAGATGAAAGTAACAATATATTCATTCTTGACAAATCGATTGTTATATGGCATGGCAGTATCTTCGTATTCTTTACACTCATGTTTTAGCACGTGAATTCGACTTGAAGGGGTCCATAAAAAATTCTGAAAAGCTGATATGGCCGAGTTAAGAATTTCATGGTCATATTTCTGAAACAGAATTTGAAAAAGGTAATCCGTTTTGAAGTTATCGTGCAAAAGGCAGACGGCCAGATGAACGTACATACCAAGGGCGCATTCTTATAAGTAGCTTTTATGCTAAGGCTCCTAATAAATTTCAAGATTTAAAACTTGACCAAAATTTATATGCAGTATGGTTTGACTCCACGTCACTCCCTGTTGGTGGAGGTGCTAATTGTGCCCATATGGGCCTTTACCCCTGTCAATATCGGGATAGACCGGAAAAGTAAATTCTTAAAAACAAACAAAGCAAAAAAAATTCGAATACATATATAATATATATCAGTGAATATTACAGTCACAAAATATACAAATCAATGAACTATGAATTAACCCCTAGGTGTCACCTTGTCGAAAAAAATATACATCACAGTTACCAATATTTTATTTCATGTATATTACAGTTAGCGTTGTGTCACTTTGTATGAACTACTATACATGTTCTTCTTTCTTTCTAATACTTATCAGCAGATTACACTGCTAATTGTAGCCGCCATTATTGCATTGTTTGAACGTGAATGTTGGCTTCAACACTCGAGAGATAGTTCAGTTTTCAATATTTTTTTTTGGTAAAATACTTTTCACACATGTTCTAAATAAATATGGGAGTAATTCTAAAGATATTCACAATATGTTGAACATAACAATTCAATCTGTAATAATAAATTCTTGCGAATAGTCCATGCTAAACTTTTGTATAATTTTTCATACACGGTGAACTAGTGTAGCAGGGAATGGAGCAGTTGACAGAATGAACTTGAGGTGGAGTGAGTGGGCCAATTTGATATAAATTATTAACTTTTCACTTAGTGAAATTTTTCTCTTAATTTTTATTATCAGGAAGTATGCGTGTGCAATTTCTATACAGATATGCGAAGAAATAAATCTAATTTTATTTGTAAAATGATAAATAAAAGCATCTCGGTTTTATTTTCAAATAAATTGAAAAGTACCTTGGCTTTTGTTTCACACAAGACATCAACTGTTTTTTTTAATTATTTTTAAAACTTTCTAAAATTAATTTATCAACTATTTTCAAACTCTGCTATTTAGCCAGATTAGCCCGACCCCCCCTCCCTCCATAGATTATTCGTGCAGTTTTGCTAGTGAATAAAAACAATGTTTAGCTAGGACAATAAAACTTTCACAGGAAATTTATATACTGTCATTAGAATATTTGGCACAATAATACCACATAATATTTCATGGTAACCTTATTATTACACATAAATAATGAGTGTATTTGTAAAATAATAAGTGTAAAATGATGGTAGAAATACTATAGCGATGCTTCAAGCTAATGAAATTATTAGGGGTGACATGCTACAAATTCGGAATCCCTGGTTAGAATCCAGGTAGCGGATTTTTTTTTCTTTTCTATTTCTTTTGTTTATAAGTGCTGAGATTGTTGCATATTGAGGAAAATTTGAAATTCAGTCAACTGTCCCATGCAAACATACATTTTTGCCTTCTATTACTAATATTCATTTTTTTAGACATGTGTGACAGCAGATGTTTGCGGAAACCTGAGGCCTCTGAACATATTCGAATATTATTTCAATTCCATTGGAATATTGGTAAATGTCTCCTGAAGATAAACGTTCCCTTTGAAATGAAAAGGGGGCGTTCATCTAATGAAGAGCTGCCAGTTAGTAAAAAGCATAAAGTACTCCCAAGCAGAGTTATAGAGGATATAAGATTGGATCAAATTGCATATTTCCCTGTACTCACAAAAACATCTCAGCAATGCAAGTTTGCAGGCTGTAAAGGTCAAACAAAGTTGGCCTGTGAAAAATGTAAAGTAGTTCTGTGTTTAGTACAGGAGCACAATTGCTTTAGATATTTTCACATAAAGTGATCTGATAGATAGTTGGCCTTTTTATTCTATATATTTAAGTTATAATTACTCAATTCTATCTTAATTGTATTTACAAGACCATTAAAAAAAATTTTGAAATATTACAACCATTGAATCACGTTGTCGATTTTTTCATACATTTTTATATTTATATTAATATTTTTCAAAAAATTATAATAAATACATAGAAATGTTTCTTTTAATACCAGAAATTATATGAATGAAAAAAAATGCTTTCTTTTAAAAATAAAAATATAGTGAATCAAGGGGTTAAGTTTAATACAAAATAAGATACTTTGAAGAAACATTGAAGATACTTCGGCTACAAACAAGATACTTTGAAGATGAGATGGTTTGTAGATGAATGATTAAAAGAGATAACCTAAATACTGAATAAGTTATCAATACCTGCCTTTATATGTGAAAATAAAAACGACAAAAAGAGAAAAAAATAAATTTAAAAATATATATTTAACAGAGTGATTCAGAAACTTAGGTCAAGAATGAAATATACTGTACAGTTTGTAGCGGGGAACAATATTTTTTCTATATTTTTTCTATAGGGAACAATATTTTTTCTGAAATGCATCCTTACAGAAATAATGCAACTTGTGCAGGGTAGGAATGGATGTGCGTTACCCGGACGGTAACAGTAGGGTCCATGTAAACTAGGATATAAACATGTAAATTGTTCGTGTTCTCTCTTTTAAAAGAAAGGAAACGAATCATGTAACTCCATTGTCGGCCTCTGGATCACTTGACTAATGCGGAGCTGGCGGACATGCATCTTGTCTACAACGAGGCACAGAGTAATACTACTGAAGCTGAAAGGATTTACCAACAGCGTTTTCCAGTCAGTGATTCTCTGGACATCTTCACCAGAGTTCGCGAGAATCTCGTCCGCATACTAAACACCTCCATCAAGGCTCAGGGTCAGCATTTTGAACACCTACTGTAATCTCATTCCCACCTCGTACAATTTGCATTATCTCTGTAAGGATGCATTTCCGAACCCATGTTTATAGGAAAAAAATTTGGTCCACACTACAAACTGTACATAGTGTTTCATTCCTTACCTACCTTTTATTATATATATATAATAAAAAATTAAAAGAAACTTAAAATAAAATTAAATAAAAGTTTCAATGTTTCTTCCAAGTATCTTATTTTGTATTAAACTTAATTCATACTTCAGTGGTTTATTTACTTTGAGATTGTAATGTTCACTGATATATTTACTATATGTATACATGCATTCACCTCAAAACCAAATGAGATAAGAATCGTTTGGGCATACATAAGTCACCAACTTCTAGAAAACAGAATGAAATTTCGTTAACTTTAACTTAAAATTCTTTTCCATTTAAAAATCTCCCACACTCGACTAGAATGGTGTCCCAACAAAAGCGGCCAACTGTATTCGAAGTGTTGTTTGTTGTATTTTCCAGTCTATCCCTGATTTAGTGGGGTAAAGAAGGGGGCACAATTATCACCTCAACCATCAGGGAGATGTGGAGCCAAACCCACACCACATATAAATTTTGCTCAATTTTTAAATCTTATAATTTATTTATTTATTTTTCTATATTTTTGACACCGATTTTCTTATTTATTTATTTGTTTATTTATTTGTTTATTTATTTATTTATTTGTTTATTTATTTATTTATTTGTTTGATTGTTTTTTTATAATTCGATCTTTTTATGTCACTCGTTTTAAATGTAATGATCATCATTATCATGAACGATCTACTATTTATGTCAGCCAATCAGATTCGGTTGGCCTCTATACCATATATAATAATTATTTTGTATCGTTCAGCACATCGCTATGTAAGGGCTGCTAGCTACCCTTTCCCTTGTACCCTAAAGAAGGTGGGTTTAAAAGCCGAAACTAGTCGGATAATTTTCGACAAAATGTTGTACTGTAAGGCCTCTCTTTATTTCGTTTCTAAGTACAGTATAGAGAACAAGAACCTCATAGATTGATCTGTTCTGATTGGTTTGAGCTGGAATCCACCCTTTGATTGGTCAGAGCTAAAATATAAACTTCTAGTATCTTCATAAACTATCACATATGAAGAAGGTAGCGTGGTTCCTGAAATGTGCATACACGTTTCATACATATAAATAAATTAATTTTGTGGAGTTAGGCTGTATTATGAATTTCTACTTTTAGTAACCTTTCACAGTTATTAAGATTTTGTTCACGTTTAAAAGAAACTGAATTAGTGAACATATTGGTGATAATGCTATATAAAATTGATAAAAATCGAATCATATAAAAATTACAGTAGATAAATAGAAGTATAATATTAGAACTCTTATCATAGCACATTAACTGACCAACACTTTTGTTGCAGTACAAAAGTATACTTGTGATGGTTTTTTTTTGAAAAATTAGTCAGCACTCCTCAATTTCTAGCTAGATCCCTGGGACAGTAAATAATACCTTTGATGCCCATCTTTGCTTAATTTGTTCCTCTGTCTTCAGTAATTTCTAAATCACTAGAATATTTTCGAGCCTAAGTAAAGTATTTTGTATGTAGTGACTATAATGATTCACTGGAATAAAGTTACCATTTCTGTATTTAAATACATAAATTGCCAAAACGCCAACTGTTATCAGGAATTATTGAATCTTCTGAAAATATGTGTTCGCCTTCTCTTCATAGTTTTCCGTTCAGTTTTAATATTTTAAAACTACTAATAGATGTTTTTTAAGTTTAGAATTTTAAATTTAGAATAGAATTAATTAAGAATTTGTTCTATGTAATTTTGCATTGATTATTCTCTTCATCAAATGGATAATTTTTATCAGACGGTACAGATGTATGTAACATGTATGTCATATGCCATAACTTTTTAACTAGAATCTTGAAATTTTCTACACACGTAGGCCTTATACAGAGGACGGTGCGAAAAATATAGCGAATTCTCTTGGGTGGCCCGGGGCCCCTAAGGGCCATTTGTATGAATTTCATGGTTCCTATTTTATTTTTTGGACAAAGAGAGCAAAAATCCTGAAATTTCGTAAATTTGTAGTGCAGTTCTAAAAAATAAAACCAATATACAAGGAAAGCCTCTAGGGCGCCGCCAGAGGTCCTGAGGCCCAAATACGATTGAAGCTATGACATTTGAACGGAATGACTTAGGAACCTGAAATATTGTATATTTATAGTGTGATGTAGGCATATGGGGCCCACCGAAACACGAAGACGGTCTAAACATGAGACCAACAAATCGGGTCGACGAAACTGTATCCGACGAACAGCAAGGTGTGTTCACAGAAGTATCTTGGTTGTAACGCAGCCTCCTTTTAGGCGAAGGTGAATCTAAGTGGATCAGTTCACCCAGAAGCCTCAAATACGAATGAAGTTAAACTTTTGAACGGAAAGGTCCGGAAATTTTGTATAATTTTGTTTGGTACTAAAAAATATAGCCAATATAGAAGAAAGCTGATATAAACCTCTAAAACCCCGCCAGGGGCCTCGAGGCACCAAATACAATTGCAGCTATAACATTTGAAAGGAAAGGTCTAGGAACCTGAAATTTTGTATATTCATAGTGTGGTGTTAAAAATATTGCAAATATACAAGAAAAGTTATATAGGCCCCAGCAGAGCCCCACAGGCCCCAAACACAAGCAAATCTACAACTTTTAAACGAAAAGGTCTAGAAATCTGAAATTTTATTTACTTACAGAAAATTACTTAAAAATTTAGCTAATATACACGAAAAACTGGTGTAAGGCTCTTGGGTCTCGACAAATCAAGCTATAACTTTTGAACCGGAGGTCCAGAAACCTGAATTCTTGCATATTTATGGTGTGTTATTTAAAATTTTAGCTCTTATACACTAAAACTTATATAGTCTTCTGGGTCCCTGGCAGGAACCCTAAACACAAACGGAGCTATAATGTTTGAACAAAAAGGCTTAGAAATCTGAAAATTTGCATACTTATAATAGTTTACTAAAACATTTAGATAATACACACGAAAAACTGGTATAAGGCTCTTAGGTCTCCACAGGGGCCCTGAAGCTCAAATCACAAATAAGCTTTAACATTAGAATAATAAAAAGGCCTAAGAACTTGAAATTTTATATTTTTGCAGTGCGTTACTTAAAAATTATAGACAATATACAAGGAGACAGGTATAGGCCTCGGGGCCCCTGGCGGCCTCATATAAAATTGAAGCTATAAAATTTAAACGGATAGGCCTACGGTCCTGAAATTTTGTTTAATCATAGTGTGGTATTTAAAAATTTAGCTAATATATAATAAAAATTCCATAAGCCTCTTGGCACGAAAACCAGAAGTCCAGAAACCTGAAATGCTTTATATTTATAATGTGTTGCTTAAAATTTTAGCTATTACTGTACACACTAAAATTGATATAGTTCTCTGAGGCCTTTGCAGGGGGCGCAATGCTCCAAATACAAATCAAGCTATAACTTTTGTACAAAAAGGCCTAAGAACCTGAAGTTTTGAATTTCTGCCCCTCCACGTATTATAGTCACGAGCCGCTACTGCTCGTAACACTTTGATGCTGAAACCTTTTTATCGTTGAATAACGATGCCTTAACTAATTTTTATTAATTTGTTTATTCTTATCTTTTATATTAACTTTTGGTTTTATTAATATTGTTTATAACATCCTATATTACAATTAATACAAATGACTAATATAAGATATTCTGTGTATCAAAAATGTTTCTGGAATTCATAAAAATTAACCAAAAAGTACAGATATCAAATATTAAAAATACAAATGTAAAAATTAGTTTTAGTTTTCTATAATAGTTTTCACTTGATCAAGTTTAAAAATGTGATTCCTTTCTAAGAAATGATTTTTAAAATTTATGAAAAAAAATGATGTTTTCTTGTATCAGGAATTTTGATAAATAGCTCAACGAATACGTAGTGGAAATAGGAAATTAATTTCTTTAAATTAAAAAATTCTTTGTTTCTAATTTTATCTTTTTACTAGCAGAGGAACCTGGATTTGCCCGGGATAATTATACTTGTAGGTAAATAAATTTTGCAATATCAAAAATAAACACACGAAAACGCTTAGAAATAATACAGTAAAAATTCATAACGAAAATTCCCAAAAAAAATTTTAAATGCTTACAATGGACGGACTTCTCCAAGTATGCCACTGCTGGCCTAATTAATTTCTTAATCAAGTAATCTCACTTTAGATGTACACTTGATGTTGTCTTAATTCCCATTCTTCTTGAATGTCTTGAAGAAAAATTTGGCCTCGGTGGCTCAGCGGTTGCGTGGTCGCCTCTGATGCCCGAGTACGCGGGTTCGATCCCGACCGAGGACGATGATGATTTTTCAGGAGGAAATCCTGAGATCACGCACTTCCTTCGAAAGGGAAGTAAAGCCGTTGGTCCCGTGTAGTCGTTTGCCGGCTGCACGTTAAATAACCCTTGCGAGGCAAAATTTGCGGCTCCTATAACGCCGTCCTGAAATGACCATAGCAGTTGAAAAGGACGTTAATACCATACAAACCAACCAAGTTGAAGCAAAACTTGGACATTCATCACTTTGTTTAGTCTAGCATCACCGATTATTCTATTTACCTGCTAACCATTTGCTCAATACAGCACGGAGCTAAAGGAGTGCTTCCTCTGTTGTCTTTCCAATCCTTCCCATTAGTCTGCTAACTCACCATTATCTCCAGATACTGATCATTATTAAAGGTTTTCAAGAAATTGTTAAATACTAAGAACACTCTTTTCTAAGAAAAGCCTGAATAACAGGAATTATATGCATTGTTACAAATTGAATTCTATGCATTGTTACAAATTGAATTCTATGCATTGTTACAAATTGTGCAATATGCAAAATTGTTACTTATGTATATTGTACAGCTTTGCCTTGCATTGTTGGTCATGAGATATATACTGTTGAACCTTGCATAGTGTTTGTGCATTGAGTGTTGACACCATTTTTGTTACCTAATGTTGCTCAAACTTTTCCTTGCATTGTTGGTCATGAGATATATGTTATTGGTCCGTGCAGAGTGTTTGTGCATTGCATGTTTATACCATTGTTGATAAGCATGGTTGCACAAACATTGCCTTGCATTGTTAGTCCTGAGATATTTCTCATTAATATGCCTTGCCATAATCATGATTATCAATCATTTTTTTATCAATAATTATTATTTTTTTGAATTCTGAGATAGACAGTGACCTTCCTCATGCTTTGCAGGTCAAGTATGCAAAATTTCATCAAGATAGGAATAAAACTGTAGATTTGTATAAAAAACAAACCCACAAACAAACATCCTTCTTTATATATAGGGTGTTTCAAAATTTTGTACAATAAATTTAGTGACATATTCTTCAGGTCAAAAGAAGACGAGAATGTTCTATAGCACTTTGTCTGGAAACGATTTATTTACGCGATACAGCCAACTAAACCCGTGACTCCAAATTACAGGAATTGTTCAAAGTGCCCGCCACCAGCTCACATGCACGCTTCGGCTCGTTGCATGAGCGACCTTCTGATGTCATGGAAGAGTTCGTCGCCAGCATTACGAACGGTTTGGCATGCATTTTCAATTCGTTGTCGCAGATCCATAATGTTAGGAACTTCTGTGCTGTAGACGATCGTTTTCACATGACCCCACAGAATAAAGTCGGGTGATCTTGCAGGCCAGGCTACCGGTCCTCCTCCACCTATCCACCGATGCAGCATTAAGGTGTGCTGGCACAACATGGCTGAAATGTGCTGGAGTGCCATCATGCATGAACCACATGTTAGATCTTATCAAAAGAGGAACATCTTCCAGTAATTCTGGCAATGCAATCTGCAGAAACAAAAGATACATTCGCCCAGCCAATCGTGGCGGCAACACATAAGGGCCAGTTAAGTTATTTCCGACAATTCCACACCAAATGTTCACGGAGAAACGCTCTTGATGCACTCGAGCTCTGGTAACATGCGGGTTAGCATCTGCCCAATGGTGCTGGTTGTGAGAATTTACGATTCCTGTCCGGGTGAAGGTTGCTTCGTCCGTGAAAAGTATCTGGCGGAGACAACTAGGGTCTGCAGCATGATGACATTGTATCCATTGGCAAAATCGTTGTCCGTTGGGTTCAGTGCCTGAACCAGTTGCAGGTGGTATAGATGCAAAAGCTGACGGTGAAGAATGCGCCAAACAGATGAGTGCGGAATGTGTACTATGGAAGAAATACGACGGTTGCTTGTCTGTGGTTCATCATGTATGATGTCAATTATCACATCCGTCATCCGGAGAATGTGCTACAGGCCGCCTTTGTCCTGTTTGACGGCCAAAGGAACCACGCTCCCTCAAATGTTCGATTATTTGGCAAACGTCTATTCGGAAAGCGTTCTTGTAGAGTCTTCTTGCTTCCACAGCATTTTCGTCCGCAAGACCATACATTAGGTGCATGTCAGTGTATTCTGCACTGGAATACGTGTACATGACTTTTTTTTACGTAAATCGTAATGTCAAAGCACGCAAACGTTCTGAAATTGATATCCCTAGTGGATGTACAGTAGTGAGACAACAGTAATGGAAACAACCGTACACAACTAATGGAACAACCCTAAAGTAGGTTTAAATGGAACAAATGACTCAACCTAGTGTTGGGTCGAAACGCTGGAACTGCTAAAATATCGTCTGCTAACTACCGTGCTTCCCTACTGTATGATATTGGATTACTCGCAAACAAATCGTTTCCAGACAAAGTGCTATAGAACATTTTCGTCTTCTTTTGACCTGAAGAATATGTCACTAAATTTATTGTACATAATTTTGAAACACCCTATATATAGATTTTTTGTGTATAAACTGATGGATGATGATGGTGATGGTGATCTTATTCAGCCGACACTTAAGTCGCTGGTGTCATGTCCTTGAAATGTCTCTCTAAAATAGAAATAGCTTATTTAACCTCTGATGTTGAAAACAAAACAAAGGAAAAATATTTTCCTCGTTTAGATATCGAATTGAAAATCACGTGTACAGTCTCTACTAGCACGAATCGATGCCCTAGCACGAGTTAACGCGCAGGTTAATTTTGGTGCTTAGCGAATTTACTCGCACAAACGCGATGTTACTAACTGCTCTGAGAGGGATGGTAGAAAGAGCATTTTTGGTAAAGTAGCTGACGTCGTTATAACTCGCTCCCCCGTTACGATGGGAGTGAGGGTAGTCTCAAATTACATATACCCAGAAGCAATACGTAATGCTGCTCAAAACTACACATCTCCTCTCAAGCGCTAATTCCGTGTTCTGTGATCAATCTTTCACTTAATTTTTGAGCATGCACACCTGAAAAATGATCCTGAAAAATGCATATCACCTATACTTCTGGAAATATATCTTTGTTGTTTTATAGAGTTTTAGCATAAAATCCTATTAACGACGGTACAGATGTATGTATTTTGTACACACGTAGGCCCTATCAGAGAACGGTGAGAAAAATATAGCGAATACTCTAGGGTGGGTCAAACATGTGTTTTTGTGGTTTCCCCAACTGACTTCTTTTCATGTCTATGGAGTTTTGATTGCGTGGAGTAATTTGTGACGTCAGACTTTGATTGTTTAATGTAAGAATTTAAAGAACTCTATTTGAAGTATAGTGATCCTCCCACTACTGCTCGCAACATTATGATGCAAAAACCCTTATATGGTTGGATAACGATGCCTTAACTAATTTTTTAGTTTTGCTTATTTTCTTATGATGGTTAATAAAGGAATTTTAAATGAATTAATTCAATAATGAATTTAATCAATTACTGAAAATACATTGTTTTATTTATGTAATATATGACAAGAACGACAAGAAAACACCAATCCACATAAGATGATTATAAAGATGTATGCGCATTTCGGCAGCCAAGCTGCTTTCTTCAGCGTAAACAAAGACCTGATCAGAACAAAGTAAATCTGTTCTGATGCAGGAAAGACAATCGACAATCGAACAGTGTAGTGAAAAGAAAGATGCGAATGGTCCAGGAGCCAAGCTCACTTTGTACGCTCGCCCAAAGAGTAAACCAGAGGAGGTACAGTGAACTGGGAGAGAAGCCTGATGAACCTCTTTAGTCCTCCAGAGAATAAGTCCCAAGAAGGGACGAGTGTCAGATTGTAGATTGACGAAAGGAGTCCCCAAAATTCAGCAGGATCTAAAAGATCCAATAGTTGGGGAGATGGCCTTGTTAACGTCATCCAGGATATGGCGGGGTCTTCGAAATCTAAGGAGACCCTTAACAACGAGTGGGTGGTCCAAGATACCAGAAAGCAGGGTGTTTTCATGATTGTCCATCTAGGGTAGCAAGTTCTTCATAAGTGTCTGGACAAAGGTGCCTACGTGGGTCATCCCCAAATCCGCGTAGATAGAATGGTTTTTGGCAACTCTTCTCTCAAGTTATGCAATGGAACGGAGAGCAACATTTTGGAAGGTCTGGAGATCCTTCCACCTAGATTTACAAATGGAAACCCAAGCAGGCATTCCATGAAGTAAAGTAGTATGTATCACAACCTTGTATATCAAGAGTTTGTTATCCACACCAAGAGCACTGTTTCGCCCTAGAAGTGCAATCAAACTGAACCTGCTTTCTTTGCTTTGTTAAGCGCGAATTGGACTAGGTCGCTCCAATTTAGTTTGGAGTCGATCATAACATCAAGATATTTATAGCTTTTTACCCACTCAAGTTTCTTTCCAAATAAGAAGAGGGGCTTTGGAGGGTTTTTGCATTTGCGAGTGATAAACATGACCTTGCATTTTTTGACATTCAGCTTTAATCGCCACTTAGTGAACCAGCTCTCGCACGGATGTAATGCTTTTTGGAGTCGAGTGATGACATGTGCTGGGTTTCGTGTCCAGGTCATGATGGACCCGTCGTCAGCAAATAAGAAAGATTACACTTTGCAAACTTGGGATTGTCATGGATAAAATAGTTGAATAAGTCTGGCCCCAAGACAGAGCCTTGGGGTACGCCAGCATTAACATCGCAGGATTCAGACTAGGAGTCCCCAACCTTAACACGAAAAGTCCTCTTTGAGAGGAAGGAGCGAACCAGAGCAATTAGATCGTCAGAGAACCCGTAGGTAATCATTTTGTAAATGAGTCCATCATGCCAGACTTGGTCAAAGGACTTTTGGGCATCGAGAAAAAGGAGACCACCAAACATAGAGAGGTTGAGAGGACCGTTTAAATCAGCAACGAGCCTCCATAACTGAAGTTGACAAGAGTGGCCTGGACGGTAGCCAAATTGCTCATTACGAATGAGGTTGTTAGTTTCGCAGTACTCGTTGAACCTCTTGAGTATAGTGCGCTCAAAGACCTTGGAAAGCATGGGCAACAAGCTAATGGGCCTATAGCTTGTGGGAAGAGCAGGATCCAGTCCAGTTTTAGGAATGGTGATGAAGACATAGTCCTTCCAGGCACTAGGGAAGTCGCCACTAGGCCAGCGGTCATTCATGACCTTGGTGATGATGCAGATAACACTGGGAGGCAAAATCTTGAGAGCATTGTTGGTAATGGTGTCGATGCCTGCTGCCTTTTTGCTTTTCAGGCGCTTAATGATCTCTAATATCTCAGAGGTGCCAATGACATCACGAGAGCCAAGAGCGCGTTGTGTGTGGCCATACCTATCACACACGTCTTTGAACGCACGAGTAATATTGACCAGATCATCCTCGTTGGGCGTAGAGAATTGGCTCTTCAGTGAATCGGCGATAATTTGTGCTTTGTCCTGGTCATTGCTAAAGAATTCGCCACCCTCTGTAAGCAAAGAAGGGAGAATTGTCCTGTTGCTTTTAAGGGCTCTGACCATACTCCAGAGAGAATTATCCTGGATGGACAGACTTTTAACTCTGTCGTTCCATCTCTGATTCCTTAAATCCTTAATCTGCTCACTTACCTTGCGGGATAGCCTGTTGTACTTTGTCTTAAAGTGGAGAAACCTGGTACGCTGCCAAAGCCTTCTGAAGGTGTGTTTTTGTGGATGACTTGCCTGAAGGAGTGAAGAAGTTCCAGATGGTCTGGCCGCTTGCAATCCACCGGAGTAGCACTGGCATTTGTAGCCATCTTGAAGGAGTGAGTGACCTTTTTGATATTTTCGTCAATGTCACTGCTGGTGATGGGATCCTGACAGGGAATGTTAATGTCGTTCATAAGTTCTCTAAAAAATTTCCAGTCCTGTTTATAACGAATATTTATTCTCAGGTCGATGTTTATCCCCTCAAAATTTAGTGCAACTGGTAGGTGATCATATGATAAGGCATTTACTGTAAAAATATTGTAGGGTTTGAAAAACCCATTCAGAACAGCAATGTCGAGTACGTCACTAGCGGGTGAGTGATCACAGTAGTATGTATCTTCAAGAGGGCCAATAACGGAAGTGTCGATATGATCTACCATGTACCTACAAAGTACCAAGCTACTTTAGGTGTTACGCATTCAAATCACCCGCCATAACGACTGGGGTGGGCCCAGACAGTAGTTCATCTAAGTCGCGAGAGTCTAATTTGTGCCTGCGTGGGTTGTATAGGGAAGTAAACCTGACCTCTCCAACATCAGCATCTTTGATGATAATGGAAAATGCTTCCATATTGACAAGTTAGGTGTGACAATCTTAGTGTGATTAATACCTCTTTTTACAAGAATAGCTACCCCACCAGAGGCTGGATCTGAAGCTTTTTTAGGGGGCCTATCTTTCCGGCAAGCATAGTACCTTGGTAGATTGAAAGCCTTACTCTGTTTGAGATGGGTTTCGCACAAGAAGGCAACATCGATGTTCCAGATTGTGAGGAAATCGTAGAACTCATGACACTTGCGAGGGATGCCCCTCGCATTCCATATAGTGCAACGTAGCTTAGCTTGATTTATAACTTTGTAGGGATGTCTATCCATGATTATTGTCTTGTCTCTGTTTGAGTGGTCTGCAGCAACACTTTTCCACTATCTTTTAACATATTCATTGGGTTACCCAGATACCTTTGAATTTTAACCAAATTGTCGTAGTCAGCGACCCCCTTAACAATAGAAGCAGAAGTAACCGCCGCAAGATGCAGGAAAGAATTACATCGTCATATATATAGTAAAGTGGGGTTGATTATGATCCAATTACAGATTTTCTAATACCATAAGCTCATATATATACAAAAATAAGTTACTGGTAGGCAATCTTCAAGTAATCATTGGTCCTGGTTGGATTATTCAGTCTTTTGGTCAGTTTAGGCAGGTGTAAGAGTTTCCCAATGTCCATCAATTGGCTCACATACAAAGGGCCCGAGTCACTGTTCAGCAATCTTGAGGGGTCTTCTAGCTGATCTCTTAGCTTTGTTAATAACATCAATTCTCCTACTGATCTCTTAGCTAAGGTCATTTTAAGAAATTACCTTTTGAAATTAGACTTAAATGGACAAGATTTTTCTGTTAGGAACCCAGTTGAATTATGCCAAAATTTAAGTAATGCTCGGGTAACAAGTGATGACGTGTTGGTTTCATTCGACATTGAATCACTTTAGCCGAGCTTTCCGATTATAAGAGCTATAGAAGTCCTAACAGATACAATGCTTGATAATGAGTGGCCATTGGGAGTAGTGGGTGATTTCATCAGGGTTCTTAAACTATTCTTGTTAAACAATATTTTCTATTTAACAACAAATGGTACACAATGACTGATGGCACTTCGATGGAGAGCAGCATCAGTCCTTTTGTAGCCAACATTTACATTAGGAAATTGGAAAACCAGGCTATATTTAGATACTTTCTACGTGTTTGGCTTAGATACGCTGATCACGTGTTTTTAACCATCAAAAAGAGAACATTGAACAATTTATGTCTAACCTTAACAAATTATGCTCAAATATCAAATTTACCAAGGAGATGGAGGCCAATGGTAGCCTGGCGTTCTTGGACATTAGGTTGACAAGGATAGGCCAGAAGCTTGACTATAATATCCACAGGAAGAAAAATTTCGTTTCTAACTACATCAAACATGACTCCAATCACTGCCATCTTCACAAACTAGCACAGGGCACTGTCTATCCCCTTGAATGAAGAGAACATGAAAAAATAACTACAAACCATTGAAGAATTTGCTACATTAAACGGTTTCCGTAAAAGCATAGTCAACCATAGAAAGTGAAACGTAAATTAGCCGTATAAAAGGTCACCACTCTGCATAGAAAAGAAAAACGTGAATCGAGAAAAATCATGACCATTTTCGGGAAGAGTAGTTTGGCTCTCGTGCTGCCCACTCTTGTCCGATGCAGATATGGAGGCTCGTTGAAGACCTGAGCACCCCCCTGAACCTCTCCAGGTACTGTGGGGTGTTATTTTTCGATGTCAGTATAGCTTTTGATCAGGTGTGGCATGAGGGCCTTATCTACATAATGATCAGAGACGGGTTCCCTGCTGATTTGATTTTGTTGGTGAAATCCTTTCTTGACGGCAGATCCTATCAAGCCAAAGTTAGAGAAAATCTTTCCACACCCCGTGTTGTAACGGCTGGTGTCCCTCATGGTTCTGTCCTCGGGCCTGTGCTATTTAATTACTTTGTACATGATTTCCCGAAACCCGATAATTGTAATCTGTATTTTTATACGGATGATAATGCCATTATGACATGGGCACACCATCTGGCTCACGATATCACTCGGCTGCAGTGAGCCTTGAAGCAGTTCGAAGACTGGTTTAACTGCTGGAAGTTGAACCTTAACGTCGGAAAGTGCAAGGCTTTGTACCTCAATAGGAAGCTCAAGCGTCCCCCAGATTCTCTTGTTCTGTTCAATAAGAAACTGGACTGGGTGGACACCCACAAGTATCTGGGAGTTATCATTGACTCAAGACTCTCAAGGAACCGGCATATGTCCTATGCTCTGAACAAAGCAAAGAGGGCTAAGTACAGTATCATAGCTCTCATGGGTCGCAACAGCGCCCTCAGCATTGACAACAAGCTACCTGTGTACAAAATGATTATTCGGACCATACTCCTCTATGGCATGCCTGCGTGGGCGACTATCTGTAAAACTAGATGGAGTGAACTACAGTCATTCCAGAATGTTACCCTGAGGACCATTGCTCAGCTGGACAGAAGGACGGTGAAAAACCAATCCATCCACATGGATTTAAACATGGCCCATATCGGAAAGTTTATACACTATCTCCTTTTGATTATGATACAGAAGATGAAGACTCACGACAGTAAACTTGTGAATGGAATACTAAAGAACTCATTGAATATGAACGGGCATACGAAGTATCGTAAGCCGAGGCACGTTCTTGACGTCAATTTTGAAGATATTAGCAACGTCTCTTTCCTGGACTACTGGAAGATGTGATAATCTTCTTTCTCCTTGTGTTTTTTGTTTCGTTTGTATTTTGTTTCTGACAATCGTCAATCTTATTTTCTTTTTTTATAATATGGAAGACCGCTTGGGTTGGTTAGGCTTCTTGACTACCTCAGTGTATTTCATTTGGAGTTTTTTCTGGTTGGATGAGCTTTGTGAAAGCTCTGCTTTCGTCCCATCCTAACCAATGTACACTTCACTGTTCGATTGTCGATTGTCTTTCCTGCATCAGAACAGATTTACTTTGTTCTGTTCAGGTCTCTGAATACGCTCAAGAAGGCAGCTTGGTTGCCGAAATGTGCATACGTCTTAATAAATATCTTACGTGGATTAGTAGTTTCCTGTCGTTCTTGTCAAGTTGTGTCCACAGTTTCTGGCAATTTGCTCTCATTATGTAATATATCCTATGAGACATGCTTGCATTATATAATTTATTCTTAAATATATAATGTTAAAAAAGTATTAAATAAATAAATAAAAATTATTATTTCTTTTTTTATTAAAATCTTTGGAGAGATATAAGAAATTATTCTAGAACACATATGAAAAAAAACCACTTCTAGGGCCTGCAGCTGCTCAAATTAGCCTATTTAAAATGTCTACATTTTTAAATATTTCTCGTAATTGTTATACTGCTTGGATTAAACCACGGACACTTTCAGTAATCATTACAAACTGAAAAAGCCAATAATATTTTGATTTTTTTCTTTTATTCTTTTGCTTGATCTAGAAATTAATCATTTTTTGCGCTGAGAATCCTCTCTCTCTCTCTCTCTCTCTCCTTCACCCTTTTTTTAAATTCATATACAGGGTGTTTCATAATTGGTGTCCCGTCTTTATGTCCAAATAACGACTCAAGGGGAACAGATTGGGGGAAAATAAATATTGATATTTTTTTGGTTTTAATGTTCCCTAATTCAAAAAAAAAAAAACATTTTGCGTCCCTGGAAGTGAAGGGGTAAATTTTAAAAACTTTAATTTTGTAGGGGTAGGGGTTAGACCCCATGTGTTATTTAGAAAGTTGTAGAG
>JAHWFO010070823.1:398962-414802 GCA_023313115.1 Rhysida immarginata | reverse complement strand
ATATATAATAGAATAGGTTATTTAATGTTAACCTCACAAAGATGGTGGACATATTGAGACGGACGTAATTCGCTCACCTGAACCGGAGTTTCTATTATCTTTCATTGGATGTTTTTATTTATTTATGGCCTGACCATTATTGCTATCTATCTCTGGATGAAAAATTCTCTCTCCTAAGTTAAATTTGTGCTGGTAATATTTGAGTTTTGGTTCTGAACAATGTATTCCATTATTCCGAGGGAAAAAAGACCGCCCCCCCCCTCCAAAGAAGTACGTGACCCGCACGACATCAGTAGATTCGCCTTCGAAAGCGTTATCCGATGATTCTATTTTATCGTTAATTGATATGGCTTTCAAAAATATTTTGCGGATTCAGCCACCCTGGACTGCCTTGTGGACTTGATGCTTGCAAAATTTACTGAAAAGCTGGACCAGATGTTAAACGCAGTGCTAACTCGAATTACGAATTTGGAATGAGACCTTACAGGTATGAAATCTCGACTTAACGAACTTGAGTCTATCTGTTTACGTTATAAGTCTTTATCCGATTCGCCTAATTCCCTCTGTATTACGGATCTCTCTTGAAGATCAAATGGACGAGCTGGAACATTATTCTCGTCGAGCAAATATTAGAATTGTTGGCGTGTCCGAAGAGCCTACTGAAAATCTATCTGCGAAAATAATAGAATTATTGCACGATAAAAGAGATGTCCAGCTCGATCCCTCAAACATCTGTCATTCATGGATTGGAAGCGAGAACTAGTAATCGTCCCAGAACTGTGATTGTTCAACTCTCATCCCCGACAATCAAAGATATATTCGTAAAAAAGAGATACAAGTTGCGTGGTTCGTCGATTGTAGTGGTTGAAGACCTTACTCCTTGTTGTTATCGGATTTTTACAAGCTGCCCGACTTAAATTTGGAATTAAGAGTTTGAACTTATAATGGAAAGATTCTGTGTAAGAACTCTCATGGATCAATAATTACTTTAAAAAATATTGCTGACATCCAAAAGATTAGTTTATTTTCAAAATGTTAGTTTTAATTGTTTTTCCTCATTTTTTTCTTTTATAAATTTGAAGGTTTATTCGGCCTAATTTTTCATTTTTTTTTCCCTTCCTTTTATATGGTATTTCCCCCTCTCCCCTCCACCAAATGGAAGCTTCCACTCTTCTTCAATGTCCGTTCCCATCCCTTCTAATAACCTCACTAACCCTATCTCAATGAATGAACTAAAACGTTATTTTACTTATTCTCCTTCACGAGTCTATCTCAATGGTTTATATTTTATCTAAATACGCAGTTTGAATATGAATGTTAACCTCCATTTTATCCACTATTAACAGACCTCCTCAGATTATTTTTCTTACCGAAACTTGGAAATGTAAATCCACTGAAATCACCCCTATTAATAATTATACTTGCACAGCCATTCACCAAAGTCATAAAGGGGTGGTGGTTTAGCTATTTTGTATCTAATAAATTACCCTTTTCAGTTATTCCCACCTACACGTCGATTACCAACGATTACGAAGTTCTAACTATTCTTGTAAATGATAAAAATTTTATTGTATCTGTCTATCGCCCACCTCCTAGAAATTTTCACTCATTCCTTTCTTTTTTTATCTTCTGCATTGCTTGATTTATTATTACGAAATAAAAATATAACTTTTATCGGAGACTTTAACATTGATTGTTTGAAAAGTCAATCTAATCTTAATAGTTTATCTCACATCTTAGCTCGTACTGGATTAGCCCCTACAATTTTCTCTTATACACACATTCTTCTTCGCATAATTCTTACTCTTTAACTGATCAGTGTTTCTCTAATAATTCAAGTGTATTTTCCAATGGTGTAATTGATGTACATATTTCTGATTATTTTCCACTGTATTACATATTTGATTCATTTATTAATTGCTCCTCCAGTTCTAAACCTAATAATTTTAGGGTGGTTACTAATAATAGAATTGATGTATTTCGTTCATTTTTTACAACTAACTGATTGGTCTGATATTTTGTGCAACTACTCAGATATTAATTCACTTTTTGACAAATTTCGTACACATGTGTTTCTTGGTTATGATCCGTATTTTACTCTATCCGTTTTTCCACCAAATTCCGTTAACTGTTCATTCCGTAAACCGTGGATCAATCCAAATATTTTATGTCTCATTGCTTACTAAAACGAGCTTTATAGTAAATTTTGACACAACCCTAGTCCACAAAATGGAGAAAGGTTTCGATCCTTCTCAAATGTAACTCGCAAAATAATTAGAAACGCCAAAAGAAATTATTATTCCTCTTTGTTTAATAAGTTCTACTCTAGTAAGATAATGTGGAAAACTCCTAATAAACTTATTCATGGTTCATCCCCTACATGTTCGCCTTTTTCAGCATCTGAAATTCCTAATACTGAATCCTTGAATAAGGTCTTAAATGCTCTTTTACTCTCCTCACCTCAAAACTCCCTACTCCATCATAATTACCCTTTTGATTTTCCCACTAACCACTCTACCTTTTTCGCATTTTCTACTACATCTGACGAAGTAACTGATGTCGTTTTACATTTAAAATCTTCTTCTTCGCCCGATTCTCTAGGATTTCGACCTGCTATAATTATTGCTGTTAACCATGAACTCAGTTCTCCCCTAACTTTTATTTTAAATACCTCTTTCCCTCGGGGCCTCCCCTATGTCTCCCAAGGTTTCTAGAATTGTTCCGGTATTTAAAAGTGGAGACTCGAAAGATTTTGCCAACTATCATCCTATATCGATACTCCCTGTTTTCTCAAAAAATTTTGAAAATCTCTACTTTCTTCGTATTTCGCAATATGTTTATTATAACCATCTAATTTGCCTGCTCAACACGGTTTTTCACCCAAACGTTCAACCGATACTGCTAATTTTGAATTACTAGAATATACTGCTTCGCATATGTCAAGTAATAACTTTGTGGTTTTACTTTTTGTAGATTATACAAAAGCATTTGATTCTATCCTCTCAAACTACTCTTCTTTAAACTATCTCATTTTTATAAAATACTTGTTCCTCCACTTAATTGGTTGGTTGATTTTTTATTAAATCGCTGCTTTTTTCTTATATCTCATGGTTTCTCCTGCCGGCTTGTATCGCGCAATGTTGGCGTCCCCCAAGGCTCTGTTTTATCACCTCTTTTATTTAAATTATTTATAGATGACTTAACCTCTGCTTTATACCCAGCTCTTAGTATTTTATACGCTGATGACCTTTCAATCTTGTTTTCTGGTGCTAATCTGTCCCAGTTAAATACATGTATTAATTCGACACTTATCACTCTTAGCGTTTGGAATCTGACTAATTCCATGCAACTAAATCTGAAGAAACCCCAAATTATGCTGATAGAATAATTTTTTCTATCAGACTTGCAAATAACTTATTACACGCAGCTTATCTCCCAAACGAGTGAATTTAAATATTTAGGTCTTCACATAGTGCCTGACTTATCCCGGAATAGTCACACAAATTACTTATTGTTGAATCTTAACAAGAAATTAGGATTGATATCACGTCTTAATTATTTGCCTGATCAAATTTTGTTACTTTTGTATAATGCCTTAATCCACTCTTCTTTATGTTTTGGAATTCAATTTTGGGGTTCCCCCTCTGCTGATAATCTTAAGCGTTTATACAAGATACAAAAATGGCTCTTGAGAATTTTGCTAAAAATTCGTAAACTTAATTCCGTTTCTTCCTCATTCTCACAGTTGGGTATTCTAACCATATATCAAATTTATGTTTTGCAAATTTGTCTATTTATTTACAAGGTTATCAATCACCATTTAAATCTGTTTTCTTCGTTGCCTATTATTTCACACAATAATTTTCACTCTTACTCGACGCGTTTTGCCAGTTCAATTAGACTCCCTTTAGTACTTAATAATTATCAACGCCGGTGTGTCTCCTACATTGGCGTAAAATGGTGGTCATTAATCCCTGTTAATATCCGTAATCTCCCCTCTTGCAAATTATTTAAAAAGAAGCTGAAACATTTGCTACTCTCTAACATCCTAAATCCTAATAGTTGCTAATATTATTCTATGTTCCCGTTTATGTTCAATTTCTTTTTTTATGTTTACTTTTTATATTTATACAAATTTTATACGTTTGATTAATAATATTGTATTTTTTCTAGTGCCCTCGGGGACCTAACTAGTTGGTCGTTTGGCCATACTGGCCCCAGGTGGCGCTATTGTAACTACTTTCTAAATAAATAAAATAAAAAAAAAATAAAAAAAGATGTGTTTGTTATTTTTAAATGCATTATAAGTTTAAATTATCCGAAAATTTTATGACAACGCGATCGCCAGTTAATTTGGTAAATGAATATTAGAGACAAATTTAAAAAGACCTTTCCCCTTTTCCAAAAAAGAAAAAAAACTTCAGAAAATTCAGATTAATAAAAACAGAGAAAAAAAGGGGGGGGGGGTTGCTCAAGTATAATTTAATCAGAAATATTACATAAAAATGCATTCAATAAAGTTCATTATTTTCATTTGAACTTCTTGGAAAAAAATTCCATTTTTTAAAGCGGGATATAACCCTCATATTATTCCAAGGATCACATTTACATCAACATTGTAATTGTGGAGCGCATGCTCTGAATACTTCTGCTATCTATACATATTCACTATGTATTTTATTTCCTTAAAGGAAACAGGTTTTGAATAATTCAAATTAATTTTCTCGTTTCCAGTGGAAATTTCTCAGTCATTTTAGTCTCTTTTTAGACCAATCGAGAATTAGACCAATCGGAATTTGGACCAAACGGCATTTTATCCAATCGGTAGTTGGACCAATCGGGATTTAGACCAATTGGGGTTAGACCAAACGGCGTTAGACCAATGGCGTTAGACCAATCATCATAGACCCAGTTGCACGGACTGTCTTCACAGTGGTGTGTATGGAGCTGGTCCACGGAATGTGTAAGTATACTATACATTATAGTATGTTAAGGCGGTCCTGGTATGATTGGTTAATACTTGTAGGTAGCTCCTCGTAATGTATGTTGCAGAGAATTACTGTAGATGCAATGGTGGCCCTTACTGTAGTGCGTAAGTTGATGGTCCTGGGAATGAATGCTTTAGCCTATAATGAGAAAGTTACATGAATTTTTTTTACAAATTAAAGTACTGTTTTTACAGTTTTGTGTTATGCTGAATACAAAATCGTTGTTAAATTTATTAGAAATATTAAAGACAGCTATTAAAATTAGCGCTAGATATGTGAAACCACGCCTTCCAACGAAAACGATATCTGACGTCACTTTTCACCAAACGCAATAATTTTATGTGTTTGGGAAGCTCGATCTGATGATTAAGCATTGTTGGCTCTAAGCTTTAACCATTTTCGGCGATACTGATGAGCCGTAAACACCGAGAGAGATGGCCTCTCTCTCGATGGTTATGAATGAGCAGGCAAGTGACATAGTAATGATTACAACGTAGCCAATGTGCCACAAGAAAACGGTACGCCATAGCCTATAAATCGTAGCCCACGAGATAGACAGGCCCTGGTGGGGAGAATTCACATGATCATCTTAGTCCGAATAACAATGTAACCTTCATTGTTTCCAACAGACGAAAAATTGCTGATTGTTAAAATCCAATATGGAAACAATGAATACTACATTGTTACTTGGACTAAGATGATCAGGTGACTTTTTCACGCCAGAGCCTGTCTTTCTCATTGGCTACACTCTAAGTACTTAACTAATGAGAAATATAGGCTGTGGCACAGAAAAGTCAGAAGATCATACAAGTTCGAATAACAATGTAGTCTTCATTGTTTCTATTTTATCAATCGATATTTTTTCGTTAGTTGAAAACAGTGAAGGTTGGATTGTTGGCCGGACTACTATGATGAGATAAGTTTTCTGCTCCCGGGCAACACCTCCTTCACAGAAGGCCTGATAACGGAAACGTCATACTTTACAAACAGTTTTTCTTACAAGTGTTCAATGTGAACACCTTTCGTCACATGGCACTAACTGCGTCGATAAGTGAGTTCTTCTTTGATCTGTTTGTCTGTGGTAATTGTTGCAGAAACTGCTTCAATCCTGTTTCTTAAGTCGAGTAGGTCAGCTGGTAGCGGAGGAACATACACATTATCCTTTATATATCCCCAAATGTAAAAATCGCATGGCGTCAGATCGGGTGATCGTGGAGGCCATGCGAAACAAGCTCTGTCATTCGGCCCCTTGCGACCTGTCCAGCGCTCGGGTACAACGACGTTTAACCAATCGCATACAGAGATATGTCAGTGAAGCGACGAAACAGTCATGAGCATGCTCACAGGTGTACAACAAAAATGTTTGAGTTGCTCTTTCATTTGATGTATTATTTATAAGTATAAGTTAAATGTAATAATTACTATGAAGCCTCAAAACTACGATATTCATTTTGAAACGCCCAGTATCAGAAATTATTTTTTCGTGTGCCCAAACGCCCTTTTATTTATTGCATTTATCGATACGGATTCCTATAATTCATTCTGGCACTGCCAAATTTTCTTATTGAAGAAAAACCTTTTTATTTGTTCTGTTGTAGCGTCAGTAATATTTATTCTTGTGTTAAGGCAAGGATCTTCCTGTGGTTTGTCTTAGATTTACAGAAAGGTTTTTGTGATGGTGTATAAATGATCTGAAAAAGTGTGAAATCTCTAATTAGTTCTAAGTAATGAAATGTTGATGGTGCTTGTTTGGTTTTTAAAGTATTTAAAATTATTCTGATGTGTAATAACTATTTCAGTTATTCCATTATGAATCGTAAATGTTAGTAATTTAAAATCTGTTTATTCTTCTTAGAAAAATTGTTAAAATATTTTATAAAACGTAACCATCTCTGTAATGAAGTGGATTACTGATTTTTGTAAGGCTTGTGTGTGAAGCAAAGTAATGCATAAAATTCAAAACTATAATGTCAGTCATAGTAACATAATTCAAGATGGCGTCTGGGTCTGTAAAACGTAGTTGAGCTCCGCTGGGAGTGAGCAGTTTTAATTGATAATCAACCTTATGGAACATTGAACATTGATAACTCATTGCTAGACTGTTGTTTTTCTTCCTTCAGCTTTATTTATTTGTTTTTCTGATTTGTTTAATTGCGACCTACCTAGCGAGGAAGCCTTCGTGATTCAATCAACGTAAAAGATCAGATGATCACACAAGCAACGCAGTTTCGTCCTTTATTAATGCGCATTCGATCCCTGATACATTTTCTATGTAAGTTGGCTTACTTCTTTTATCAAAGAAAGTAATTTCTCTGATTTAATAGTACTCTAGGTCTAGATAAATTAATAGTTTTATCATAATGCCACGTGATCCTGAAAAAACTCGAACAGTTAATAAACCCGGAAACCCTCGAATGCTGCCTTTGGATTCTTCCGTGAAGGCTCCCGACGAGCCTATTTCATTGCTTATTGAAAAAAGCATTTTGAACTATTTTAGTGATCCGAAAGTAATAGATCCAATAGTGGCATTAATTATGGAAAAAATTTCTGAAGAACTGGACCGTAAACTCAGTGCGATTACAAATAAGTTAGATCCTCTCCTTGAGAAAATGAAGTCTACGATCTTGCGCCTGCAGGAGATTGATAACCAATTAGCTTTATTAAAAAATCAGATTGATACCATCGAATCTACCCTTTATTTGAATGGTAAATCCTTAATTGACATGGCATTTTCGAAGATCGATGATATTGAGCAACACTCCAGACGTACAAACCTTCGTATATTAGGTGTTCCTGAAAAACCGAAGGAGAATCTAGTTGAAACGATTGCTGATATTTGTGTAAAAATTTAGACACCACCATTAATGATGTCGATGTCATTGCTGTCCATCGTCTTGGCCCGCGTAACTCTTCTGCTCCTCGCCCTGTAATAATGCGCCTTGCGTCAGCTACAGTGCGTGATATCATCTTCAAGAATAGGGGAAGATTGCAACAAACCCCCTTCGTTATATTAGAAGATTTGACGACTAAACGATATCAGCTATTGCGCGATGCTAAAACGAAATCCGGTGTCCGCAACGCTTGGAGCTTCGGAGGTCGGATCTTCGTTAAGAGTACAGATGGGAAACCTATGCTTATAACGTCAGAAGAGGACTTTAAATTGATCCCGGACATTATGTAGTTCTTTGAATCTATACTTATTTTTTGTTTTTATTACACTGGTTTAAAGTTCCCGGTTCTCTCAGAGTACAGGTTCTATGTTACCATTACTTTTGATATTTTTTTTTCTATTTCTTTTTTTTTTATTTATTTATTTTGGTTGATAATAGCTGATAGTATTTAATAATGTCCTGTAATTAATTTTAATCTCTAGGATACCGATTACATGATATAAGTAATTTTATATGTCTGATTTGAGTGTTTTCTTAATGTCGTAATATTGGATTGGGTAAGCAAGTGCTGTGCCCGAGCTATATATAGCTTCAAACAATTTTTTGTATATTGCGCTTTTCGTTGAGTTTTACTTTTCATTTTTTTTTTATTTTTTATTTTTTAATTTTCTTGAGACTAGCTGCTCTCATCGCTCATCAAATCCTCGTTTTCTGTAGGTTACCGCAGTACATAACCGAGTGTTATCTGTAAGATGAATGGTACTAACTGTCAATTACCCCTGTCAATAAGTTATGTTAATACTTTGATACTGCAATCTACTGATATTGATCGCAATTTGTCTATTTTTTATTTAAACATTCGAAGCTTGGCTGCAAACTATCAGTCTATGCTGGCTAATCTTATTATTATTGCAATTAAACCTTCTATATTGATCCTGACTGAGACATGGAGCCGCGACCCGAATGATATTCCTATTAACCCCGACTATCAAGCGATATCAATAAATCGCAAATAAATCGCAATGTTTATTTAGTTTAAGTGTTTTTCTTTTTATAATGTACTAACATGTTTATTATTTGTTTGTTACAATTATTTACTACGCCCGCGTGCTCTAACTAGTCAGTCTAGGACCATACCTGACCCCGTAGGGCGTTACTGTAAATTTCTTAACCCTAATAATAATAATAAATAAATAATAAATAAATAAAAATAATAATTTTATTTTCAGTAACTAACTAATTTCTTTTATTCATCATTAATTTTATTTAGAAAAGGTAAATTACATAATGAAAATATATTTTTTATAATCGGTCCTCTCTTTGAATGTGTTATAGAGGTGTGTTAAATTTGGTCCTCGCTTCATTTGTGCATTTTGGTCCTCGTTTTGCATGTGTATCACATCGGTCCTCGGTTATATAGTAAAATGCGCACAAAATAATATTAACGATTTTATAAATTCATAGTGATAATCATAATTGATAAAATTTTCTGAATGTATCCCTAAAACAAAAATTTTGAAAATATTTATAGTTTTAGTGGTCCTCGGAATACATGACTAAGTCCTCAGTAGGGAGGGTAAATAAAAAAAAAGTATCTCATGACCAATAATTCAAAGCAAAGTTTCTGCAATAATAGGAATCAACAATGGTACCAACCCTATGCAGGGACCAGCAATATATATATCAAGACCATCGCGCAAGACAACGTACGCAATATCAGCAGATTAAGGAAAGACTCCTGTGAAAACAGCAAAACCCAAATCCAGCAAAATCCAAACAGGTACATAGTTTTCACATAATATAAATAGCCCACAAACCAGGTTTTATGTTTATATTCCTAAAATGTCGAAAAACGCTACCAAAAATGCCTATTTTTCAGTGCGAGCACCTACTTGAGATACCAGGTATACACTGATCAAAAAGTAGAGAAGGACACTTCCTTATATGTATAAGATAGTAATAGAGCGACATTTGACTAAAACTTCATTAGAAAGTCAGGAAAAATTCATAAACTTTGGTTTAATCACTTTTCGGGAAAAAAACTCTATTCTTGACTAAATCCAATTTTTTAATAAAAAAACAAATGTTTTTTTGGAAAATTTCTCTCTATCTCTATCTTACTCATGTATTCATTAACAAATACAAATATTTTCATTAATATTCAATAGGTAGTTATTTAGTTTCATGTTTGAAATTATGACAGTGTTCAAAAAATGAAGTAGGAGAAAAATGAATTTATATTAAGGGCTTTACATTTTATGAATGTTCTTAGCTTATTTTCATCCAAAAAATTTTTCAGACAGCTGTTTCTTTATCCCTAGCTAATGCTATATAGAGATTTCTTTTAGCTTTTTTCTTTTTTTATAAACAATAGTTGTGGTAACCTTTTTGGGTGGCAATGTATCAAACTAATGCTCACTGCTTCGCTTCGATACAGATGAGAGGCAGTGAGCTGAGGTTGGCCAATCAGAGAAGCTAATTTTGAAGTAAAAAACAAGTGCTTCCATCTTTTTATGGGAAATAAAAATCCGCGGATCTTTTAGCAGAATTTACGAATAAAAAAATAAAAAAATTATATTGATTCGACAATTAGAACAGATTTTATAGCTTTTCCAAATTATTATATTTTATCAAATATTCATACTGCAGGATTATCCAAATTGATTTCTTTTTGCATATAAGTAATGCAATATTTTAGACTTTCAATAACAATATACCAAGGAATTATTTTATAAAAATTTTTTTTCTTAATTTTTTGGTGAAAATGACCATTTTGGCACAGGAGTATTCTCTTAAGAATAAAGATTCCGTCCTTCTGAGAGTTATAAAGAAAATTGATATATAAATCGTGATCATTGGTATTGTTTCTAATAATGAAATTGCTAGAGACGTTACAATAAAATAAAGGGAGAAAAGAATTTCCTACTAGTTTCACCATTTATTCCTGCTTTATTAAGGATATAAACTACAGTAGAGGCTCCTCGCCCTTCTACACAGAAAATATGATACAGTTGACTAATATGATCGGATATAACAGGACGTTGCATATCACATGTCGGAGTTCGAGGTGGGTTCCGCGCTTCAGCACGGTTTCTACGTTTAGTAGTAATTACCATAACAAAGTGGCACATTCCCAAAGATAAAGCTATCAGCAATCAGCTACCTGAAATTTGCATGTCTGCGATAATATTTAATAGCATTTGAACCAAAGCGAAGTTAGTCACATTACGTGCGATAATTCATTACGAGAGTAGGTTGAATCACACTGTATCCAATGCCTCTGGAAACATCAATAAGGTATTCAGTGTAGCCATCATAAATGAACGTACTGTCCAAATATGGTTCCGAAAATTCCGGGCGGGAGTGACGGACCTGGCAAATCAGCCACGCAGCAGACCGACCAACGTGTTGAATGACTCTGATCTGAAGCGATCTGTGGAAGAGGACCCGTCAAAAACTGTTCGGGACCTTGCAGGGGATCATGCTGTATAGCGTCGACTGTCAGTAGACACCTTAGGATCATCAGCAAAGTTAAAAAGCAGGACAAATGGTTCCCATATGAACTTACGGAAAACCAAAAAGAGCATCGGTTGGTGGTGTGTACGGAATTGCTTTTGCATCATGAAGAAACGGGGATTCATCATCGCATTGTCACCTGCAACGAGAAGTGGCTCCTATACGACAATAGGTAATGGTCAACAGATTAGCTGGATGCTAATGAACCCCCGCTACCAATTCCCTAAACCCCCGTTGCATCCCAGGAAGCTCATGGTTACAGTTTGGTGGAACATCCGTGGTGTAGTGCATAACTGCTTCCTGCAGCAGGGGGAGGAGATCACCACTGCGACCATCCGTGTCATGAACTGCATTGTATGGCCACAAAACTGTGTCAGCAACAACCTGCACTTGTGCATCGCAAAGGCATACTTCTGCTGCATGATAACGCGCATCCGCACGATGCACGAACGACCGTGCAGTCGCTACAGGCTCTGGGCTACGAGGTGCTTACACACCTCCCGTACTCTCCGGACCTCCCCTACCGACTACATCTTTTCCAGAGCGTGGACAATTTTCTCTGGAGGAAAACAATTTTCTCCGCAATAGTTTTAACATGGCTTTTATAACAGAACACCAATCCCAGATAACATTTTCTTATAATAGTTATTAGGATGAATTTTTATCCTAAACAGTCTTCTATTTTTCTGTTTAAAAATGGAAGGCTCCTACTTTCGCTGACATTTTTTCCAAAAAAACAGCGCCCTCTATATTCACTGAAAGTAGAGAATACGAAATATCCTAAATATTCCCAGGTTAAAGGATGCATAGTTCCAAGGTGACCGCAGACAAATCCTTTGCAGCTGCAGTGTCTAAGCCGGAGGAAGATGGTTACACATTAATGACCTACAAGGTATGTACAAACAAATATGACGAATATTTCTATACATATCTAGGTAAATGTTAAATGGGCTGCTTATGATCAACTAATTTCATCATGGCTACAGGACATTTAATTGAGGTCAACAAAGGTGAACTCTGGTGCGTAATATGGAAGGCTAGGGGGTTCCCTGAAAGCGTATAGAGTTTCACAACTTTCAGCTGAAGCAGAAAATCGACGTTGCTTTCCTCTGTGAAATACTACTCAAGCCCAGCCAAGATTTCAAGCTACCTGGTTATTGTGTGTATCATAACGATCGTATGACTCCAAACCCTCCAAGATGTGCCTCTGGTGGTGCTGCGATCATCATCAAGAAGGGAATTAGACATCAAGAATTGCTCTCCAAATCCTAAGCAAGTATGGAATCGGCGTCTATCATCATCAATGACGTCTCCCTTGGTGAAGTGAAGTTTGCAGCACTCTACAATTCACTTAAGCACATTCCCGACGTTAGCGATCTCAATGAACTCTTCGATGGTGACATTCCAGTTATGGTGACTGGTGACCTTAATGCCAAACATCCAAGCTGGAACTCCAGAACGCAAAACTGGAATGGCATGCTTCTATACCAGTATATACAAGGTAAGGATGATATCGTTGCTGCAGGGCCAGTGATGTGTTGGAAAGATTCCCTTTACACTTACAACTGGAACGATTCCCCTATAAGTGATGTGTTGGATATCTCACTGATGAAGGGTTTCTTCAAGCCATACAACATATTCACGATTGATGACCTTTCTTCTGACCACAAGACAGTGGCGTTAAACTTTGACAATGTGAACATCAATCTAAGAGAAGAAGTCAAGCATCAGCAATATTGGAAGCTCTTCAAAGATGTCCTCAAGGCCCATAACTGCCATCGCGTTGGAGCAAATGTACTGATGACATTGATCAATGTGTTGAATACCTCACCAGGCGAATAAAAATTGCTACTGAAGCTAGTGCCCGTCCATTGGGAAATAATTCTCCTCATCGAATTGTGCTTACCCCAGGAATCCAAAACTTTATTGCAGAAAGAAACAAGACCCGTAGGCTTTGGCTGTGCTATCGTGTACCTTGGCTAGAAACCAAATGTAACAAGTTACTACGAAGAGCAGGAAGAATTGAAAGAGTTACGACGCTAGATGGTTTACAAGCTCCCGACTATTCCATTTGGAGCATGGATAAAGCTTTGCAAAAGAAGAAGAATGATACGCTTACTACACTTCGTACCCCTCAAGGTAATTACCTGCAAACGGATCAGGATAAAGCCCAAGTAATTACAGATTCCCTGGAAATGCAATTTGTTACCCCTGATAAAACTAACCCCGAAAGTCAACTCATGTCCAAGCATGTGAAAAATGGTCTTATCAAATTTGATGAATTCCCGCAACTTACATCGAAGATTAACATCGAGATTGACGAGATAGCTACCATCATCAGAAATTTCCAAATAAAGAAGATTCCAGGAAGAGACAAGGTATTTGATTGGATTAAATTTAAAAATGTTCTGCCTGCTTTAAATTGGACAGCTTACTTCGATACGCAGTGCGTAGATACTCTGTTTAAGGTGATGGAGAAAAATGTTGGTCTGGCCCTTATTCAAGCAGGCCTCATCCTTAAGACAGTGAACATTGGAAAGCAGAAGCGTCCCTGGAGGTCAGATAAGTTCCTTGCCTTATGGAATGAAAGAAATTAAAATATGCCTTATTCAAGGGTAATCCATCATCGGTCACTAAGAGTCAATTGAGAGAAACTAACCATAAGTTCAAACATAACATACGACTGGCTAAGCGGGCTAGAATTGTAAACCATAAAACAAACAGGTTTGATTTATGGAAGTGTACTCGCTCCTACAAAAGATATGCTCAATCGTTTCCGGCCAATAAAAGCTACCAATATCTCCATTGGATCGTTAATCCTAATAACCAAAGTTTGGCTCCTAGTATGTCAGAGGGCACCAAAGTTTATAATCAACAAAAGATTAGTAATTATTATACGATAAATATAATTAATGATACAATTAAGAGAGGTAATAACAACCTCCAAAAGGGATGGGTTTTTAACTATGGCCGTAATGAAAAATTGGAGTCAATTTGGCAACTCAGTTTTTCAATATCTATTGTTTAATGTTATTAATTTCCAATGAATAACTTCGGATTTTAAGAAAACGTTAATTGTACCTGTCCACAAAAAAGGCTCCGTTCACTATATTATTAATTATAGACCAATATGCAGTTTGTCCCCTAAAAAATTTTTTGCCCAGCTAACAAAAATCTTATGCACTCTTATTCCAGTCCAGCAAATGAGCGGCAGACCTCGTATCCCTATGCACTATGCTATACTAACCATTCTTAAGTATATTATTACATCGATTGATAAAGGACAGGTTTGTTACCTTACAAATAAAGACATCTCTAAAGCGTTTAACACCGTAGATAGAGAATTACTGATTAACCAGCTTGAGTCACTTAAAGCTCAACAATATATTATAAATATGGTGTGTGTATACTTTCATGACCGATTAAATTATATTGAAGATTGTCAAGTGCATGTTGAATATCCATCTACCAGAGGTCTTCTTCAAGGTTTTCCGACCGCCACTGTGCTTTACGCCGCTGCAACAGCCCAGATTTATACGTTACCGCTGAACTGTAATACATTATATTACGTAGACGCCAACTTTCTATGCAAGGCCTATTGTCCTATACAACAACCTCTTGCTCAACAGAAAATTCAAAATGACACTGAATAACTGGTATATCACTCACAGTTGATGTTCAATGAGTCAAAAACAAACATTCTCCTCATTGACAAGCGGAAAGATACACCACTTAGGACTTGTAGAGTTTTGGATATCAGTTTTGATGACATGTTATCTTTTAAAGAAACTATTGAGTCACTAGTGATTGACCTGAATAGATTAAGATTCTTAGTTACCAGGCTACGGAAAATATTGTCAAGAGGTGAAATATTCAAAATAATCAAGACCCTTTTGATACCAAAAATTGGATACGGAATTGTTATCTGGTCGTCGGCCCCAAAAATGTTTATCAACTGGATACAGACCGCCTACAATGATGTGATACGTGCTGCTTTATCTCTTACCAGATGTCCCGATATCTGAAACTTGTAAGGCTTAAGCCATCCCTACCTTAAATAAAATAATTTTCTATGCTAGATTAAAAGAACTATCAGGCGATAATAAACCCCGACCATCCTACACATTTTGTCTCACCTTACTTGATAAACGCTAATAAATCTCGTGAAACTCAGAGGCTTAAAATTATATTTAAAAATGTTATTTCCAAGTTCCTTGAGCGTTTCTTTCCTCATAATATTGTACCTGTATGGAATGAGTTATCTTATAGTATTCGAAATCAGATTCTTAACTGCACTTTGGCTCAGTGTTCGAACCATAATGATTACGCCTTTAAACTATTACGGCATTCTATAACTGTTTACATATCCCGCTTTGGGATGCAATAATTTTAAATAATAATAATAATAATAATAATAATAATAATAATAATAATAATAATAATAA
>JAHWFO010070823.1:388063-398952 GCA_023313115.1 Rhysida immarginata | reverse complement strand
AATAATAATAATAATAATAATAATAATAATAATAATAATAATAATAAATATATAATAATGCCCTAAGGAATCTGCCGAACAACATTATTTATGACATCTCGAATATCATAAGCGATTGCTGGAAGTTTTCCTACTTCCTGTCTGCTTGGAAGCAATCTATTGTGTTGAGTATCCCCAAACAGGGGCAAAATCCTGCAATTCCTGCAAGCTACCGACTTATCAGTCTACTCCCGTCGATGTCCAAAATTTTGGAGAAAACGATGCTCACGAGGTTCAAGGACCACTTCTCAGCAATGATCTACTTCGGTAAGAGGAGTTTGGTTTTCGTGCCGCCCATTCGTGTCAAATGCAAGTATGGAGGCTCGATGAAGAAGTGGTAATGTGGCAAGGTTTTTCTTGATGTCAGTAAGGTTTTTGGTCAGGTGTAGCACAAAGGGCTAATCTAAATGACGATTAGAGACGAGTTTCCTCCTGATTTGATTTTGACGAATGGGTCGACCACTACAAATACCTTGGCGTTAAAATCAACTCAAGACTCTCCTAGAACTGTCACGTGAGTCCTGCTCGGAACAAAGGGCTAAGTACAGTTTCATATATCTCCTGGGTCGAAACATTGCCCTAAGCATCGACAAAAGCTGCTACTGTACAAGATGATGATTCAAACCATCCTCCTCTATGGCATGCCTGCGTGAGCAACCATATATAAAAGCAGATGGCGTGAACTCCAGTTGTTTCAGAATATTACACTGAGGATCATTGCCCAGCTTGGAAGAAGGACTGTAAAGATTCATTACATCCACTTGAATCGGAACATGACTCATATTGGAAAGTGTGTCCAAGATCTTCTAATGAACATGGCGCAGATGATGAAGAGCCATGACAATTACCTGGTTGGCTGGAATACTAAATAACCTGATGGAAATGAAGAATATAGAAAACTGATGCATATTCTTGCCAGATATTTCCTCTTCGAAATCATTGGCAACGTTTCCTTCCAGGATTATTGGAAGATGTGATACCACCCCCCCCCCCGCCCCCTCTTCCAATATTCTGACAATCGTCAATGTTATGTTTTCCACAATATGGAAGACCTCTGGGGTTAGCCAGGCTTCTTGCCTATGTGACATATTGGAACATGTCCCTACAGATATAAATTAATATCTATATCAATGTGGATGATTTCTAATATGATTACAAGGCTGTAGTATAATATTTTTTCTTGTATTGTAAATGCAATTTCATATTTTCAGTTCTTTTGGCGTTCTGGGCAGCATACTGTTAATATATTTTAGCTTGATTGTGTAACAGAATTTTTATATTTCTCGATTTCATTATTTTCTTTTTTCAGAAATAAAATAAGATAAATGATATCAATTATATTGCTCATGTTGCACATGTTCTCATAACCATACTAGAATGCTTGGGGTTGATAAGAAACGGTTTAAAACAAAAAAAAAGGGTAGAGGAGCCAAAGCCTTCGTTTAAATGAGAAAGTGAAAAAGTATAAGTGGGGGAAAGGTAGAATTCGCAGAATACTTAGTTCAAGGACAAGCGTTCAGGGATGGTTAAACAAGGAAAAATTACGAAAATTAAAAAGTTTCGGGGGGAGGAAAGACAGAAATAGATAGACTTGAGCCTGAGCAGGAGAAGTACCAAAAAAGGAAACTGTCAGCAAAGTGTGTGGTGGCAGCACCGGAGAAAACGGCATGAATGCCGGGAAGACAATAGCTGACGTTTCACTTGCCAGGCACTCGAACGCAATGCAGCAGAGTGATCGATGGTATGTGAAGACCAGTGGCGGAGAGGAGAGCGATCGACGGTAAAGACATAAGCTAAGCATGATCGTTGTTATTCGCTAGGACAGGACGGGCGAGAGAGAATCATGTGGGAAAGGAGCAAAGTTTTAATCTCAGTCCTGAGCCGGAAACAACAGCCTGCACGTGAGGTGGCATCTGGAATCATCGTGAAAGCTTCTTGAATGGGATGGCAGACAGCGAGAGGTGATCGTCGGCAGAAGGCAAAGAACGAGCAAAGCTACGTGAGAACAAAAGTAACCAGAGGGAGCTGCATCAATTGGTGGTCAAGTGTGTGAATCGACAAAGAGGTACTGTGTTAAATATGGGCCCTCACGTGATGCGATACAAGTGAGAATTTGTATATGAAACTTGAATGGATCTGTTAATTTGAACTTACAGGGTCAAGCAGAGAACTGAAACTACTGTAAAGCATTGACATTATAGTCATCTTTTGATCTAAATAATTTTTTATTAATGCGAGAACAGGTGCCACTTCAACATTTAACTTCCCATTTAGGATTATTTATCCAGTAATATATACCATTTATTTTGTACTTATTCTCATTCTTATTCTGATTTATAATTGAGATAGATTTATTTTCATTCATAAAGTTAACGTTAATAAATTGTATTTATTATTTAAAAGTATAACTTAGGCGAAGAATTTTCTTTATCAAGCGTAGGCTAACTAGAGTGCCAATCAGAACTGATTTGATTGAAAGGAAAAAGGGAATCTGAATAAATTGGGAGCATAAAACACTATATGATCAAGGAAAGGTCAAATAAGGAAATAAAAAGTTGTACAATTAATTATTATATATATAATTATATGAATGAGAGATAATGGAGGGGGTAGATAGGAGGTGTCATGGCTTTCCTGCATGCCTCTATGTGTGTGACAGCACAGTGAAAAGGAGGGCGTTTGATAAACAAATTACCTTTTAATAACATAACGAAAAGTACATTATACACAGAATGTTGTAAGGCTGGCTGTTAGGACTAAATTTAACATTAAAGTACAGTCTTTTAAAGTACTAGTAAAAAGAAAGACAAATATTCGTAAGTTTCGGCGATGCTTGACGTCATGAGCCACCGTATCGCTTGAAAGTGCCTGGTGCTTGTCTCATATGGGAACAAAGAAAGGTCCTGTGCCCACTATGAGGAGGGTGGGGACTCCTTCCTATTATAAATACACAAAGGGGCGATATTAGCACTAGAAGGATAACGTTACCAAATGATGGCGGTAGCAGTGCATATAGTTCGACAGTCTTAATTTCAAATTTCAGCTACGACACTTATTTAAGGATAAGGTCTTAATTTTCGCGGTTAGGCGTTTGTGCAGAGAGGGCTCCGCAGGCGTTTCCGTGCTGCTCGCTGGATTCTCCTCTATCTCTCTCGCTCGCCTCCGTTCCATAGTTACGTTTCCATTCGCTTGCTTCCTTAGCCTACACCAGTTACAGAAGTCTCTCTTATTCCGCTCTCGATAATTTCTTAGATAAACTCTTTCTTCAAATTCATTCATGCTGTCCTTTCTTCTCTCTTCATTTCCATCTTCATTTGTCTTGTTCTTTTCCAACTTCTTTCTGTTCGTCTTTGACGGAGTCCAAATTCGCTCTCCTTGATTTATCTTCTCTCTCTACCTTCCTCCCCTTTTCACTCTCTTCACTCGTTCTTGGTTTCGCTGGTCTTCTCTTATTCCTGAAGGGGGTGCTTTTTCTGTAAAGTGCTTTCGCTCGCTTCTTTTTTCCTTTTCTTTCTTCTTTATCCTTTTGTGCTTTGAGTTTTGAATGACGCTCATCCTTATTTTATGACACCACCCCGCCTGGATCCTATGATGATATTCTTCTGAACTCAATCGTGGTTTTTTCTTACTTCCTTCAAAATATTGGGATAACATATCGGCGAAATTATTGCGCTCCGCTCGAATATAGTCAATGGACACTGGCTATTCTAACAATTTGCGGCAGTACATCTGCTTGCGTACGCGACAATCTTTTTTGCGCTAATATTCTTGATGCCGCCTGATTGTCTGTATTTATTTTCATAGCCCACCTGCTGGATATAGTGCCTCCAGCATCTGGTTGCGTGCAAGATCGCCGTCAGTTCTCTGTAGTAATTTGAGAGGTTGTCCTCATTACTTCTCTATCGCTCGACTCGAATGCGATGGGAAATAGTTTCCCGTCATACATTTGTAATGTCACTAACCCTATCTCCGATTTCGAGGTGTTGTAAAGGATGTGAAGCTTCTTCTGTGGTGAGAAGATTATTAATATGGGCAGCTTAGTTAATGCCTTCTTTAGCTTTGAAAACGACTCCAGTCGTTGTTGGGTCCTCCGAAAATGTTCCTCCTTTTGTAGCTACTGAGAAATGGGGGCTGCCACTTTTGAATATTCTGGAATGAAATTTGTATAAAATTGTACGTACCCCATAAATGAACTTACCTGTTGCACGCTATTAGGCACCGGTCATTTCCTGATGGCTTCCGTCAGTATGTTGTCGCACGATTTTCCTTTACTCGAAAATTGGTACCCCAGGTACTTGACCTTTTCCGCTCCGAATACGCATTTCGAGATCTTTCAAAAGAAGTGTTGTTTGGCCAATCTTTCTAAAACCGCTTGGGTCCGTGCTTTTAATTCCTCCAGGATCTTAGCATAAATTAAGATGCCATCAAAATATCTCGCTTCTGCAAGTTTATGCACTAATGTATCGATCCTGGGGGTCTGAATATCGATTGTCATGTGAAATTCGATTTAATTTACGAAAATCGATGCACATCCGCAGTCCTCCTTCATTTTTTAATACAAAGAGGACTGGGGACGCATATTCTGATGTCGACAGAAGTATTAGTTTTTCTTTTAATAGTTTGTATAATGTTTTTTTTACCTCTTGTACTTCATCTTTGCTGAGGCTGAATAACGGCTCATTGAAGGGTGCTGCATCGAGTGTCTAGCATATCTCGTGTTAGGTCTTCTGCTTAGGTGGGAGGCCCGGGGGCAGCTCATCTGGATAAAGAAATCAAAAAGATCGGATTAATTCTCTAAATGCCGGATGACTATTGTTAACCAAAGCATGAAACGTAGAATATTTCTTATTCTCACTTTTCTAGAGAAATACTGTAAATATAGGTGTGTCAGGTTCAATTTTCATCAGGTTTAACAGCTCTATGGACGATATACCGTCTATTTCATTATCCTGCTCTTTCCATTTTCGCAAAACTATTACTTTATTTTGTAATGTTATAAAACATTTTTTCTTGGCCCAGTCTAATCGTGGCTTAGCCTGAAGGAACCAGGTGCGGCCTAATACGACATCATAATTGTTTATGGGAAGGAGGTTGAAGTTTGCTTGACACCTGTACTGTCCAGATGAAATTGAAACTTGCTTTACTTCAGCAGAAACGTGGGCAAATTGGCCATCAATAAATGTTGGAGAAAAGCGATAGAACACGTTTTGCGTGTGGAAGAAAGATATTGGGAAACGGACTGTTTGATTGAAGATCAAGTGGAGCCTTTAATAATTCGTGTTAATGGAGAAGACAGCAAGAGTGAAGAAGTGGAGGTGTGTTTTTTCCTTTCCCAAGCTGCTGTCGTTTCAACTTAATTTTGTCTGCAAAGTTGGCATCCATGAAGTTATCGTTAGCTCCTATGTCTAACAAGATTTTGGCTTTTTGTTTTTTGACATAACCTATGATTACACACATGTCGTCCTGTGATGCAACGTTACTAGGTTGTGGCCTTTTGAGAATGCTTTATTAAACGTAGTCTCGAAGTCTTGCCAAGTTACGTTAGGAAAATTTCCTACGAAATCCACATACCAATCCAACGCTTCTCCTTTTAATGATCTGGGGACAATTTTCCCATATTTAGTGTAAGAGATATTCTTTTAATCCGCTATGACTGTAAATTGTCTTAGAAACATGTGTACATCTTCTTTGTCTTTCCCCTGGAATGAGGGAAACTGTATGCTCTCAATGGCCTTCTGGTCCATATTGGCCATAGTGATGTCCTCACTCCAATTAATGGGGAAAAAATTTTTGCTTCCACTTATCACTGACTAAAGTACTGTCTTGACGAAAACGTAACAATTGTCGTACCCGTTTCCGCTACAGCACTTAAAATTGTCCTTCGAAGCAGCCTTATACGTAGTGGTAAGAAAAAAAAATTTAATAAGTCCGTATCTTTAGCTCGTTACGGCTCTTGGCAACCAAGTGACGTCCTCTCACCTGTCACGGCATTCTGCAAGTCACTGCTTCTCCTCTATCTCTCTCGCTCGCCTCCATTCCGTAGTTACGTTTCCATTCGCTTGCTTTCTTCGCCTACACCATTTACGGAAGTCTCTCTTAGTCCGCTCTTGATAATTTTCTAAGATAAACTCTTTCTTCAAACTCATTCGCGCTGTCCTTACTTCTCTCTTCATTCCATCGTCATTTTTCTTGTTCCTTCCCAACTTCTCTCTGACCGTCTTTGACGGAGTCCAAATTCACTCTCCTTGATTTCTCTTCTCTCTCTTCCTTCCTCCCCTTTTCACTCTCTTCACTCGTTCTTGGTTTCACCTGTCTTCTCTTATTCCTGAAGGGGGTGCTTTTTCTGTAAAGTGCTTTCGCTCGCTTCTTTTTTCCTTTTCTTTCTTCTTTATCCCTTTGTGCCTATTTTCTTTGAGTATTGAATGACGCTCGTCCTTATTTACTGACAGGAGGTAATTCGTCGGGGAAAGTGAGCGAATAGTAAAGCAGATAAGATTTTTCAAATATTTTCTTGCAGTGATTAGTCAAGTGGGAATCCATTGCTATAAATTTAATGGTTATTGAGTCGTGCATTGCATGCTAATACTCAAGGATCTCCATTGCTTTTTTTGTTTATTTGAGGATACAGTGAACAATATTGCATTCAGTTATACACGACCTACCTCCTCTGTCACACTGGTACGGACGACATGACCCACATTCCTTGTCATACTTATTTCAGTGTATTACATGTGGAATTAATTCTGGTAGTGTGAGCTTCGTGAAAGCATTAATTTCATCTCATTTCGCTGTTTCATTGTCGAAACCTTTCTAACTTCGGTTCCCACCTTTAAACGCTGATGAGTAGGGCTTGGCTCTTGAAATGTACACATATGTGTTTGTATTATTATTCTTCTGTTATTTTGCTATAGTTTGTTAGTTTGTTAATATTATCAAAATGGTTTCTTGTGGAAAAATGGTTTCCTTTGTCTTTGTTAGAATGAAATCTTCACACTTTTTGGCTTATTAACTTTATTTACGACGCTGTTAATTTGAAACTCGGTATTTCAATGTGTTTTTGCCCATTTAGGTCTCCTACTGCTTTGCGTATTGTAAAGACCTCTCCCTCCTTACCTTCGACAATTTTCAAGAAAATTCAGAAAATTTAACGATTCATTCCTACAATACGGTAGAAATATCTCATCGATGTATGTTTGTTTTAGCAGAAATATCTCTTCGTCTGTCGTCTTTTCCACTCTTTCTCAATAGTCTGCTAACTGTCCATTATCTCCAGTTACTGACCATTTTTAAAGAATAAAAAAGCCTGAATACTGACTAAAAAAAGCCTGAATAACAGGAATTCTATGCATTGTTACAAATTTAACCTTATCTACATTGAACAAACTTTGCATGTCATTGTTGATCAAAAGATATATATTGTTGATCCCTGCATAGTGTTGCTGCATTGCCTGTTGTTACCATTGATGATACCTATTGTTGCACAAACTTTGCCTTGCATTGTTAGTCATGAGTTATTTCTCATTAATATGCCTTGCCACAACCATGAATATCGATTTTTTGGCAGAAGTGCCCGGCATCGCCCAGGATAATTACACTTATATGCGAAGAGAACAATCTCAAAAAATTAAATTATAACTCACAATTGGTTACATAATAACTCAATCACTACAACACAGACTATCCATTTCACGAAAAATACGAAAAACGGGACTTTATTTAAACACTTCTTGACTTGCCTCACCATTGCGGAGTACAACCAGATACTTTAGACTCAAGATTTTCTTGCCCTTGATGTAGAAGCTCTTATACCCTCTTGCTCTATTCGAAACTCCCCTTGTTAAGATGTTTCAAATGGCCGTATAGCTTTTTCTGTTTTAGTTGAGTTTCTTTGACCAATACTGGTTCTTTCTCTTACCTTTCCAAACAAAGTTTCCAAAATATACACATCTCAGTTTCAAAAATATACACATTCCCACAGAATATAGTCTACATGTTTTTTTATGTAATATTTGGATCATATGTGTTACCATATAAGCTATGTGAATATCATACTTGTGTGGCTCGGATTTTTTTTGATTAAATTTTTCAATATCTTTAAAATAAACGCATGAAAACGTTTAGAATTAATACAGTAAATTTCTTAATGAAAATTTGATAAAAAATTTTTAAAGGCTCACAATGGATGGACTTCTCCAAGGATACCACTGATAGTCTAAATAATTTCTTACTCACGTAATCTTACTTTGTCACGTATACGAGAGTACACTACATGATCAAAGGAGTTGGGACACCTGTTGCTCTACCGTAAAGCCGCAAAAAGCTTCAATCAGTTGTGTGTAGGACCACATCGAGCTGCTATCACTGCCTCCACCCTACATGGCCCACTGTCCATAGGTATTGACCTCCATTCCTCGAGGAGTGTCGTGGTCAGTACCTAGACAGATGTAGGGCGAACCATCCTGGATCTCACACTCCTTCCAATTCGTCCCAAAGATGTTCGATGGGGTTGAGATCAGGATTCTGGGCGGGCCAATCCAGTTCTTCAACCCGCATCTCGTCAAATCAGTCGGGATATGGATTTTGCTTTGTGGCTAGGCGCATTGTCGTACTGGAAGAGGAACGGCCCGTCACCGAAATGTTCCCACAGCCCTGGAAGTGCCCCGTTATCCAGAATGGTCCTACAGCCATCAGCATTGAGTTTCCGTCTACCTTGATGAGCGGGCCCAGTCCAGTCCAGGAGAAACACCCCCAGACCATCACTCCAAAACCATCAAACTTCACTGTAGGAACAACACATTCTGGCAGGAAGCGCTCTCCGGGCATTTGCCAGACCCAGACTCTGCCATCTGATTTCTACAACGTAAACCGTGATTCATCTCTTCATTCCACACTTCTCCATTGATCCAGTGTCCAGTTCCGACGTTCTTTGCACCACTCCAGGCGACGTTTAGCATTGGCTGGAGTGATCCTTCTGTCGTGGCATATTGATGATATGTCATTTGTTCAATTCAACTGAGTTTTGTTCTTAAATTTAAATGAGTTTTATTCATGAAATGATCTATTTCCAGGTGTACACAGGGGTGTCCCAACTCCTTTTATCATGTAGTGCATTGCGCAGTGGAAGTGTTTAACAAGATAGAAAAAACAACAGATTATAGCTTTTGGCTTAAATAATTTATTCAACAACGAAATAAGTAAATGCATAGGGTAGATGTACCTGTAGTTGACAGTGTGCCAGTAATTGACAATCCACGTTTTAAAGGCTTTTCATAAAGTAACAAAGCAAGAAAAGGGACTGGGGTTGCCACCTCTTATTAAACAACGTATTAGGCTTCCCAGAAAAGCAAAATACAAGGAACTTTGGTTCCTATTATGGCCGCAAACACGTGTCAATTGTTCAATGCCCTATCGAGTCGAAAAAACCTTGTAATGAACCACTATGCGAGTACTTGAATTTATTTCATGAATGTTATGCAAGATTTGTTATTAATTTTACGTGAACCTTTTTGTGTAATCAGTGGACAATACTTCTAGTAGTAACAGAATTTCTGATGACTAATTTTTTAAATGTTTTAATCCACCGTCAATTACTAGAAGCCAGATACGTAGTGTCACTAGTCATTGACATAACCTGTCAGTCATTGACAAAAAAAAACGAACAGAAAATATAAATATGGTTTAGAATGTAGGGTAATAATAAGGAAACATTATGGTATTATGGTTTTAAGTGTAACCTCCGAATTCCCAGTATTTATCCTAACTGTCACGTGGATTTCATCAGAGCAACTCATCGACGAAAGTGAAAGGAGACGATTACGTACGTCGACGACGTAAGAAAGTGTACGACTCTCCGAAAGTCACGCGAGAGGAGAACGAGAGGTGGGGCAGAAAGAACCGATGGCTGAGAGGCGAAAGGGCGCGGGATCGATCTCGTCCAACACGGAAGGAAAAACTGCCCGCGAGTGAGAGGCGAACAGAGCGAAAAGGACGCTGTGAGGCAAACGGAGAATCTTCTCGCAAGGTGAACGATTTAACTACAGAAGTCGTTCACGGGGAAGTCTTCGCCGGCGAGCGTCAGTCAACGGTCGGCGAGCGGGAGAGCGAGTTACGTAATCCTCATGCAAGTGAGTGGGAGTCTCTCGTCGCTGTAAAACTTGCCAACGAGGAATGGGAGCGTCATCTGACAAGTGCCGTTGAAGCATTGATAAAGGAGCTGCTGCCAGAAGCGAGCCCCGACGTCGCCCACGAAAAGAGCAAGGTTCAGCCGTCCTACGTATACATCCCGCCATTAGCGGACAAGCCGACCCCGACGGGAGAAAACGACGCCCGTTTATCACCGTTTCGACACCAAAGATATGAACGAACTTTCTCTTGTTTTGAGTCGCCTAATAGTTGCGCACATAGAGTAGCCTTTAACGTTACAGTGCTCAGCGTAACCATTACGGAGACTCAATTAAAACTTTATCGTGTCACTTTTGAAGAGGAGGCCGAGGAACTAACCATAGGAGCATCAGTTCTAGGCATTTATCCTTTTTCGCTCGGTGCATTCCTCATGGGTGAGGCCGGAGGCTTCGTTCCGAGAAACCGAGTCTCAAAATGGTTACAATAGCCTGAACTGTTTCTGCGAACCCCTTTTCGTCGAGGGATTCCGATTCCGACGGAGTTTTACAACACGTGCGGAAAACTTTTCGTCTACCGACGAGGTTCTACGTCGACGAGCCTGGAGAGGCGTAGAAGAGGGATCTGAAGCGTTGCCTCGATTATTTTTTTTCCCTTCTAATCGCAGGCCGAGTTTACCGCTTATTAATGTGCTCCATGTGTTCTGCTTTTATGTGTATTCCAGTGTCAGA